>JANBXA010000190.1:17970000-18282500 GCA_030556225.1 Cricetiscus sungorus | reverse complement strand
CTTGGGCTTCGGGGAATCAGTGAGCACCTTTCATTTCTGTGTTCTCACCGGGATGCTGGCACTCAGCATCCCAAACCTACAGCCTTTGCCTGGGCTCGAGGATCACACCACACACTGGTCTGCTGGCCCAGGAGACACGCCGGAGCCTAACACACTTGGGCTCAGTTGTTTTGTTGTTTGCTTAATTTGAGACAGGGTTTTGGTACGTTAACCAGGCTCACCTTGAACTTGTGTTCCTCCTGCCTGAGCCTCCCAGAGACTGAGGTTATAGGAATATACCTCCAAACCCAACCCTACTCACTTCTAAAAGGGCCCATATCCTAATGCTCTGGAACATATGGACACATAGGTGAACACAGGGTGGAGTGATGGGGACACACTCATTGGTTTCCTTACACGTGGAGGCTGAAATGTCCACCTCGGAAGTGAAGAGTGGAGTAATGGCTGTGAACGAGGCTGGGGAGAGCAGGGAAGACAGGAACAGAGAAGGCCTGGTGGGGAAGTACCAAATGTGGCTAGATGAGGAATGAGCATCACTTCTCTGTGGCACAGAGATGGCAACAGTCAGGGCAATTTGTCTATTTATAAATAACTAGGAAACAAGTGCTTTAATTATTTCATCATCACCCTAACAC
This sequence comes from Cricetiscus sungorus, assembly GCA_030556225.1. Taxonomy (NCBI): domain Eukaryota; kingdom Metazoa; phylum Chordata; class Mammalia; order Rodentia; family Cricetidae; genus Cricetiscus; species Cricetiscus sungorus. Next base: position 18,281,865 of record JANBXA010000190.1, on the reverse strand, counting down.
AAGCTGTATAAGAAGGAAGGCTTTGCTTTGGCTCGTGGTTTTGGCAGGGTCTGTCCGTGTGATTGGGCACAGCCTGGAGTGTGTGGCAGAAGCCTGTCTTCACTTTGGTGGCTGAACAGGGAGAGAATGAGAAAGCAAGGGGACACACTTCAGTGATCTCTGTCCTCAATCTAAACCCCACCCTACCTTTCAGCACCCTCGGTGACAGCATCACAGTACATCCATCAAGGGACTAATGGGGAGAAATGTCAGGACAGACACACCCAATGGTGGGCTTCACTAACCCCCAAGAGCTTCTTAATCCAGTCAAGTGACAGTCAAAATTAACTATCACAAAATCCTGAGTGCTCTGAGTACAAGGGATGACTGGGGTGACAGAAATACTAAATACCTTGTTAGTCATTGTGGGTTATAGACACACGATTGCACAATTCTCCTGTGTCAATCAGAAGGGAAAGAGAAGAAAGGAGGGGGAGAATGAGGAGGAGGGTGAGAAGATAGAAGAGGAAGGCAGGGATGAGGAGAAGCTAGAAGGAGAATGAAAACAATGAAAAGGAAGAGGAGAAAGCAGAGGATGAGGCAGAGGAGACGAAGGCGTTGGCGAAGGAGGAGGAAGTGGTGGCGGGTGAGGAGGGGGAACAGTGCCCACCAGCACTGGCTTAGGGAACACGGCTATGATGTATTGGGTCAAGCAAACAAAGCAGAAAGGAAAACACCAGGACCAAGGACATGGCACTGGGCAGCTTGGCCTCCACAGCTGAAGAATGGGAAGATACAAAAATTCAGAAACTGAGAGCCATGCTGAAACCTTGAGGAGAAAGGGCTCTGTTCTCAGATCAGGAACTGGGGCGAGAAAGATGGGAAGTAGGAACCCCTGAGGGAATATGCAGAAGAGCACACTGCTGTGCCTTCTGTGAACGGATGAGAGCCCCAGAGCATGCGTCAGGGAGTCATGCCACAGAGCCTCCTCAGAAGAATCGTGTGGCTGGCATGCTCCTTCTGCCCTGGTGCTCTGGAAGTCCTGAAAGTTCCAAGGTGCAGATGGTGAAAGTCATGATTTACCATCTCAGCGTCCCCTGGGTGAGTGACTCTGGTCAGCAGCGAGTGATGCCTCAGGGAAGGATCGATGATCAAGTCAATCTCAGACCCGGGATTCCTCATTGAGTATGTGTGCATGTTGTTAATCCAATGAGGGAGGAAGGGGGAAAAAGGATTTTGGAATGGCAAATGTTTTGTTTGGACAAGTAATATTAAATGTTGAGTCCATGAAAAATGAAGGGGCAGCAAGCAAGCTACCATGGCAACGAAGGATCTGGAAGCAGGAGCAAACTAAGCAGGTATTCTTAATAAAGAGAAGGGGGCAATAAAGACCTCCAGAAAGAGATTTCACAGGGCTTTATTAAATTTGGATTTTTAGATGCTAATGATAAAGGAATGATATTGGATAATGAAAAGAAAAAAATTGCTGAATTAAATCAGCCCATATATTTCAAAGATGCATTGTCCTCAAAATGAAAACCAGGATATGTGTTACATTGAAGAAGAGGTTTTGCTTTTGTTTCCACAGAAGAAGAAAAGCTATGAACACCATCAAAATTGATAAAGATTATATTTGAACAGGAGAGGCCTCTTGATTAGGAGAGGCAATAGTTCATCAAATAGCTTGGCCGTCAACCTGCCAAAAAGGGAAACTCCCCAAAGTTAAGGTTAGGGCAGGGGTTTTTTGTTTGTTTGTTTGTTTGTTTGTTTGTTGTCTTTCCAGGGGGATAAAAGCATCCAACTAAGGAATCTAAAGACCGAACAGTGGACAAAAGAGACATCTGAAGAAGGACAGATCATCCAGAGAAATTGCTCCAAGAGAAAGAGCAAATTGACCTAGTGATATAGCACACTTCCAATAGACTAATATCCCACAACCTTCCCAAATGTTTGTCTCTATTTTCTCTGCAGATACATAAAGCAAGTGGTCTTTGTGTAGTTTCAATTCAATTAAAAACTATACCTCACTTCACAGAAAAGTCTGTCAGGTAGTCTGGGCCTGTAAGATGAAGATGAATACCCAATGTTGCAGGGTGACCTTGGGTGACTGTGCAGGCAGCCAGCTGTTTCTGTCATTTCTTATAGTTTTGGAAGTTGTTTGCTCTATGTTCCTGTTTACTCAGGTAATATTATATTCTTCTTGGGTCTTTGATGGGTTTGAAGACTAGATAGTTACTGTTACAGTTTTCTTTAAGCATGATAGAAAATTAATTATGTACAAAACTTTGAATTCACCAAGAGGAGATAGATAATGGAATATGGTTTCTGAATTTGCCAAATACAAATAGACTGGACATTGTTAAAGTAATTCTTACTTGATAACTGTTATTGTTGTACAGAGCTTTACTATGTTAGAGCTAAAACCTTTCCGTTTTATTTAAACACAAAGGGGGAAATGTTAGAGATTTGTTTGTGTCAATTGCTCTGAGACCACCAGTAGAGTCTGACCTGGGTTGGGAGGTTGGAATCCATATTCAGCTGGCTGGAGTGAACCATAGAGTTTTCTGGAGGACTCAAAGAGGGATAGGAGGACACATAGAGGAGGAAGAGGAGCTGAGAGGTTGGGCAGTCTTTTCAATCTGGGAAGCTGAGTAGAGGTCAGGTGTTTATGACTCTGTCGTTCTGTGGATCTCAGGCTTATTCCTTGATCTTTACCTCTGAGTTTTATTCTTTAATAAAATGATAAAAGAAATCACAGTAACCCAGCTCCTTCTTTCTGCCCATATAAGACCCTCTTGGTTTCTCTTCAGCACCTACCAAAAGCTGAGTTTGGGCTGAGGAGAGATGGGTGTAGGCATCCCAGCACATGCGGGAACTCTGCCAGCATTTGATGCGTGAACAGAGAAGCAATGGCAAGACAGACCCGCCACACCTCGCAGTCCCCAAAGGCAGCAACTCACCCCATCCCTGACTCGGATCTCCAGAGGTTTTGTCATGTATCTCCAGCATACATAGCTAGGTTTGAGCTTCTAGAGTCTCTTGTGTCTAGTGACTTTTTTGGGCATAGCTCAGAGAATGGAATGTTCTTCTGCTTGTAGTCCTTAAGTTTCTGTCAGCACCTATGTGATCAAAGTCAGGCAAAGTGACCGGAGGCCTTGTTCTCCTCAACTGCTGGGAATGCCAACTGGGCCTGCCACTAGGGAGAGTGCTCCTTAGCTTGTTGCAAAACTAAACTAACTCTTACCATACAACCCAGCAATTGCATTCCTTGACCCGAAGATGAAAGCTGTATTCACACAAAAACCTGTTTGCAGAATAGATTTACTCAAAACTGCCTGAACCAAGATTTCTTCAGTATGCGAATGGACTAGGTGTGATTCAGTTATATGGTGGAATATCATGTCATGACCAAAAGGCTGGAGGTGGGAAGCCAGGAGATGTGGAAGAACATGCAGCTAAGAAGCCATCCTGAAAGGCCCTGTGTATGTGTGTGTGTGTGTGGGGGAAGGGGTCCAGCTGCAAGACAGATAGTAGAAATACTCCCTGGCTGAGGGAACAGAGGATTAGAGGATGAAGTCCCAGCAGGAAAGGCTTCAGGGAGTGAAATGACCACAGGATCTACACCTTGAGGGACCCGACGGGCCCATCACTGAAGGGCCCTGTGCTGCACCTGGTATCCTCTCTCTCTCTCTCTCTCTCTCTCTCTCTCTCTCTCTCTCTCTCTCTCTCTCTCTCTCTCTCTCTCTCTGTCTCCCTGCCAGGGCGGATGTGCTGCTCCCTGCTCTGAAAGGGCTTCTGGGCTTTCTCTCTGGCAGGATCTCTGTGTTTGATGTGCATTTCACAATGCCATCTTGTTTTTCAGGTTGTAGTGAACAGAAACCTTCTGCCTGTTTGCAGAAGGTCTTTAGATCTTCAGAAGAAAGGCATCTATAAACCCAAGAGATCATTATTCCCCATAAAGTGACTGAGGCACACATCTCTTGCTATCCCAGCCCATCCTGTAACAGGTACTCCTCAGCCCTTTCTTCACTCGCCACAGGGGAAATAAAATACTGACTTCATGGTTTATGGAATATGGAGCTTGTTTGTTCCCATTAGGGCCTTGGAGACCGTCTTTATTTTAAACCCCGTAGTTCCCATGTAGGAGTAAAGGAGGCTGGAACTGACGGCCACACTTTCCCCTTCCTTATGACTAAAACGCCACTGTCTGAGTTTCAGAGAGCCCCACATTGTGCAGTCACACAACACTCTTCCTAGGCTGGGCTTTCAGCACAACTCAAATGTTTCTAAGGACACAGACTAGAGGGTCACAGCCCCTTCCGCTTTCTGATTGTCCACTGATTTCTCGTATCAGGGGGTGCCTTATGAGAGATGAGCCACGTGGGAACGTGACTCTGTGATAGGCAGTCTGGGACTGGCACTGTGCTTGGCTATCCCATGGCTATGTGAACTTGGATGCCACATTTGCAGTAACTAAGTCCCCCTTTTACCAGAGGGGACACTTTTAGAGCAGGAAACTTTGGTGGTGTAATGGTACGTGTGTGCTCATGAGTGTGGAGGCAGGAGGACAGCTTTGACTATCATTCTTCAAGTGCATCCACTTTGATTTTTGTTTTGTTTCTTAGGATGGGGCTTTCAATTGGCTTAGAACTCTCTAATCTCCTCCCTAGAGTTGGGATTCCAAGTTGTGCTTTTTTCATGGGTCAGGGGATTGAACCCGGCCTCATTACCAAGGGAACTATCCAGCCTCAAAGGGAACAGCCTGTCTCAAGTCAAGTCTGCCTGGCTGCCCTGTTTCCAGCCAGGCAGACAACCTGAGAGTGCTAGATGCACTTTCTGGTTAAACACATTCCCTCAGCACCAAGTGAGGAACTGGGACTACCTTATGAACTGGCTGATGAATTTGTCTCAGTGCCAGGTGGGTGGAGTCTGAGTCTACACAGTGATTTTCCTGCAAGGTGCAGTATCTGTGAATGAGGGAGCTTCTCACAGTCTCATTCCAGGTTAGACAGGAGTTTCTCCTTGGACCAGTCCAGTGAGATTTGGTGGCTGTTAAGTCACAACCCTGCCTCAGTAGATCAGGTCCTTTGGAGCCACCTGCAACACCCCCCCCTCGCCAAGAAGCTCTTTATGCTTTTGCCTGCTAGAAGAATCCCATTCCCCTGCCCATTTACTGGCATCTGATATAGGGCATTTTGGAACAGATGTAGCCTTTTAAATGACTTACCATTTTTCTGCTTCTCCTTTATTGTGTTGATCTAAGGTTAATTTCAAATTCCTACTAAGAGCTCAGTGGTCTGTGTTGGTTTGGTGATGGAATGTTGCCCACATCCCCTCTCCCTTTGCTGCTCCCTAAAGTACAGCAGACTTTGTACTGTGAAATCAGTCTGCACCCCCATTCACGACACTGCATCAGGTGAAGCAACACAAGCCCAAGTCACTTTGTTTCTGTGCCCACACGGCAGTTGTTGGCCATTTATCTGAACAAGTGGAATTCCTCCATCAAGGTGTCTTTGAAACAGAGTCAATAGTCACATGGCTGTGTAGAGTGAGTGTGGCTTCTTCTAGTCCCTCTACTAGATGAGTCCAACCCATGGCCCATGAGCATGTGGCTGGAGACAGCTATGAATCAGCTCAACACAAATGTGTACATGTCTTTAAATGCTATGCAATCTTTAAAATTTTGATTGCTTGGAACTTGGTGAACATCCAGTTGTGTTGTCAAAAGGTAATACAGGCCTGGGTTAAAGCAAACAAGCACACAGACACATACACACGCATACACAAAAGTACCTACTACACCCACACCTTCGGTCTATACTGTCACCAAAATAATACTGTTTTAATTATGCTAAACTTGTTGTGGATCTGGAAATAGATGGTGATTATCTCAGTGGTCCACATTAGGTGGTTGAGGCTGGCTTCAAGCCTGTGATCCTCTTACCTCAGCCTCTTGAGTGGCAGAATCAGAATTGTGTGAAACCATACCCCCAAACCAACCATATTTTAAAAAGTTTTTTGAACAGTTACATGCTTTGCAATTCTGTATGAATTGTATTATTAAATTGGGGGGGGCTGATGGAATTTCAGTTGTGTTTGCATATATTGAATATATAGAGGTTTTAAATTGTTTTTCTTTTTGTTACCACTTTTTGCTCAAGACACTTTTATACAACTGACTGTTGACTATGAAATAGGAACACAATTAAGGACTTCATGAAAATAAACTATAGAGAATTTTACTTTAAGAGGGGTAGTGGTGACACACAGCTTTAATTTCAACATTCGGGGTAGCGGCAGGCAGATCTCTGTGAGTTTGAAGCCAGCCTGGTCTATAGAGTGAGTTCCAGGACAGCCTGAGAAACCTTGTCACAGAAAAAAATTTTTTTACTTTAAATCAATTCTTTGATATGCATACAGTTTTACTATTTTTCTGAAAAGAAAACAAATTTGCATAATAGTGAGATGGATATGTTTGTCTCTTTTTACATGGAGCATTAAATCTGGGCTGAATATCTACACTCTGCGGAATGCAGAATATCTTTAGCATTCTTCAGAGTTGGTCAATGTTTTAATTTTATAATGATCAATGCTGAGAATTTAGCTTTATTGAAATGTAGGCACAAAATGGCAAAAGTATGTCCTGGGTCTTTTTGGAAATGGTTGGAAATTTTGTTCTGACATCAAGTCAAAATTCATTTAACAATTTTTTGCTAAATTCAAGTCAGCAACCCAATTTCTGAAATCAAATATTCTAACAGCAAAGAATGCAAAGTGAGGCTAATCTGATACTTTCTGGGAGATGAAGGCAAGATAAGGAGAGCCTTTGCTCCTTCCAAATCACTGTTTTCATAAGGACAGGGAATTCTGCACATACAGCACGAACAAAGTTCATGACATTAGTGATGAGTGGTTTCAGCTGTCAGTGACGGAGTCCACAATCTCGTGAGAGCAGAGCCTCAGTGAGGTACTGTCTGGATCAGGTTAGTCAGTGGGCATGTTAGGGTGGGGCGTGGCAGTGGTTTGATTACACTGACTGATGTGAGAAGACCTAGCCCCTCAACTTCCCTGCGTGATGGGCTGCAACCCAGAGCTGTGAGAGCAAACTCAGGCTGCCAGGCTTCCTGGCAAGCTCCTTTACGTGCAAGCCATCTCTCCACACCCCAGAACTTCCTTTATAAGCATCTTTAATTTATTAATTCAATATTATGAAAGGTATTTTGTTTAAGTAAGGTTTAATAGAAACTAAAATAAACCTCTCCCAGTTCAGTCTTTTTTCTAGCACACATAAAGCACACAGATTCCAGACACAGGAATAAAGAATCTTTACTACTTTAGCAATTACTCAAAGATGCCAGCTGAAGCTAACATTCTGTTCTGTGTTAAAAGATGCACAACTGGGCCTGGAGAGGCAGCTTAGCTGTTACAGTGGCTGTTCTTCCAGAGGACCCGGGTTCAGTTCCCAGCACCACAGGGCAGCTCACCACTGTCTGTAATTCCGCTTCTAGAGGTTCTGACACCATCACACCAATGCGTGCACATGACTAAACTTAAATACATGAGTTTTAATTCCTTTTCACTAGTTTGAAGTATTTGTTATCTTTCAGATTCATGGTATTGTTTCACAATCTTAATCAATAACTGATACCTATCACTGGGCATGTGCTGCTTCTCAGTTGACCTTTGAACTATGTTCACTTTTGAAAACAGCTGAGGAAAGAGAGGTCTGGTAGAGTGAAGTCTGGCAATCTAGAAATATCCACCATGAGCTTAAAAAAGGAGCCACCTCTGAAGTCTACCTTTGAGTGTGACACCAACCTTCTGGCAACTACATTTAAAAAAAAATTGATATATTTTGAAAGTTATTTTTAAATTTCTTTCTAACCAGTATCCATTATCACCTCAAGTACATGTGATTATTATTATGCTATGAATTGTTTACTTCAGACAGGCAGTTCAGTGGCTCAGGCTGGCATGGAAATCCAGATCTTTCCTCTTCTGCCTCCTCAGTGATGGACTACAGAGGTGACCACCACACCCTGAGAAACAAGAATTTTTAATGTTCTGTTACCAATGAAGGCTCAGCACAATTACCACCATAGAGTTCTGAAATTCTTGCTAGCTCTACATGAGCTAGCAAGGGCTCTGGGCATCTGGGCATTTGCACCGTAACAGAAGAGAACCCTGGATGTAACTCAGCTGGAGAGCATTCTTCTGAAGACATTCCTGAGGACAACGTAGAGTAAATTATATTGAGTAGCATCTATGAGTCATAAGTCAAGTTTGGAAATGTTTTTTTTTTTTTATTTTATTTTTAAGCATCTATTTTGGGCTGGGGGTGTGGATCAGTGGTAGATTTGCCTGACATGTTCAGGGTCCTGGATTCAATACACAGGACTGAAAAACAAATAAAAAAAATAAACAGACAAATAAATAAAAAATGTCTTAACAGTGACAAAGGAGACAGAGCATCATCTATCTATCCTTCTATCTATCTATCTGTCTGTCTGTCTGTCTGTCTGTCTGTCTGTCTGTCTGTCTATCCATCCATCCATCCATCTACCTATACTTCTATCTATCTTTCTGTCTATCTATCTATCTATCTATCTATCTATCTATCTATCTATCTATCTATCTAATTAGAACATTTCTTAACAAGGAACACATACTTTTTGATGGTGACCATGGTGCTGTGCCTCCTTACTTTGCTTTGTGAAGCTCTGCCTTTTGTTTCCTGAACTCCTTGGCCAGCATTTCTCCACAGCTTTCTGCTCCTTCCAAAGGTGAGCAGAGCGTATCTCTTGTTGTGTGTGTGTGTGTGTGTGTGTGTGTGTGTGTGTGTGTGTGTGTGTGTGTGTGTGTATGGGAGTAGAGGAATCCTGTGAGGAGCCTGCTGCTGAGGTACTGGACACCCAACTGGTGGGTGGCTTGTGGGGTACTCACTCCAGCAGTGATAATAGACCAACATTTAGTACCAATCCACTGTCTTGGCTCTGACAAAGCCAAAGATGCCAGGAAGTAACATTCTCTGCTCTTTACTGAACATTTTGGAAAGTGGTTTCAGGGTCCCACAGTAAATTTTCATCTGTGACAAATAGCGATAACCAATCTTTTCAGAAACAATAGGATTTGCTTCTGTGGAACAATTAAAAAATAAGACAAAATAGGATGTCAGTGAGTGCCTCGTTGAGTCTGATGTCACATACTTAAGTGGCTTCTAGGGATGGCTGCTTCCAATGAGCATCTATTCTTGTTGTTGTGCCTCTTGCCCTGCCCAGTAGGTGTGTGTGCATATGACACTCTTGTCACCCAGGAGTGAGGATCTGAGTTTGGATGTCCAACAAACTCATAAAAGACAGGCAGATGTGGAGGCCCACCTGCGATCCTTACATGTGGGAGGTAGAAACGGGGAACCCCTAAGGGCTAGCCGGTTAACTAGACTCGATGAATTGAACACCAGGTTCAACTGTGAGACTCTGTCTCAAAAAATAAAATAAAATATAGAGAGATTGAGGCAGCCATCCAACTTCTGCCTTGGGCCTACACACATATGTACACACATGTGAGCCCACACACATCCTAATACTCATAACACATTCACCACAACACACACACACACACACACATACACACACACACACACACACACACACACACACACACACACACACACATTCTAACTCCTGTGATTCAGAGTAATGATCCTAAGATGCAGCTGTCTTGTTAAGCATCAGTAATGTGTCCCTTATTAACAATTCTTTACATCAGACACAGCATGGCAGAAGGGGGTAGATGCGGGCTGTTTCCAACATTGTCATTATGAATAGAGACATAGTGAAGATTCTTACACGGTTTTTTCTTGTTTGTTTATATTAGAGTTACTGATTCTCATCTAGTCTTTACATTTTTCCCTTAAATTATGTGTACCTCTCTGTGTGTGGGTTTCTGCAAACAAGCGTCATGCCCAAGGGAGCCAGAAGAGTGAGTCATAGCTCCCTGGAGTTGGAGTTACGGGCGGTTGTGAGCCACCAACATGGGTGCTAGGAACTGAACTCCAGTCCTGTACAAAAGCAGCACGTTCCTGGTGTGGTGACACATGCCTTTAATCCCCACACTGGGGAGGCAGAGATGGATCTCTGTGATTTCAAAGCCAACCTGGATTACAGAGCAAGGCCCTATCTAAAATAAAATAAAATAAAGTGTGCTTAACCTCAGCTTACACATCTTTGGTTACAAGCTAGACACAGTGGCACACACCTTTAATCCCACCACTGGGGAGGCAGAGGTGGGCAGGTCTCTGTGAGTTTGAGGCCAGCTTGGGTCTAATTAGGAATTTCATGACTGACAGAGCTACATAAGAGACAGACTTTGTCCTTTGTCTCAAAAGAGACTGAATAATGATGATGATGATGATAAGGAGGATAGTGATGATGATGATAATAATAATAATAATAATGATGATAATAATAATAAATACATAAACCACACCAGGGGTATTTGGGGCAGCAAGCCTCAAGTTCAGATGTGTGGCCTGAGGTCACTAGAGACCATGTCACCCCACTTACACCTCTGCTGCTGCCCCCTGCTCTCTGCTCACTTGAGACACCACACAGTCAGGCTCTCCAGCTTGCCTGCTGCTGTCCCCTGCTTATTACTTCATTGTTCAGATTAAAAAGCAGTGTGAGCTTGATATGGAAAGTCAAGAACAGGAGATAAAGAGTAAAAAGGAAACAACAGGCCTCAAAAAAGTCAAAGAATTCATATACTGCTCTGTGACATTTCCTGGGGAGACGTGAAGAAACAGTTACTGATAGGGAACACACACACATACTCACATACACACACACACACACACACACACACACACAGAGAGAGAGAGAGAGAGAGAGAGAGAGAGAGAGAGAGAGAGAGAGAGAGAGAGAGAGAGAGAGAGAACTATTAAAAACAAAACAGATTGAGAACAAAGCCCCTTATCAAGTTCTAGTCACCCCTGGAGAATTAGGTAAAGCATTTACATTGTGGGAATTTCCTGTTGTTATGGAGCTCTGCTCAAACCTTATCAAGAAGGCAGAACACCAGGCTCATAAGATTTAGTGTTTATTATTAAATTTTTAAATTTATTTTACATACCAACCACATTTCCCTCTCCCTCCTCTCCTCCCAGTACCTCCCCTCTCCCCCACCCCCATCTACTTCTCAGAAAGGGCAAGGCCTCCCATGGTAGTCAACAAACATGGCATATCAAGTTGAGGCAGGACCAAGCTCCTCCTCCCTGAATCAAGGCTGAGATTGGAATCCCACCTTAGGGAATGGGTGCTAAAAAGCCAACTCATGCACCAGGGACAGCTCCTGGTCCCACTGTCAGGGGCCCCACAAACAACCAAGCTACACAAAGTGTCACCCACACTCAGAGGGTCACCCCATGCAGGCTCCCCAGCTGTCATTTTAGAGTCCTGTGTGCTCCTGCTAGCTTGGGTCAGCTGTCTCTATGGCTTTCCCCATCATGATCCTGACCCTGCTTCCTCATACAATCCCTCCTCCCCCTTCAACCGGACTCCCAGAGCTTGGCTGTGAGCTTGGCGCAGGGCTTGGCTGTGGATTTCTGAATCTGCTTCTGGATGAAGGTTCTATGATGACAATCAGCGTAGTCACCAATCTGATTACAGGAGAAGGCTGGTTCAGGCACCCTCTCCACTCTTGCTAGGAGTCTTAGCTGGGGTCATTCTTGTGGATTCCTGAGAGTTTCTCTGGCATCAGGTTTCTCCTAACCCCATAATGACTCCCCCTAACAAGGTGTCTCTTATTACTATTCCTCTCTGTCCCTGCTCCAACTCAACCATCCTGATCCCTCATGCTCCCATCCCCCATTTCCTCCCCTTTATCCAGGAGATCTCATCAATTTCCCCTTCCCAGGGCAATCCAAGTGTCCCTCTGAGGGTCCTTCACAAGACTTTTATAAGTGACCAGATTGCTCATTTAGGGGATAGTCACCCAGAAGCTTTAACACTCCGGCACAGGTTGTCAGGCATTCCAGCCTCCCTGCCTGACAGGTCTTAGGCCCTGGGATTTGCTTGTTGCTCTGCAAGACAATGTCCACAGCACCTTGGACTCTGTCCCCTCCTCCACATTCTCTCACAGCTGGAATGATCTAGAAGGAACCCAAACTGCCTTTATCTTAGTATGGTCGTCCAGTGACAGAGACCCACGAGGACATATGCATCTATATATAGATTTGTTATTTAGGACTCGGCTCACATGACTGTGCAGAGTTGATAAGCTCCAAGACTGCCTCTGAGGGCCAGGCAGCCAGAGAGGCTGATTTTCAGTCCCCTCCCAAGTTCAAAGGCCTGAGGACCAGAGAGGACAGTTCCATTCTGAAGGCTGGCAGGCTTACGTACCAACAGAGACTTTGCTATAGTTTGGATTTGGAATGTTCAGGTTCAGGCCAATCCCTAGCAAGGCACCTTTAAGAGACAAGGCTTAGTGGGAAGTTCTAGAAGGTGTGATAACTAATGATTGTCAAGTTGACAGGCTATAGAATTACCTGGGAGACAAACTTCTGCACATGTCTGTGAGGGAATTCCAAGATTAGGTTGGTTGGGGTGGAAAGATTCACTCCAAATACAGGTGGCACTATTCCATGGGCTGCTGTCCTAGGGATGACTGAGATTCTAGAGATAGGATGTGGTCCTAGGGATGACTGGGGCCCTAGGTATGGCTAGGGTCCTAGGCATGGTTGGGGCTCTAGGAATTGTCTGGGGTCCTATGGATGGGCTGGGTCCTAGGGATGGGCTGGGGTCCTAGGGATGGGCTGGGGTCCTAGGGATGGGCTGGGGTCCTAGGGATGGGCTGGGGTCCTAGGGATGGGCTGGGGTCCTAGGGATGGGCTGGGATGGGCTGAGCTCCTAGGGATGGGCTGGGGTCTTAGGCATGGACTGAATCCTAGGGATGGGCTGGGGTCCTAGGGATGGGCTGGGGCTCTAGGAATGGACTAGGGTCCTTGAGTACATATCAAAAGGAGAAAATGAGAGATGAATGCCAGCATTCACCTCTCTGTGTCCAGACAGAAATCGCAGTGTGACCTGCTGTCTCACATTCCTGCTATCAACTCAGTATCTGTGCCCACACTTGATGTCCATGTCCACACTCCGTGTCTGTGAGCACACCAGCTCAGTGACCACTGGAGAGAAAGCCTGCCATCCAAAAGAACAGCCTTGTGGACTTAACACAGACAAGCAGTCTCGGGTCTTGCCTCGTCCAACACAAGGGGTGATGACTTTACACATTGATGGGCTGTGAGCTGCCCAGACACTTGGCCAGGCATTCTGGGTGTTTCTAGATGAGACTGACATTCAAATTGGTAGACTGAGGACTATGAGACAGCTCAGTGGGCAAAGACCCTTGGCAGCAATCCTGATGACCTGAGCTGCAGTCCTGGAACCCACATGGTGGAAAGATATGACTGACTCCTGCAAGCGGTCGGTCCTCTGCACAGATACCAGTGCAAATGCACACGACACTAGTCTCACACCTCATGTGTGCACCAAAGCCTCTGGGGTTGCCTGCTCATCTTCTGCCCCATGACTTTCAAGTGGGTCCAGACAGTAAGTGCTTCTGTCTGAGAGAGCCTTCCACATGCTCTCTCGCTGACCCTCAGGACAGCTGTGCCTTGTGAGTCTTCCTGCTCCCATTTTCCAGATGTAGGCACACCGGACAGTTTGGCCAGAATCTCACAGTATGGAGCCAGAACTTGCATGTGGCCCGAGTTTTCTTGGGCAGTTCCCTAAGCAGGCTCGCCACCATCTGTGAGGTCAGTTGGGCAATACATGTGTGTGAAGAAACGTGGACATCCTCAGTTCTGGGGAATGTCCCTGAAAGCCCCGGCTTCTTAGCTTCAAGGACCCTGTGTGTGGTGTGCCAGCAGGTCTCCTTGAGTGTGTTTTGTCGTGTCCATGAAAACTCCAAGACAGCACAGAATGGCCCGTCCACCTCATCTGAGCATCTGCATCATCGTTCAGATGGAATGCTTCTGTGGATAGAGGAAGATGACTCAGCTGGTCAAGTGCTCGCTGAGCAGACATCAGAATCTGAGATTGGGTCCCCAGCACCCAATATAAAGAGGAGTACGGTGGCCTGCATTTGTAATCTCAGCCTTACGATGGTGGGGACGGGAGGCTCCTGGAGCTCAGCATAGCCAAATCAGTGACTCAAGTTCAATGAGAGACCCTGTCTCAAAATGAGAGTGATTGAAGAGGACAACTGACATCAACCTCAACCCCCTACACCACACACACACACACATACACACACACACACACACACAAATACACCACACACACACCACACAAATACACACCACACAAATACACCACACACACCACACAAATACACCACACACACCACACAAATACACCACACACACACACACACCACAAATATACCACACACACACATACACACCACACACACACACACCGCATAAAACACACCACAAATACACCACACACACACACACAAACACACACACCACATACAACACACACACCACAAATACACTACACACACACACACTTCACACACCACACACACACACACAAACACACACACCACATACAACACACACACCACAAATACACTACACACACACACACTTCACACACCACACACACACACCACAACACACACCACACATACCACAACACATACACAACACACACACCACAAGTACACCACATACATGCGCACACACACCACACCACACACACACACACACACACACACCACAAATGCACCACACCACACACACACACACACACACACACACCACAAATGCACCACACCACACCACACACACACACACACACACACACACACACCACAAATGCACCACACCACACACACACACACACACACACACACACACACACACACACACAACTAGATGCTTCTGGGCAGTCCGACTAGCTTCACAAGGGCTTCCCGTAAAGTTCTTATGCTTGACCTAGGACACTCATCTAATGACTGAACCTTCTTAATAATGTATGGTGTGTGCATTCCTCCCAGAAAATTCAATACACCTATTGATCCCTGGCCAGCCCCAGGTGTATCACTGAGCAATTGTACAGACTGCTCAGAATCTCACTGAAGTCACCGAGTCTGGGACTGGGGGAACTGCTTGGACCCTTCTCCGTGCCCACCTTTCTGGGTGTGTTCAGTCTGCCCTTGAGAAACTTTGGGAAAGACTTTCATACTCTCTGAAGCTGACTCGAACATCTCAGCAATTTTGAGTTGTCCTGTGGCAGAACATAGGCATGCTGGGAGCTGGCTGTGCAATCTAAGAAATGCTGGTTTGCTAAGGTCTCCAGAGAACAATGAGCACACGGACAGCTTAGCACGTCTCACTCTGTGACTGTGTCACGTCTGCTTTACCGTTCAGCGGGTCCCCAGAAATCTTGCCAGTGATATATTTTTGTTGGTAGAATGACAAAGTTGCTTGTATTAGTCTAAGGTCAAATACAGCAGGGAGCCCACATTTTTTCTGCCAAGGACTGAGGCAGGTCACACGTTTGAAGCAAGAATACAGAAAGTCACTGGCTTCACTAAGAGGTGCACGGAGGACACTCAGCAGCTGGGAACTCTGCTTCCCAGGCCACTGGCAAACCACAGAATGTCCTCAAAACAGCCTTCTCTTATTGCATGACCCCAGATGTACCCAAGATGCCATTTTGGGTACAAGTGTCATTTATTCCAGATATACCGAGGGTTGGGAACATCACTTTGGCAGTGTGAGTTCGTGCTGAGGCATTTGAACCTCATACGTACTTAGCCTCGTTTCTTCAGGAACACTGGAAAGTGTCTCTAAGCAGAATGCTCAAGCCAAGCTTCTCAAAGACCCTACCATGTCTTTGGTAAGTGACTGGGAAACGTCCTCTTCCGATTGTAGGTCTCCTTTCCATAGGGATGGGAACCTCAACCCTAGAGTCATCCTGGAGAACTGTCCTATTGTGTGGGAGAGAAGGGGGCATGGCTGGGAATTAGGGAACAGGGTCAGGGGATAACCACCTACAGCTAGCATGGAAAACTGCATACACCGTACTCAAAAACTGAAAAGGAGTGGCTATGTGGACCAGTACTCCCACTTGCAGGTGTGAATTCACAGAGATCAAAGTCAGAATGGGGACAGTCATCTGTACTCCAGGTTATGGAGTTAACTTTCTATTGGTTTATGAGTGGATAAAGAAGGTGTGGCATACATATTTGTCCTGCTTGGCCTTAAGGACTGATTGTAACTTTGATAATAGCGTGCATTAAGTCGGAGGATTTTAAGATCCATGAATGTGCAGACATAGATGACAAATGTCACATGATCACCAGTGTGGATCATGCTACAGGGGACTCTACAGAAGTGAAACGGTGGTATCTAGGGGTTGGGGGTCCATGCAGGGAAAAATTGGGATACTGCTAAGCCAAAGTGCAGTGATGTGGATCGATAAGAGAAACAGATTTTGATGTATTCAAAATAACAAAATAACAAACGTTCCATACACTTCAAAAGAACTGACAAAAAGATTTCACGTGTTTTCTCACAAAAATGCCAGGCTAGTGAGGTGTGGCTGTGTCACTCAGCTTGATTTAATCATTGCATATTTTATACATATAACAAAACATCACAATGTAAGCCCTGAGAGAGAGAGAGAGAGAGAGAGAGAGAGAGAGAGAGAGAGAGAGAGAGAGAGAGAGAGAGAGAGAGAGTGTATGTATGTGTTTACACACATGTGCTTGCACTGGTTAGTTTTAAATGCCAGCCTGCTAACTTAGAATCCCTGGCGTGTGTCTTAATAAGGAATTGCCCAGACTGGACTGGTCTGTGGGTTCCTCTGTGGGGATGTCTTGATTGTTGATTGTTGTAGGAAGATCCTGTCAGCTGTCTCGCATTCCTGTCATCATGCCTTTCCCCCCCCAAGCTGTGTGTCAAAATAAACCCTTTCGTTGGTTTTTTTTTTTTTTTTTTTTTTTTTTAACTCTTTGGCTCCTTGCTCTTTACTCTTTTGGGAGTCTGACACCCAGCTCCCAAATAAATACACTAAGGCTTTTTCTTTCTTATAAATGCCTGGCCTTAGCTTGGCTTGTTTCTAGCCAGCTTTCCTTAACTTAACTTATCCCGTCTACCTTTTGCTTTGGGCTTTACCTTTCTCTATTGCATGTAACTTTCTTTACTTCTTATTTATTGGCTGGCTGTGTAGCTCGGTGGCTGGCCCCTTGAGTCCTCCTCTCCTCTTTTTTCTCCTTTCTTGATTTCTCCTCCTATTTATTCTCTCTGCTGCCAGCCCCACCTATCTTTCTCCTGCCTCACTATTGGCTGTTCAGCTCTTTATTTGACCAATCAAGTGTTTTAGACAGTTACACAGCTTCACAGAGTTAAACAAATGCAACATAAAAGAATACAACACATCTTTGCATCATTAAACAAATGTTTCACAGCATAAACAAATATGATACATCTTTAATATTCTACAACACCCTTTTTTCCAGATGTTCTGATAGATGTTTTGTAACAGGTAACTCCCCCCCTCCACCTTCCTCTCCCTATCCCCCCACTCCCTTCCTCTGTGCCTTACCCTCCTGTCTTTTCCAATTTCTCCCGCCTAGGGAAGAGACAGATCCCTTCACACACTAGATTCTTCTGCTGTTGTGACAGTCTGAGAGACCTGGAAGATTATAGCTGACTGATCACAGCCAGGCCAGGCTTGCATGGCATCAATATGAAGAGTAGTCCAGGTTGTGGGTGAGACAGGCACATCCCAGCTGGACTGTGTAGGTGCTGAAAGCAAAGACAGAATGTATTCAGGAGTCCTTCTAGTGTCCACTTCACGATAAAACAACATAAAAAGACAGGGTTAATTCCGTTGTTCCCTGTCTACACCTAGCACAGCAGAGCTTAAGATCACCCTTCTGGACCTGAATGTTCACATTCATTGAAGAAACTAGTTCCAGATGTAAAATAGTCTAAGAAAATGTGCATCTTTGCTGAACATGTAAACTTTTCCTTGTCATTGTTCCCTACACACTGGAGTAAAAAGACTATGGGTATAGAGTTTATATGGCATGAGATTTTTACAAGTGATGATTACAGATGATTTTAGGAATGTGGGAGGATCTATGTCAGTTCTGTGCAAAGAGCATGGTCACACTATACAACCCAGATTCAGGCACCCACACAGGTCCTGGAATCAAACTCCTGCAGACATTATTGGAAATTATAATTATTCATGTTATATATGTGTTGAAAGAATGTTTAAAAAGTGAAAATAAGTCTAGGAAGATGGTTCAATGTTTAGTGGGAGACCTGAGTTTGAATCTGCAAAACTCAAACAAAAGTTGGACAAAGAGGTGTGAGCATCTGAAACCCCAGTGAGCCTCCAGAGGGCAGGGAAGTAGGGACAGGAGAATACCTGGAGACTTGGGGGCCAGCCAGCCTGATGTACATAGTTTGAAACTACAAGGGGGACCCTGTCTCAAACAAGGTGGAAGGTGAGGAATGACCTTCACACGTGGACCTGGACACAGGAGTGTGTACATTCTCTCTCTCTCTCTCTCTGTCTCTCTCTCTCTCTCTCTCTCTCTCTCTCTCTCTCTCTCTCTCTCTCTGTCTCTCTCTCTCCCTCTCCCTCTCTCTCTCTGTCTCTCTCTCTGTCTCTCTCTGTCTCTCTCTCCCTCTCTCTCTCTCTCTGTCTCTCTCTGTGTGTCTCTCTCTGTCTCTCTCTGTCTCTCTCTCCCTCTCCCTCTCTCTCTCTGTCTCTCTCTCTCTCCCTCTCCCCCCCCTCTCTCTCTCACACACACACACACAAACTGAAAATCATAACTGTCATATCATACTCCTGGTGGTGATGCACTCTAGGAAAGTTTGGGGCACAGAAAAACCCAGGAAGGGCCGGAACAATGGAGGAGTCCACAGCCTATGAAGGGGACATGAGACCCTGAGTTGCAGAACTTGGAACCAGCCTGATCTTAGTGAAGACCTGCCAGGTCTTGGACATGGAGCCCCATGACCAAGAGTGCCACAGCTGGCTGGAGCCCAGCCAAGGAACTGACTTTTCCTGGATGCTCAGTCTCTGAGGCCGAGGGATTAGGAAGAATGATGAGTCTGGAGATGGAGACATGGCAGTTCTCTACTTAGCTGCTGCGCACCTGACTCCCTTCTGTTTCTGCCTTTCCCATTTCAGATTCATCTGAGAAGTATAGTCTCTGTCTCTCTGTATCTCTCTCTGTCTCTCTGTCTCTGTCTCTCTCTGTCTCTCTGTCTCTGTCTCTCTCTCTCATGTGTCTTTAACTGTCCCCATCTTTGCCCTCTGTCTGTGTCTCTCTTGTGTTTCCTCTCTTGTCTCCCCATCTCACTCCTCACTTCTTTCTCTTCTCTATCTCCCCCATCCCAGCTGGAAGCAGCTTAGAGGGGATGTGTTGGGAGGGAGGGGTGGAGGTGGGGGATGACACGGAGGATATGGAGCAGAACCAGCTCTGAAAGATCACATTCCAGGCCTGAGAACGTCACATCGTATTAGCTCAAGGTTGGCAAGCAGAAATTAGAGCTGACGTTTGAAAGGGTGATGGATATGAGACAGAGGGAAGAAACCATGCAGAGACGGTTCCCATACCCCTAACATCTTTGCTCTGTGCAGACATGTGCATAGAGGACCTGAATGAAAGTAGGCTCTCATGAGGAATGGCTGACAGCCGGAGGGGGCTGACAGGAGTCAGGACTGAGGGTAATTCAGTTTTCCCCATCATAGCAGGATTTATGCCCAGTTCACAGCCTTTGGAGGAATTTCCCTAGCCTTTCTACTTCGTTGTGAAATTTTCTGGCTCCAGGATCTCTAAGCAGATGCAAATGTCAGCGGGGAGGAGGTCTGACCCACAGAGAGTAGCTCTTTGTCTCTCTCTGCAAATTCAAAACAAAACAAAATTCCCATTTTCGTAAGCATGACTGCATCTGGATCAAAGTCAGAGGCTGGGAGCAGCTAGGGCCTTCATGGAGGAGCTCTGCATTCAAATGCAGTCTGGTGGGAGGTGGGGCAAAGGATGGCCAGGCAGAGAACAAGGCAGAAGCAGAATTCCATACTTGTATTCCAAGGGAATGACGAGTATTTGAAAGCCCCACCTCTGGACTAGGGGCATGCTTTGCAGCCATTGCTTCCTTGCTGTGGGTTTGGGTGAAAACCAATCCTTTCTAGAAGGTTCTCAGAGGAAGTGCAGAATTGCTCACTCTGCAGGGAAAGGGTCTTGGTTTTCCGAGGCCATGCCTTCCCCCCCCCCCCAATCAAACTGGCCTCGAGTTAGTGTACAGGCAAGTCTCATTCAGGATCTTCATGAGGTAGCCTCTCAGGTCTTGGCCAGACAGGTTCAGAGGTAGGATGACATGGGGGAGAGTGTGATGGGCAGTGTGGGTGGCCCTGTCTCCAGAGTCCATAACAATGCTGCTGGTATGGCCAGAGACACACAGAACAACATGGCCTGGGAGGCTATGTACATGGCTGCGATGTTAAAGGCCTCAAACACAATCTGGATCATCTTTTACAGTTGACCTTGGAGTCTAGGGGGGCTTGGTGAGTAGTGTGGGTTTTCCGCGGGTGTCACGTGTAGCCTGTTGTAGAAGGTGCAGTGTCATATAGTCTCTATGTCATCCCAGTCAGTGACAGTGCTGTTGCTTGATGAGGTACTTCAGGGTCAGGATGCCTTTCTTGCCCTGGGCCTTGGCACCCGTGTGGGAGTCCTTCTGGCCTGTGCCCACCATCAAGCTGTAAAGGACGCGTAACACCCTCAGGTTGCAGCTGCTCTAAGTGGAGGTGACTATTAAGACCCAGATAGCACAGACGTCCTTAGAAACTCTTGAACTATGTCTACTGTATGACCCACACTAAATCAGCACGCCAAAGAGACACCATTCACAACAGCTACAACATGGACTGACATACAAGTTTTCAACTGAAATGCAGAAGTCTGGAAGATGTCACCAGGCAAAGGCCTGCCCAACTGAGTTTGGCTCCTAGAACCCATGCGGATGTTGAAGGACAGAACCAACTTCTGAAAGTTGGCCCCTCACTTTTGTACATGCACTGTGGCACAAGTGTGCATGCGCATACATCCACGCGCATGCGCACACACAAGCAGCAGCAGCAGCAGCAGCAGCAGCAATATTAGTAAAGGGTTTTATCATCGAAAGGATAAATTTAGAAGAGGCAAAAGAAAATGCCTCATTTTTAGTTTGATTTTATATTAATCATAAAAACTGACTTTCGCATTTTACATTCCTCACCTGTCAGCAATGGCGTTTCCCCTGGACAAGCATGTTTAGAGAGAGCGTGCCCAGCAGAGGCGTGTCTGCATCAGCAAGTGACCTCTCATAGTAGGAGAGTAGTTATGGAAGCTGTCTGTACTGAGAGGGCTCTTCCTTGAGATGGGTCACCTACTGTGGAAGGAAAGGAAGGCCGAGGCACGGCTTCCCTTTCTGAGTGGCTTAAGGCTTTTTTCTGGAACAATGGTCTTGTCAGAAGGCCTCTGCTCAGGACTATGTTGGTACAGAGAGGCAAAGAGCGTCTTAGCCTTAAGCAGCCACTCCGTAGGCTGGCTGTGTTTCCTCGGCTTCATCAAGTTCAGAAAGCTTTTTTTTCTGCATAGTGTGGTGAGATTTATTCATTTATTCTGAATGAATGTTGTATTTTTGTCAAATTCATTTTTCTGTGACTGTCATGGTAATTACATCTCACTGGAATTTTTATTTTGGATGCTTTATTATTTTGATGGTTAGCTTTAACTATCAGCCTGATATAACCTAGAGTGACATGGAAAGGAAATCTCAATGTGGGTGTGTCTCCATTGAGTTGCCTGCCTGTGGGAATGTCTTGGGTGGGGATTGCATGGCATTAATTGATGTGGAAAGACAGCCCACTGTGCATGGCACCATTCCCTAGGCAGAAGTTCCTAAGCTTTATATGAATGCTCTTGACTGTGGATTTGACATCACTGACTGTAATCTGGAATTGTGGGCTAAAATAAGCTCCGTTCCCCCTAAGTTGCTTTGTCGGGGTATTTTAACCACAGCGACAGACATGAAACTAGAACACTTATAGATGCAGTTTTTGGAAACTATACAGAGGGCTCTCATGTGCCCTTTACCCAGCGTTGTCTAAGGAGAACATCTTGCGGTCCCCAAAAGCTGGGACTTCGTGATTAGTAGAATCACGATACAGATCATTTCCACTATCTAAGGGGACATCCCTTGTCAGCTGTGCAGACTCCCACATTCCCTCCCTCCTATTTTTAAATTCTCTTTGCCATTTGCTGTATCTATTCCTCTACCCAAACCACACATGCTTGATTACTGTAGCTATTAACCAGTCTCAGAATTGGCAAACCAATTCTCACTTTATTATTCTTTTTTAAAATCATCCAGTATTCTAGATCTTTTGCTTTTCCATGTACATTTTAGATTATCTTGACTAATGTTTGGCCATTCTATAAAAGTTCTATAAAAAAAAAAGTCTATTCTATGAAAATCTTGCTTTTCTTTACATTGTGTATGCATTTGGGGGTGAGTATATGGGTGTGCAGAGGTCAATTTGCGGGGGTCAGTTCTCTCCTCTCACCATGTGGTTGCCGAGAAAAGACTCAGCTCAGTCACCAGGCCTGGCAGCAAACTCCTTACCCACTAGGCCATCTTCCCAGGCCCATAGTTTTAATGTTGGTTTCATAGCTTCTTCTTACTATTTAGAAATATAACTTTTAGTGCTGGTCTTCTATTACTGGACTTACTGATTACTTATCTTTTTTTTTTTTTTAAGTTCTTTGGGACCTCTTGCACAGATAGCTACGTCACTGAAAGATGGGGACAGCTTTACTTCTTCCAGATCTATGTGTCTTCCTCTCTTCATACACTTTACAGATGTGTGCTGGACACTGAAAGTGACCCCCCTCACCTTGCTCCTGACTCAGGGACCAGCATCCAGGCCTTCGCTATTAGCTACATCATGGGGTGTAGGGAGCTTGCAGACCTCTTGGGAGGTTTATTTGCTTACTTGCTTGTTTGTATCAAGGCCTCATTATGCATCCTGGTCTGGCTCCAAACTCATAGTCCTCCTGTCCCAGCCTCCTGAGTGCTGCAATGGGACAGGCATGTGCCCCAAGACCAGCTGGGAGTGTTCCTTTTCAAACTGATGGTCACCTTACCCCGTCTTTGTGTCAGTTTCACCACTAGAAGTTGTAAGATTTCATGAAATACTTTTTCTGTATTGTTGTGGTTTGAATTCTTTGGTCTGCTAGAACTGTGGTCTAAATAGCGATTGGCTGACCGTTTTGTCTGTATTATATCCTTGAAATAAATCACGTTATGTCATATTACTCAGCTCTTCCTAGGTTTTCTGAATTCTTTTTGCTACTATTTCCTTTTAGTATTATTATTATTCTCTCATTCAGATTACATCCAGATTGAAGTTTTCCCTCCCTCCCCTACCCCAGTCTTTCCCTGCTACCTCTCCTCTTCCCCAGATCCATCCACCTCTGCCTCCTCTCAGAAAATACCAGGCTTCTTAGGGACATCAACCAAACATGTCATAACTCGCTACAATAAGACCAGGCACGTCAAGGATGAATGAGGCACCTGGAAGGAGGAAAAGTGTCCCATAAGCATGCAAGAGTCAAAGATGGTCCTCCCATCTGTTGGGAGTCCCACAAGAACAATGAGCTACTCAGCCATAACATATATGTGGAGGACACAGGTCAAACTCACAGGCTCAGTGATCTCTGTGAGTCCCCATGAGTCCAAGTCAGTTGCTTTTGTGGGCCTTGTTCTCATGGTGTCCCTGACCCCTCTGGTTCCTCCTTCACAGGACTCCCAGAGATGTGCTTAATGTTTGGCTGTGGAACTCTGCATCTGCTCCCATTGGTTGCTGGGTGAAGGCTCTCTGGTCTCTTTGATAACAATTCTAGTTTGAGAACACTCATGTTTGTCTTCTAGATCGTCGTTGTCTTACTCAGGATGATTTTTTTCCTAGTTCCATTCATTTGCCTACAGATTCCAAGATGTAATTGTTTTTAACAGCTGAGTAATACCCATTGTGTAATCATACTGCATTTTCTTTGTCCATTCTTCCATTGAGGGGCATCTAGGTTGCTTCCAGTTTCTGGTTGTTATGAATAAATCTGCTATGAACATAGTTGAGCAAGTGTCCTTGGGATAAGATGAGCATCCTTTGTGTACGTGTCCAGTAGTGGTATAGCTTGGTCTTGAGGTGGATAGAGACCCACTTTTCTGAGGAAACACCATATTGGTTTCCAAAGTGGCTGTAAGTTTTTGCTCTCACCAGCAGTGGAGTGGTGTTCAGCATGTTCTGTCACTTGTGTTGTTGATCTTAGACATTTTGACAGGTGTAAGGTGGGATCTCAGAGGTTTTTACTTGCATCTCCATGATGGCTAGAGATATTAAATATGTAAATGTTTCATGGCATGCCCATTTGAGATTCCTCCAGAAATACACAATTCCTTCCAGAAATATAAAATGGGAGAAAAAACCAACATCTTCAACAAATAGTGCTTGTCTAACTAGATGTCAGCATGTAAAAGAATCCAAGTAGTTGTATAAGTATCACCCTGCACAAAATTCAAGTCCAAGTGGATCAAAGACCTCAACGTAAAGCCAGATCCATTGAAACTGAGAGAAGAGAAAGTGGGGAATAGCCTTGCATACACTGGCACAGGAGACAACTTCCTGAACAGAACACTGATAGCACAGGCACTAAGGTCAACAGTTAATCAATGGGCCCTCAGGAAACTGAAAAGCTTCGGTAAGGCAAAGGACACCATCAGTAGGACAAGACAGAAACCCACAGGATGGGAAAAGATGTTCACCCATTCCACATCTGGCAGAGGGCTGATATCCAAATTATATGAAGAACTTGCCACTGCTCCTTTAATCATGCTTACAGCTGTGTTCACTGAGGCATACTGCTGGGTAGTTTTTGCTGCCCTTATATGGTTTTGGTATTGGGGAAAGACAATATTTATAAAATACTCTAGCCTGTGTCTCCTCTGTATCTGTTTTCTGAAAGAAATCGTATATAATTAATATTAACTCTTCTTTGAAACTCTAGTAGAATTATTCAGGAAACCATCTAGAACTGGAATTTTGGTTTTTGTAAGTCATTAAATTACTGTTTTTATATTATGTGGTTAGTGGGGACATTGTACTCTACTTGGAATTTTTCTTAAACATTGTCACACATGTACACCTACCCACACCTTCCCTGCATCATTCTTACAAGGAATTTGTCAAAGTGGGCTAGAGATGGATCGGAAGTCATTTGCTGCTCTTACAGAGAAACCAAGCTCTGCTCCCAGCACCCATGCCTGGCTGCTCACACCTTGTAACTCCAGCTCTGGGGAATCCCTCCTCTGGCTTCATGTGCTCATCCCCCACATGCACACATACATTTTAAAAAAAATCTAACGGATCTGCAAGGGACCTAGAAAAGATTTCTTGGATTTGTTGCTGGTTCCCACTCTTCCATCTCTCCAGTCTTTTTTATTTGCTTCCTTCTGCTTGGCCTGAGTTTACTTGGTAGCTTTTTCTGCATGTGTAAAGTAGAAAACTTTTCCTTTTTCCTAATGGCAGCACACAACCTTGTAAATTTCCCTCTGGCTACATGCCTGTTTAGTTGTGTCACACTAATTTTCTTTCTGCTGTTTCCATGAGATTTCCACTTTGATGAAGTCTAGCATTAGGTACAAGTGAGTGAAGATTTTCTTGTTATTTCTGCATTGCTGATTTTTGGTTTATTTCCACTATTTAAGATAGTGCACTGGTAGGTTTTATTATCTTAATGCTTATCAGGGTCTATTTTGCTGCTTGGGATAGGATCTACTTCGAGAACATTCCATGGGTGTTTGAGGAGGAAGGGAGTTCTTCGTGGTTGGGAGGAAAGTTTCGTGACACCATTTAGATCCTGTTGATAGACGTAGGGTCTAGTGTTAGTCAAAATCTTTGATGCCCCTCTATCCAGATTTAAACTCAATTATTGCAGGATTAAAGTCTCTGATAACCCCATGGCTTTTGTGTATCACCTTTTAGTTCTTTCCTAGTCTTCCCACTCTTTAGTGGGCTTTTTCTTTGCATATTTTACCATTATCTCATCTCATACATACATATCCAGGATAGGTGTCTTCTTGATTGATTCCTTGGTTATACATGGTCTGTGACCTTGGTGAATTTCACTGAGCTAATGATTGGAGATGTCATTCTATAAATATGTTTCTCGTATTGGTTAATGAATAAAGCACTGTTGGCCAATAGGAAAGCAAGATAGGCAGGACTAGGAGACAAGGAGGAGAGAGGGAGTAGTAGGGAGGAGATCCAAGATGGAGGACAGAGATGTAGAACACCAGCCCATCTCTCTGGTAAGACAAGACCACATGGAAGTACTTAGATTAATAGAAATGGGTTAATATTTAAGAGAGAGCAAGCAGATAAGAAACAAGTAACTGGCCAGCAGCTTTATATCAAATACAGAGTCTCTGTGTGTTATTTGGGACGGGTGCAGCAGAGAGTCCAGAACGGCAGGAAAAACCTTACTCATAACAAGCTAAAATCTCCTTTCCATCATGACAATGTCTGTATTACCATCTAACAGATGCTAAGGGATTTGCCCTAAATCAATATGAAGTCAAAGATAGTGTTTATGTTTAAATCCAGGTAAGGCCGTTTCTAAGTCAAAACCCAATGTTCTTCAGTGGAGGAAACTAAAGTGCTCCTCTTCCAGTTGGGCAAAAGGGCAGCTCAATACCCAGGACACATGTGGTGGAAGAATAAAACCCCTTCAAGCTGTCCTCTGACCTTCACACACATGCCTTGATATGACATACTTATATCACCCCACATGTATGTGAAATAAATAAAAATGCAATAAAGAAAGCTTCTAACTGGACATGGTGGCACACATCGTTAGTCCCAGCATTCTGGAGGCAGGGGCAAGAGATCTCTGTGAGTTCGAGGCCTGCCTGGTCTACAGAGTGAGTTCCAAGACAGTCAAGGTTGTTACACAGAGAAACCCTGTCTTAAGGGGGGGAGGATTATAAAATGAAGAAAGAAAGAAAGAAAAAAAGAAAGAAAGAAAGAAAGAAAGGAAAGAAGGAAGGAAGGAAGGAAGGAAGGAAGGAAGGAAGAAAAAGAAAAATTTTAAAATCAGGCAAGAGAAATGTGTGCCCACACTCTTACTGTTGGTGTTGTGTGAATTCTAAACCAGAGTGATCAAATATGAGAAGAAGAACTCACACTGATATGAGAGGGAGAGACAAACAAATATCACCAGTTATCTGCCAAGAGGCCCATGATGGCACTCTGTCCCTAAATATTTCATAAAATAATAATGGTGGTATTGGTAATAAAATGCACAGTGGAATGTAGAAAGGAATTAGGGTAAGCTGAAAACAGGAGCTCTTTGTGTTTGGAAAAGATCTAGAGACAGTTGTGACATTAGGGGTAAATAGAACTTAGAAACTCAGCTAGAAGGTCTTCAAAGTGCTCTCGGCACAAGCCGGAGGACCCAAGTTCAGCCCCCTATAACCCGTGTAAAAGTGCCCGGTGTAGTGACCCACGCTTGTAATCCAAGTGCTGGGAGGCAAGTCTCTGGCGCTTGGCAGTCAGTAAGCTTAGCTGGACTGTGAGCTCCATATTCACTGGGAGACTGCCAAAAATGGGGCGGAACTGACTGAGGAGGACACCCAGCACCAACCTGTGGCTTTTGTACACATGTGAGTGCCTCCTCCAATTTGGAAATTAACAATTCTGAAATTATCCAATGCAGAATAAATATGTAGGTTCCATGAAGAGAGCAGGCCGGTGGAGTGTGGAAGCTCCACTCCTGCACCGTGCCAGAGTCCACCCACCATATAAAAATGCTAAGCTGTAAAGAGTAGCAGTTTCAAAATAGAGGAAGCTTGTGGGTAGAGAGGCGGTTTGTTATGGGAGGGGGGAATCACAAGCTACCTGTTATTCCAAAATACGTTTTACATAAATGATGCATATAAAAATTAAGCCAAAAGAGTGCTACCAACCCAACTGATAAAATGTATAGGTCTTGCAAATTATGGAAGTCCTTTTTGAATAAATTGCAGATGTTGGTGGGAGAAAATCTAACACATTTGGCTTCACAGAAAATTCTGCATAGTTAAAAAGGACACAGACCAGTGCCAGGCCACTGTAAAGTAAAACTTACTGGTGTTACAGTGGACAAAGAGGGAACTCCTTAACACAAAAGACATCACACAAGTCAGCAAGGACAAGATGGGTGGCGAAGACTCAGCATGGGTTTCACAGGACTTCAATGAGCAGGTCATAGACAAAGTAATAGCAAGGAAATATGTAAATAGGAGCTCAATGACACTAATTAAAATGAAAATCAAAACAACAATGCAATCCTTCGTACCTATCAGCAGTTGTTGGTGAGAGTGTGGGTAACCTTCTCCATGGACTATAGTTGGTAAGCCATTAACCGTATCATATAACTCTCTTTCTTAGAAATGTATCCTGTAGGAAGACAGTATTGTGGCGATTGTACCATACATTGCACAGAGTTATGGTAAACATGTTTGTTTTAAGATCTATTATAGATCTACATTATTTTCTCCACAAGTGAAATTTTTTCTGAAGGGAAATGCTCTGTGTTTGAAAGGAATTCATACTCTGCTTAGGATGCTGATAGCTATGCGGGAGATGACCGTGCTTCATGTACAAATGGAGAGATCCGCCAGCCTTTCCTGGCCAGATGCAGGCTCTTATTTCTGGGAAAAGAAACAGCATCTCACAATGCCTTCCTCAGGGGACGGTGGGCAGGAAGGATGCGTGTGTGAAATATGACGTGGCTGCACTGGAGCAGTGTGGGTCTCAGGGTTCTGGCTGTATGTTCACTCCCTTAGAGACAGCAAAAATCCTTTTCAGATACTGGAGCCAAATACATCCAGAAGGGACTGGCTTTCCATGGGAAATCTCCATGCCTTTTTGGGAGAGACGCCCCCCCCCCAGGCCCATCCCTTCCAGAGTTCACTAGCAAAGTCATATGAAGAAATCTGAGAGAAGGTGAGAGGTCCAGACTCCCAGACTGCATAGGAAGATGAGATATAGCTCCACTTATTTGGGAAAATTAAAATAAGATTGTTTTGGGGGCTGTCAGCATAAAAAAAAATGAAATGAGAAGGCAGGAACCATGGCCTTCAGAAGAGATTCAAATGAGTCTCTGTTGGGTTTTCTGAGATGTGCTATAGCTTTGACACTAAACAAAAGCGCGATCATGCCAGGTACTTGTATCTGTCAAGTAGCAGTCTAGTGTCTAAACGGCAGATCCTTAGACCTCGATAGCAAATGCTGTTACTGAGCCGCCTCCCTGGCCCTCTGATTACTTCTGCAGAGAAATCTAATGTTGACTAGAATGTCACCTCTTCTTCCCATGTATGAGGGGTTATTTTCTCACATACCTACCTGACCATCATCTATACTTATGGAAATAATATATAACCTCTCATTGAAATATGTATATACAGACCGAGGTGGGAGAGACTAAGTAGTGTGCAGAGTGGACACTTTCTCATAACTGAAGGCTTGATTTTTAAAAATGGAAATCAATGCTTAACTCTGTGAGTGGGTGAAACCAGTGATTAGGATGCAGATATGTAGTCATAGTTGTTTTCTAGACATTTTTCCTAGCCTAACCTCCTCTTGACTCATGGTACAGACACTTCAGTAATTTCCATTCTTCAAGTTTAAAAATTGTTATTATTGGTGTGTGTGTGTGTGTGTGTGTGTGTGTCTCACATGTCACAATGTGAGGATAACTGTGTGTGTGGGGGGGGGCGGGGTGTCCCTCCCTGTATCTTTCTGGGGACTGAACTTGGCTCACTAGGCTTTCAATGCAACCACCTTTACTGGCCCAGGCATCTTTCCAGGCCCTGGTTCTTGGTTTTTAAATGGAGAAGCACTGGCCTTCATTATTTTCAATCATAACACTCATAGGTCTCAAATATGAGATCACATTAAGAATTCAGAATTTCAAAACTGCAAGATGAGGTGTTCTCTCTGTGTTGATGACGAGGGGATTCATGAAGCAGGACACGTGACTATCAGTTCTACCATGAGGTCTTACAAAAGGGTCAGAACCAATGGCTCTGTGCCCCTGAAGAGCATGTCACAGGGCTGATGCCCAGTGTAGAAGAATGACGGTGGGTGAGTAGACAAAATGGGATGTAGACAAAACATTCCTGATGCTTGGAATTTTCCAAGGGAAGTGGTTTCCTTTTGATCCTGCTCATTCTGCCCCAACCCCACACCGCTTTCCCTTTTCAAACCTACAGGGAGAAGCTGCTATTCACAGCCCTGAACTCTTCAAGTGAGATCATACAACACAGGCAACTTCCTGGGACTGCTGGTTGGGCCCAAACACCCATGAAAGGAAGGGGAAAACTAAGTTTAGGATTAACTTGAAAAGCTAATGGGAAGGAAATGGGAAGGAGGAAAGCCAGAGACACAGTGATTGGATTTGGAAAATAAAACAAAGCTTCATGTGGAGCTTAGGCAAATTTCCTGGCTCTCTGAATGACCATGGCCTCAGGAGGAGTTGATGCCGGTAGAGCAGGCATTGCCTTAGTTTCTCAAGTAGAGTGATACAGAAAGATCGCGGTTAAAGCACAACTCTTTCAAGGGAGCAATGAGAAGAAAAAGGCAGAGTAATCTGTCATGTTTGCCACCGTTTAATGTGTGCATATGTGTGTGCAGTGAGTCACCATGCATGAGTATATAGAGGCCATACATAAACCCACATCTTGTGCTTTGCCTCATGACCTTGAGACATGACCTCTCATTGAACTGGGCGCTTGTGCTTTTGCCTAGGCAGGCCAGCGAGCACCCAGGATCCACCTGTCTCTGCTCTACAGTGGTGGGTTACAGGCACACACAGCCATGGGTGCTGTGGATTCCTGGGGCATGTGTGAGGCATCTGAGCCATCTCCTCAGATGCCCTCCCCAACTTCTTACATGTTTCTTTGAGTAGCTACCATTCTCTCTCTAAAGCTTGCATTGGTAATGGTCCATCCAAGTCTTACGTAACCTGTGATACTGAAGTTAGCTTCTTCCCTTCCCCCTCCCCTTCCCTTCTTTTCCCTTCCCTTCCCTATCCCACTCCCCTTCCTCCCCTGACTTGAAATGTGGTCCCAGCAGCTCCTCACATAGCCTGCGTAGTTGAGACTTATCATTGTCTCCACACTCGGGAGGAGTCTGGGCCTCTGGGGTTGGTTTTCCATCTTTCTAACCTAACAGTGTCATCAGAAGCCTCATTCTGCCTCTAGGCTGATCTTGGCTGGCTGTTCCAGTGTGGAAGTTCCCCACCCTGCTCTCCTTGGAGAGCTTGCCTTGGCTCTCCATGTTAGATGACTACAACCGTAAGGAAATTCTGTAGAGAGGTTGAGTCCCAGCATGCCTGAAATACCATGATTTACTATCATGCTTACTTAGTAACGGTGGTGAGTTCTGGAATGACTGTACTGATTGCCCTCCCTTGGGATCTTAGAGGTATTACCCCATTGTCCTCCTCATCCAGGCTACTGACATTCTTATTCTATTTTTAACTTATTAGGAACAGAAATTGAGGGCTGTGGAGATGGCTAAGTGGATACAGCACTTGTCACACAAGAATAAGGACTGAAATTTGGATCCCCAGAACCTACATATATAAAAACAGCACTTCAGTGCATATCTGTAATGCCAGTGCTCTCACTGGAGATGAGAGGCAGAACCAGGTGACCTGTTACAAGCAGCATAGAATAAAAGAAACACTGTCTCAGACAAAGTGGAAGGCAATAGCCAACATCACAGCTTGTCCTCTGACCTCCATTCACACACTTGAATATGCATACACATGAACACACACACACACACACACACACACAGAGAGAGAGAGAGAGGGAGAGAGAGAGAGGGAGAGGGAGAGGGAGAGGGAGAGGGAGAGGGAGAGGGAGAGAGAGAGAGAGGGAGAGGGAGAGAGAGGAGAGAGAGAGAGAGGAGAGAGACAGACAGAGAGACAGAGAGAGAGAGAGGAAAGAGAGACAGACAGAGAGAGAGAGAGGAGAGAGACAGAGAGAGAGGAGAGAGACAGAGAGACAGAGAGAGAGAGAGAGAGAGAGAGAGAGAGAGAGAGAGAGAGAGAGAGAGAGAGGTTTAAAGAGGCTTAAAAGAGGAAAAGAGGGAAGAAGCTTGTTAGCCTAGCCTCTGGTATAAGACTTGTTCCTCCGTCATGCAGGCAAGTCCTAAGGACAAAGAATTTACCTACCATTTTCACAAGCCCTTTATTTTAAATTTTTAATTGACACATAAAAATCATACACCTTTATGAGGTACAATGTGATGTTTTGATCCATTTGCAAGACTTGACTTGTTTGTCTCTCTAAACGTGTGTGTACAGAACATTTGAAGTCTTCTTTTCCTGATATTTTAAAATATGTAATATTCATGTAGCTGGAGTCTCCCTACTGTGTAGGAGGACACTAGAATGCCTGTTGCTACTTCCTGTGACCTTGAACCTTGAACCAGCCTTCCTGCGCACCCCCCCCCTCACGCTGTTCCCCTACCCCACCGCCACCTCCCTCCATCTCTCCTGGTAATCACTGTTCTCTGTTTCTCTGAGGTCAATGTTTTTAGATCCCACATGAGTGAAAACCAAGATTTTTGGTCTCTTTCTGCATGGAGCTTATGTCAATGGCTATGTTTTCCAGATCTGTTCATGTTGCTGCGAATAGCAAGTTTTCACCCTTTGGGTTTCATCTCTCCTCCTTGGTTATTAAAATACACTGTAGTTTTCTCTTTTTGAAATTTATTAAATTCATGCCTACCTCTTCTTCATAATTTCACAGAACCACAGAACACAGAAACCAGGATATCAGCCATTGACACAGTTGTTGGCCAGAGCAATCCTCTTGGCCCATCCAACCTCTTTTTAAGGAGCCCTACCTTCTATCGCAACCTCCAAGCCCCTCCAGTGTGTATAGTTGTTCCTGCTTGGCATCTGGGGCTCCATGAGAGCATCACAGAGCTCGCAGGTTAGAACACTTGTTCAGTGCTCTATCTGATGCTATCTCCATCCATGGACCATATGTCAGTATACTCCAGAATGGGAGTGCATAAGTGGGTGCATAAGTCCTGAGCGAAGGGCGTGTGCCCATCATCTACATCTTGTATTGCCAGTGTCCAGAGCAGAAAGTGGCTGACACTGGATGAACTCACAGCATTGAGATGTCTTAGGAGATGGCTTTAGTGGGTAAAGAGCTTTAAGTTGGATCTCGAGCACATAAAGTGTGGAGGCACACACTGTAATCACAGCATGGGGGGGGTGTAGAGACAGGAGGACCACAGGAGCTCACCGGCTGTCCAGCCTAGCTGATTCAGAGAGCTCCATGTTCAATGAAAGACCAAGCCTCAAAAACTAAGGAGATTCCTAATGCTGACCTCTTGTCCCACACACAAGTGCACATGTACATACACATATATGAATACATATCGCTGAATTCCATCCATAGCTTGCCCCCAAAGATGATCTAAGCACTCATTCTGTCTTCTTTCCCCGGAATCAGTGGCAAGAACTTGAACCCTCATTCCTTTTTTCTAGAATCTGAGCAAAGTAAAAACTGGTGATAAATTACTGGGTGATTCCCTGATGAAGTTCTCGCTCTGTGTGGGTGTTATCTTAGACTAAGAACTTCTGCCTGGTCTGGAAGCCTTGCTGTCCAAGAACAGCTGTGCATCTATGTGATAAAAGAGGCTCATGGGGCTATGAAGCACAGTTGGTTGCTGGGGACAGCAGCTGGCTGTATCAGTACCGCCATCATGTACCAGATGGGTCTAGACCAGGACACGTGAGTTTGGCAGTGAGGCTTTTGGCTGAGAAGAAAGAGCTTGGTCTTTGGTGGGTCTACACTGGTCCTGTTTTAGGGGTCTGTTCTTTCAGGGGGATAGCCACAGGCCCAAGAATATATCCTGGTCTGATGTCAGAACCCTTTCTCTTAGCTCATGCTTGGGGTAATCCAAAACCTAGGATTACCTGCCTCAAACATGTTATACATGCCTAGTATTCCTTTAGATTTCTTCTGGAGGGCTGGATACTTATCCAGTGAGCACCCCAGGCCTAAAACGTGGCTCAATATGGGTGTGCAGATGAGTGAGTATATAGGCTTGGATGTCCACATGCACGGCCTGAATACCTGATTATCTGGATACAGAGGGACATCCTTGGGTTGAGTGCTAGGCTGGGAGCTTTAAACCATTTATACCTGCTCTTCAAGGATCATCCTTTATGGCACATGAGGGGTGACTGGCGTGGTTCTGGCTCAGGAAGTAGTGGGCCTCAGGAGAACACTCAGATTTTACCTACCTCACAGGAACAAAAGTGTCTAATGAGGAATGGTCAGATGTGACATCTGCGGCATTTTGTCCTGGGTGATAAATTAGAGCTGGCATCATATAAGCAGAGAATGACTACCACGTGGCTATGGATGGAGGATGTAGCCCTCCAGAGGGCTGGGGCTCTTCTTCATGCTCCACCCATTGCTGAGTGAACCTGTGCAGGTCTCTTTTCCCCCCACCCCTTTCCCGGTGCTATGAACAACACGGAGGGCGTTGTGCAGACGAAATCAACTAGAGCAACAGGGAAATCCGTGCAAGCTTGTCGTTCTTCACAGAAAAGCTTCACTTCAACGAAAAACCTCCAAGTGGCCGAGGGAGCACAATTAGGCTTCCTCCCACAGAAGAGGAAGTGATCCATTCGGGAAAGGGAAAGATGTCTCACAACTTCACCTTGGCCTGTCTCTCCACACAGGAATATGCATGTGTGGCCCTCCGGTGCCCAGGTTCCTCACATGAGTGCTCCATAGCTTGCATGCGGAAAGGTACTGAGACTGTTTGCTGCCCAGGAGCTGTAGCCGCACCCCCCCTCCCCCAACCTGTCCAAATGAGGCGGTTTAATGTCTTTTGCAGTCAGTTGCCTTCTGAGAATCCGATAGCATCTGGGGAAGGCTTCAGGACTTCCTCAAAGTATGATGGGAATAACTGTCTTTGGAGTTCCCCTAAGAATTGAGGGGATATTTTTCTCGTTAGCAGAACGAGCAAGCAGGAGTGGGTTGGGGAAGGAGGAGGGGGAAGGATAAAAAAGAAAGGAGACCAAGAGAGGGGAGGGTGAGAATAGAGAAAAAAGGAAGAGGAGGGGGAAACGGCGATATAAGAAAGAAGGAAAAGGCAGAGGGAGGAAGGGAGGAAAGAAAGAAAAACAGGAAGGAAAGGAGAATGTGCCACCTGTCTGTGCCATACCACCCTCAACACGCCTGGTCTCATCTCGGAAGCTTCTTGGGTGGGAGAGTTCTCCATCTGCCTGTGTCTGTAGAAGGAAGGAGACCCCAGACTGTCTTTGCCCTGAGCTTCACTGAAGCAAGAAGGGTCTCCTGCGGCCATTTGGTCATGGGTAAGAGAAGTGCAGACATTTCCCCATCAGAATGCTGAGATAGTGCTAGTAGATGCTCTGCCTGCCACCTGCTTGCTGTGCAAGTTTGAGGACCTGAGCTTATCCTCATCACCAACTCGCCAGAAACAAGAGAATCCTTAAGGCTCACAGGCCAGCCAGCCTCGCTCACTCAGCAAAGTCTAGGCCAGCAGAGATCTTGTCCTAAAGAATATCCAGTGTCGACCTCTAGATTCTATGCTCACATACGCAGGTACATGAGCACTACACACACACACACACACACACACACACACACACGCACGCACGCACGCACGCACGCACGCACGCACGCACGCAAGCACGCATGCGCTGGGGGGGGAAGGGGAAGAATTAAATGAATTTATGCTCTAGCTTATAAACTTATCTTTTTCATTCTTTAAAATTTTTTAAATTGTATTCATTCATAAAAAGTATTCATTCATGTGTCTGTATAGGGATGTATGTAAATGAGTGTAGTTGCCAGGGGAATTCAGAAGAACGCATTGGGTCCTTTGGAGCTGGACGTACAGAAGGTCATGAACCCCAGTGTGGATGCTGGAAACTGAACTCAGGTATTGGGCCCTGCATGGACCCCCGAGGCACCTTGAGCAAGCCTGAAGCTGTTGGCTTGAACTCCTTACCCCAAATCTGTTGTTGGTACTCTTCCCGTTTTGATAACACACACCTTGTGACTATACACACCTTGTGGGGAGGAGCTAAGCCTAAAATTCCTGTAGTTTTCCACTGTGCTGTAAGTCAGTATTTAAGCCTGTTCCATCCCCTCAATAAACGGCATTCGGCGTTCTAGCATTGCCATTGAACGAATGACCCGCTGTCTTGTCTCTTTATTTTAATCTCTAGGCCTTCGCCTGGTTCATGGAACAGATCGTAGCATGGGCGCTACACTCAGGTCCTCTGCAAGAACAGCAAACATGTTTAATCCTTGACCCATCTTTCAATTTCCATCCGTTTTCTTTTCTTTCTATTTCATTTCATCTCATAGCTGCAACCAACTTACCTCCTCAAAGCATCGACTTCTTTTTCTGAGCATTCAGGAAGCACTAGATTGCCAAGATTTGTATTTGTGTGTGTGTGTGTGTGTGTGTGTGTGTGTGTGTGTGTGTGTGTGTATTAAATGGATTGCCAAGAGCAAGTTACAAGACCAAACATATAGTATGCAGTCAGCACATGCTTTGACTTCCTTGTGTGGGTTCTCTAGTTGAGCTTAAAGAGTGAGCACCTCCTCATGTATGCTCACAACCTCTGCTCTCCTCAGAGCACACACCAGTGGCTGAGGGTCTGCAGAGAGTCAGAAGTCACTGGGAGAAGCAGGGACATTTTCTTCAGTATTATGGTCACTGGTAAGTTGCCTGAGCATCTGATATGAGCATGGAAGTACCTGGGAAAGGGAGGAGGGTCAGTGGGAGTGAGAGGGGAAAACGGGAGGATAATAGGGTGACTGTGATCAAAATATATTATATACACATATAAAATGTCATCATGGAACCCATTATTATGTGTGATTAATGTACACTAATAAAAGTATTTTAAAAACAATTTCTCATCCTAGAACTCATTATAGACTAGCCACCCAAAGGGCTGGGATCTGAGCTGGGCCCTGCTTCTGTGGCCCTTTTGGGTTGGTGCTTATTTAGCACAGATTCTATGCATCAGGCCCAGTTCTGGAGCCCAGGGAGACTGCCATGTGTGAAACTCCCACACACCCCACAGTCTGGCAGCACATACACAAGGCTCATCAGTTCCTGATAAGGATGCTGAAAGGCACGATTGCCAACCCCCACTTCATTCAGAAAGAGCCAAGGTCAGACACATTCATGTCTCAGAGCTGCTGGCTAGAGAGCTCAGAGATCCGGGTCTGAGCTTTGCCCACGACTCACAGACTTTGTAAGCCTGCAAAATGCTCTGAGCTTTGAACCAGAGACACAAATGTGTGAGCACAGCTGGAGAATGGCTTAGCCGGTGGTAAAGCGCTAGCATGCAAGCATGGGGATGTGAGTTCGGATCCTCAGCACCTCCAGAAGAAACTGGACTTGGGATGGGAAGGTGGCTCGTGGGTAAAACACTTGCCATGCCAGCATGAGGCCCTGCACCCACGTGCACACGGGTACACTGGCACACAAAAAGGGCAAGCCACAGTGAGCTGCTGTTCACTGACCTGGCTGTCTGGGCTCTAGGCTTGTGAGGTTCACAGCCTCGGTGAGAAATTAGGAAGTCAGGGCATGAACGAAGGCTCCTAAGCAGCCTCAATGAGAAGTCATGTCCGTGTGCCCCTAAGGCCACAGCTCTTCATCCATCCGCCTTCAGTTTCAGTAGAAGCCAACAACATCCTGGCTCGTTTTATCTCGGCTGGCCTCAGAATGCGCACAAACAGATGTTGGGATCCACTCGTTTCTGTATGGACCAAGGCTATACCAGACCACCTTGTGTGTGGGATTGCTGTCACAGATAGAACCGAGAACCATGACAGTGTGGACAACAGGTGCCATCTGGGCCTGTCTGGACCAGGATCACTATTTTAAAACTTCTGACCGGTAGAGAAGGAAAAGGCTTTGTTGAGTATTTTTGAAATACACAGTAATTTAACACCCCGTTACAATGTTCTCTTCCTTTTAAATTGAGCCGATCTGGGCTGGGGGGCTTAATACCCACATCAAGGTCATGCCTACACAGGTTGCATGTTTGCACCATGCGGTCCCTGGATAGTCCGTCTCGTGGTCCTTGACCCAGGCGGCCAATCCCTCTGCCTGCAAGGACTTCCCTTGATCTGCAGCCGATGTGCTCCTTTATGAAATGGGGAGACGTGGTGTTGGGGAGGGTGGGCTTCACACCTAGTTTCTGTGTTCTTCAGTGCTCTCAGCTCGGGGACGCATGCTCCCTTCCACAAGGCTGTGCCGCCTGCACATGGCCTCCAACTCTCTTCTCATCAACCGAGGATAATCTCTCTCAAGGCCCCTCTGTTACCTTATGTTCCCTAAAGGGGATCTCGCCCCCTTCCTTATTATTGCAGCCACAGGGTCCCAGCAGAAGCAGCCACTCTGGAAGTTTTGCCTGCCCATCTTCCATCTTCCCTACGTGTGAACTCAAACAACCGCCAGTCCTGTGCTCCAGCCCTCCACACCCCCAGACCTCCTGTGAGCCCACTTTCTGTGGAAGCAAACATCCCCATGAAAAGTGTTGCGGAGTAATCTTTTCATACACTGTGAAGATGTGTCACTCTGATTGGCTTAATAAAAAGCTGAATGACCAATAGCTAGGCAGGGTTTCCAGGCACAGAGAATGCTGGGAAGAAGACGGGAGGAGACACCAGGAGATGTGGAGAAAGCCGCATGCGCAGTCCACAGTAAATGTAACAGCCGTGTAAACGAACATAGATTAAAAGATAGGGGTTAATTTATGTTATAAGAGCTAGTTAGAAATAAGCCCTAGCTATCGGCCGGGCTTTCATAATTAGTAGTAAGTCTCGGTGTCATTTTTGGGGAGCCAGTGGTCTATCTAAAAAGTATGGCTACAAAGTGCATGTTTTATTCTTTCCACACTGGACCTTTGCCGTGTCTTCCTGTGATCTGCCTGTTGCTCTGAGGAACTCCTTGTTCTGCAATAATAAGTATACGGTGTTCTGGTTATGTGTTATGTGCTTATTGTTTCTTAATGTATTTTGTTCTGGGGCACTCATACACTCATTTGTGAGTGGATGGATTTTATAAGCTATAAACGCTTATTACCTATTCATTTATTTGTGTGCATGTGCTTGGCTACATGGTGTGTGTGTGTGTGTGTGTTGTGTGTTTGTGTGTGTTGTGTGTATGAGTGCATGCACACATGTGTACATGTGTAGGTCAGAGGGTTGAGGAACAAGAGGACAGCCTTACCTTAGATAACGTTATCTTAGGTCTTGTACATTTTTTTTTGAAACAGGGTCTCAGGTTGGCCTAGAACTTAACTGGTAGGCTGAGCTTGATGTCCAGTCAGCAAACCTAAGGGATCTCCCTGTCTGCCTCCCCTGCTCTGGGACGACAGAGGCACATCAACCCTGCATAGGTTCAAGTCTTACGGGGTCTCAGCAGTCAGAGGGGAAATGGACACAGTCTCCCATCCCTACCCAAGAAGCTATGTGCACTGAACACTTTCTGGCCACGGAAGAGTCAGTTTTCTCCAATGTAGTCTCACAGGGTAGAGTAACCTCAAGGTAGGACCAGTGCCCAGGAGTAGTTTGCCAACACAAAATGAACTCAATGGAAGTTTTGCGGTTTTCTTTGTCTGATGCTTTTCTCAGACTTTTTTGTTTTTATAATTTTTTTTTTTTTTGTCTTATTGGTCTTCTGCTTGTTCATTGGGGTTTTTGGTTTTCTATTTTTATGGGTTTTGTGTTTTTCATTATTATTTGTCTTGAGAGAGAGAGAGAAAGAGAGAGAAAGAGAGAGAGAGGGAGGGAGAGAGAGAGAGAGAGAGAGAGAGAGAGAGAGAGAGAGAGAGAGAGAGAGAGAGAGAATATAAAGTTGGCTGAGTAGGGAGAAT
Organism: Cricetiscus sungorus; assembly: GCA_030556225.1. Lineage (NCBI taxonomy): Eukaryota > Metazoa > Chordata > Mammalia > Rodentia > Cricetidae > Cricetiscus > Cricetiscus sungorus. The sequence goes on along the minus strand of JANBXA010000190.1, from coordinate 18,241,797 downwards.
CTGGGAGGTATTGGGGGGAGGGGAAACCAGATCAAAATACATGAATTTTTTTCAATAGAAAAAAGTTTTTAAAAAGTAAAGATGAATTAACTTTTCAGCCCCCTCAAATAAATAAATAAGTAAATAAATGTATACCACCATGCTTGGCTTTTGGTAAATGTGAGTTCTTGGACTTAAACTCAGATCCATGTACTTGCAAGGCAAACGCTTTACTAACAGCCATCTCCCAGATCTGGAATACTTATTTATAAAAATTGCATATTTTATCTGTGTCTAGACCGTGTGGAGGAAGGTTTAACGATATGGAACATTATGAAGAACCACAGGCAAGCAGGCAGAATTATAGATGCAGATGAATAAATCCGCCTGTGTTAGACATAAACACATGAATATGGTCATGGCCCACCAACACACACAATTACAATTGTGGAATGAATATGCAAATATTTGCTGAAGGGGCTAAACAGGGTCACAGCCTGTCACATGTGACCCACAAACCACAGGAAAGCTCCTAATAAAGCCAAGGAGCTGTGTCTCAGAGTCAGCAAGGTGCCTCAGTGGGGAAAGGGGCTTGCCACCAAACCAGCCTCCTGGGTTCAATCCTCCAGGACTGACCAGGTAGAAGGACAGAAGGGGCCCCTTGGGCTGTCCTCTGCCCTCTGCACATGTGCCTCGGGACTTGTGCACACACCCAAACAAACAAACAGATGAAAAGAACAGAACGAATAAAACCCTTTTCCCCAAGCACACGCACACTGAAAGGCTTTGGATGGTTGAAGGCTAAGTTTCAGATGACCCGGAGAACATCCGCCCACCCAGTTTCCCGTGGCTCCACGCTCCCCTGGGCAGCCTTGGCAGAGTGAGGCAGCCAATCCCTCTTAGATTGCAGACTCCAAGGTCTTTATTTTGCCAACATGTATTTTTCTAGAAAACAAACTTCCAAAAGCAACCACAGCGTGTAGCCTAATAGGTTTGCACAATCCTTGCTGCTCTTACTGTTTGCCTGACAGGAAGTAAAGGGAGAACAGCAGGCTTATCAGAGCCCTCACTGGCATTCTCTGCCTGGCTAAAGCCCCATCTGATTCCCAGACCAGGCCTGGGGTGAGTGGGCGGGGAGCCTAAGGCCAGGCCTCACAGACCCCCACGCACTGACTGAGCGTGTGTTCCTGAGGTCTGTCCAGTTTGTTTTGCTGTGTGGCGAGAGGAGGACTGAGGACTGAACCCACGGTCTCTCATGTGCTAGGCAAGTGCCCAACCAACTGTCCTCTACCTACCTATCACTTGTCTGTCTGTCTGTCTGTCTGTCTGTCTGTCTTGTGTGATGGTGTATATTTGTGGTTCACAGGTGTTTGCAGTCCATGTGTGTTCGTGGTCCATGCCTATGTGCACATGTGAGCGAGGTTGTACATGCCTCATGTGTACATACTCAGGGCACTGAGGAGGACATTGGATATCCTGCTTCATCGCTCTCCATCTTTTCCCCTTGAGATGCGGTCTCTCATGAATCTGAAGTGGCTATTTAGGCCAGGCCTGCAGGACATCAGGCTTCTGGGGTATCTTTGGAATCTCCATGGAGGCTGTTGTGTCTCCTGCATGCTGTTTTAAGGTATTCAGTGCTGTGCCTGTACCTGTAGGTGGGGGGGGCACTGTAGTGAAGCAGGGACAGAGTGATGGGCAGCAGGTACGGCGGGCTTTTCTGTCCCCAGGAACATGACCTCTGTGGCCCTCTGATGAGTATGGCAGCCCTGATAGCCTTGGAAATGCCTACAAGAGCCTTTTCCTGACTGGGACTAAGGCACCCAACACTCATCACAACCCACATCCTCTCGGTTATGCCCTGGCTATTGTAAGGGGGCACACACTGTCTCAGTATTCACAGTGTGAATAGGTTGACCATTCCCTCCAAGTTCAAGCTGCTTGGAAATTTCTAAATACTCAGTTTTTAAAATCAAACATCCAATTTCATAGCTCACAAGTTCTGTCTTCCACAAAGTTGTGAAACAAGATCTTGGGTCACTCGAGGTCATTTGAGAGAGGAAGGCTTTTCTTCCTCGTGGCCAGTGTGTTCCTCATTTCTGAGGCTCCCCTGGCATGACCTTCCGCCAGCATCCTATGTATGACTACTTAGACATCCCTAGCAGGAGTGAGGCTTTTCCTGTCTTCTCTTTCTGAGTCCTCATTGTCCTGCCCTAGCCATGGCAAGAATGGGTTTCCTCCAGCCTGCTGCCGATTCTTCCAACATCTACCCACTGTCCGGTCCTGAGACCCTTTGGCATCTGCAATGGTGTATAACAGTGGCACTCCCGCCCTTAGGTTTCGTGAGTTAGTAGGAAGTGTGTTCTAAATACTGACAAATGGTGTGATAAACACACAACCACCATGCTTTATCACCAAGGGTCAGTATTGGGCACAACTGCATGTGCCACAGCTTCTGTGACCAGCTGTGACCACAGCATCAGCACACTGTCACATGTCATGAAGGAACCTTCATCGTCTATGCCATGTCAATGACCTGAAAGTCTTCATGTGTCCAGTGACACTATGGCATTCTGGGTGGTTTGGAGATTGCAGAGGCTTCTTCTTGCAGTTTTGGAAGCTCTGAGTCCTAGAGTCAGGCACTGGCTAATGTGTCTGTTCTGACTCCCAAGCCCTCAGCTGTTCCCTGGAAGTTCTCTTGAAGCTGGGCCGAGGCCCTCTCTGCTGAGACATCCTGAGGCCATGTGTGGGTCTTACTCATTTTTGTAAATCTGGCACTATGAGGCACGCCGGGTCCAAGATTAAGTTTGTTAAGTGGGTAAGGGAGCCAGGGATAAAAAGAAAGATAGTAGAAATGGGGTGGCTCACAATATCCCATAACTCCAGGTCCAAGGGATCATCCAACACCCTCTTCTGACCTCTTCAGGCACTGTATTCACACACACACACACACACACACACACACACACACACACTTTTTTCAGTCTTTGGAAAGAAGAAAAGATAGTTTTAAAAAAATGAATCAAAGAGGGATAGAAGGTAGGCAGGAAAAAAACTGAGCAGGATGAGATGAGGAAAAGGAAGACAGAGGGGGAAAATGGAGGGAGAATACAGTGACCTCATCAGCCTTTCCCCAGGACTGGCCTGGGACTTCGTGGTTTCGCACATATTTTTAATTGAGTTAAAGTAAGGTGACAATGTTAAATCCCAAGTCAAGCATTCCTAGTTTCACTCTTAATGGATTGTACAGCAGTCCCCCATATCCACAGAGATGCGTTCCAGATCGCTAATGGATGCCAGAGACTGCAGACACTACCCAGCCCTCTAGACACTATGTCACTTCCTGTACATCAAATCTGTGAAAAGTCTCATTTGTGAATTGGACACAGAAAGAGAGTAAAAGCAAATCAATAATATGGAACAATTATAATAATGTGGCCATCCTTAATGTCTCTGGGATTAGTTCTAGAACCTCATATGAGTACCAAAATCCATGGTAGTCCAGTTTTGTATAAAACATGAAATAACAGGCCGGGCAGTGGTATCACATGCCTTTAGTCCCAGCTCTTGGGAGGCAGAGGCAGGCGGATCTTTGTGAGTTTGAGACCAGCCTGGGCTACAGAGTGAGTGCCAGGACAGCCTCCAAAGCTACACAGAGAAACCCTGTCTTGAAAAACAAAACAAAACAAAAACAAACAAACAAACAAAAACATAGAATAACAATGAACCCATACACATCTTTCCACTTACCTTAAGCCATCTTACATTACTTATGAAATGAAACAATAAAATTTTATGCAAAGCATTGCTATACTATATTGTTTAGATAATAATGACAAGAAAAATTTCTGTATATATTCAGTAGAGATGAAGTTTTAAAAAATGTTTCTCATCCATGGGTGAAGAATGTGAAACCTGCAGATATGATGGTCAACAGTACACTCTAATAAAAGTTATGCAAATATTGTCTTTCTCTGCCTTAATATATTATATTTTATATTCTCACTTAAAAGTAATACTTCACATCATGAGTGGCTATTTGTGCTTTGGAGTCATTACTAATAAAAGTAAGGTTTATTTGGATGTAAGAACTGTTGTAATCTGATGACTGAGATGACTCCATCGTTCCTAATGAGAGGGTGGTATATACATCACAGATACAGAAGACAATATATACATCATGGATGTGAAGGGCAATATATATATATCATAGATACCGAAGGTAATGTATACATTGAAAACATGGAGGACAGTGTATATATCACAGGTACAGAAGGTAATGTATACATCATAGACATGGAAGGAAGCATATACATCACAGATGTGAAGGGATATATATATATATATGTCAGATGTAGAGGGCAGTGTATACATCACAGATATGCTAAGCAAAACAAAGGGACAGCTCACATCTCAGATGGGATGAGACGTCATCACACTGCAGAGAAATTCACAATTTAACATATGAATTATGTATTCTAAACTTTCCATAGCTCTCTTGGTTACTGAAACTGTGAAAAACTACATTGGGGTCTGAGGTTGAGTTGATAGATTAACTCTTCCCTGTGTCTTAGAGTCTCATTAACGTTAACAACGGAAGACTAACTCACTGGATAGAAATTCCCAAGATTTAAGTGTTTGAATGTAGATTCCGACTCCCCAGGGCCATGTTGTTCGCAAAGAGAAGGAAGACTCCAAGCTAGCTGCCTAGAATTAAAGATCATATTCTTTCCTGTGCTCCTTATTAGAGATGGCTGCCTAATTGGTAGTTCCAGTACAAAATGAAAGAGTAGACACCACTGCTGTGACCATAAGGGTGGGAACAGCACATTGAGCCCGTGTGTAGACGTCTGTGAGTACAACCCTATGCTTGCTTGGGTTGTAAGCTCAAGCAAAAGCTCTTCCAGTTTATTTATTCTGTGTTCTTGGTGCTAATTCGTCTCCTATATGGAATTTGTTGTTTAGCTAGTCTTATTTTTGCCTTCCAGGAAATGAAGTCACCATTGCAACCTGAGAAGGGAAGGGTGCCCACCTCCATGGAAGGAATCTGGGGGAGGAATGGAGAGGAGGCCTGGTCTTCCTGTTTCTGTATCCAGCTTTTGGGGCTGGAGGGCAGTCACCCGGCTGCAGCCAGCTCTGTGTGCCTTAAGAATTGCCGTGGGCCTTGCTGAGATGCTATCCTGAGTGGACATGTGGGATAGGGCTGCTCTGGGAAGCTTAGGCACAAACCGCTTTTCCTTTCTGCCCCCTTTGTTAGCTTGCAGATGCAGAGAGGGAAGCACGCATCCTAAAGAGCAGAGCCCCTGCCAGTCGCACTGGTTGATAGGCTCAGTGACAGCACAGCCAGAGAGAACCAGATCTTTCTGATGATTTTCCCGGGGAAGCACAGTTGAAGTTTGCTGAACCATGCTATCTACAACGCTTTTCCTTCAACTTATTCTTTATCTGGTGTCCAGCAACAGAGAACGGGTAAAGAAAATCTGGGAAAAGGCTGAAGAGCTGGGCCAGCAGTCAGGAGCGCTTACTGCTCAAATACAGTCACCAGCAACCATGTTTGGGCAGCTCAAAACTAATTGCCTAAAATTATCATATAGGTCAACATACAATTAACTCAAATTGACCTTTTAAAATTATATATGGTACATATAGACAATAGAACTTTTTTAACCACAAGAAAGAGAAAACTCTTGATGTTTGTGGGAAAATGGATGCAACTGGAGACAATCATATTAGGGAAATTAAGCCAAGCTCACAAAGACTAATGTTCCTAGAGTTCATGCAGATCTGTAAAACCATGTGTGTATATATGGCATGGAAGCAGAAATGAAATTCTCTAGGGCAGCAGAGTGGACTAAAGGAAGGGAGGGATAGCAAATGGAGGGGGGTGTATGGGAAGATACGCTCAAATTAAAACAAATACTTCTGTAAAAGTGTTCTTAGGCCACACGGTGCTATGTGCAATAAATATATGCAATTAAATTTTAAAACAAATTTTACCTAGGAAAAAATAAACATTTGAAGGCAGTCAATTGACTTTGTTAAAGTAACAAAGGAAAGGCTGGATCAGCTTGTGTAGAAGTAGAATTATATTTGAAGACTACGGTAATTAAAACCGCAATAATGACTCAAGAAGAGATGGACAAACAAGACAGATCATGAACTCCAGAAACAGACCTCAGAACAGGGATCAGAATGTGATGCAAGAGAAAGGACCATTGCAGACTTTTAAAAGGGTAATTAAGAAAATTGCTAATCAATTGAGAAAATAATTAAAGGCCTACCCCTTACAAAATAATTGCAAATGTATGAGAAATAATTGCCTTTTTAAAAGTGACAATTATGAAAGCTGACAGAGGTGAGTCTGTGAACATATCTCAGAGGGGAAGAGGCCTCAGAACAGGGCTTCCTAGACAGTGATCTGTGGGCTAAGAGTAGATCTCACTTCCCTCTTTCCAGCCAAAACAAGTGAGCGAAACAGGGGTGCAGATGGCACCTCCCACCAACGAGAGGGACAGACAGCAAAGAGCCTGGTCCTCCCTCTTTATGAGAAGCATTTGTCTTTCAAGCTCAAGAAAAGCCCAGCACTTAATCACTGACCGAACTGAACCACACATGTGCATGTGTGATTCATGTACCAGAATGAAAACACTGAGCTACCATCTCCCACTTTGTAACATAGCAAAGGTGTCAGTAATTGCTAGACACTTACCCATCTGGGATAGACGAAGAAGGAAGGAAGCCAGAAAGGCCAACAGGAGGAGACTGGCTGCAAAGGTGTTGGTGCATCTGTATTAACAACATTCCTCCCCAGAGCTGTTGAGATGGCGCTGCAGGGGCCACACTGAATGATAGAGGAGTGGAGGATGTCAGGTTAACCGAGTGATTGGGTCCCTGTGCTTTTCAGGGAGATGCGGATGGATGGATGGGTGGATGGATGGATGGATGGTGATATGTAAATGGATGGGTGATAGATGATAATAAATGTAGTTGATAGGTAGATAGATAAATAAATGATAGATGGATTAATGGATAGATGATAGATAGATAGATAGATAGATAGATAGATAGATAGATAGATAGATAGCAAAAATAATGAATAGCACATGTTAGTATTTTAAATGGTTACTTCTTTTTTGTTATTGTTTTGTTTTTTGAGACAGGTTTCTCTGTATTGCTTTGGAGCCTGTCCTGGAATTAGGTCTGTAGACCAGGCTGGCTTCGAACTCACAGAGATCTGCCTGCCAAGTGTTGGGATTACAGGTGTGCACCACCAACGCCCAGCTTAAATGGTTATTTCTGTCAGGCCTGGTAGCACACACTGTATTGATATATTATTTATAATTTATTAAAGCTTGACTGGGGGTTCGAAAAAGCAAAGTCAGCCACAAGCTATAGAAGCCAGGCTCATACCTTTAATCCCAGCAGCCAGAAGCTAGGAGGTGGTGGTACACACCTTTAATCCTAGGATTCAGGATTAGGATTAGGACATAGATGGATGTCTGTGAGTCCAGAGCCACCCATATCTACACAAGAGTGAATCAGTCTAAAAGAGAATTATAGCTCAAACATTTAATCCCAACATTAGGGAAGTATGTAAGGTCTCAGAAAGGCACCTCTAGCCACACTGAAGATAGGAGCATCTGATTCTTCAGTCACGCTGAGGAAAGGTTATAGTCTGAGGCTTGGTAAGAGCTCATTCAATCTGAGGTAGAGGTAAGAAGCTAGTGACAAGATGTTTTGTTTTTCTGATATTCAGCTTGATGTTTGAACCCCAATACCTGTCTCTGAGTCATTTATGTATTTCTGTTATAACACACCTTCCATCTCAGCACCGAAAATGCAGACGCAGGAAGATCTCTTAAGTTTGAGGCTAACCTGGCCTATACAATGAGATCCAGGACAGCCAGAGCTACACGGAGAAAGCTACCTTGTCTTGAAAAAACAAAATAAATAAATAAAATTGCTGCAGGCCACAGGGATCATACAACGGGATCTCATTCGACAGAATCACAAGGCTGACTCAGCGAGATCATCATGCTTTCCGCTGGAGGAAACCCCACTTGCAAAGCCTTGGGGACACCTGCCCTTTGAATAGTCCCTGTCCTCTCTGTAGAATACTTGTGAGACCATAGCAGTCCCCTTTTCCATAGTGGTATTCATCCCAGATAACCCTATCAGTGTATTAACCAATTATTCTACGTTAAGTTATCTTCAGGCTTTTATTTATCTATAGTTTATGCTGTCTAAGGAGAGAGATCTGCATACCATTTTTTTAAATAAACTGAAAAAGGGTAGAATTCTGGGAGCCTGTATCATTTATTACAGAAGTAGCAATTAATATTCTAGGTACCAACTCCAGAATACTTGTTACTATGAATTTAGCTGCATATAGGTTATATACTGGGTGCTTTGTATTCTCAAATATGCCCCAGGGAAAGGAATTCCTTCTTATCTGGGTGTCAGCAGTAAGAGCTGCAGCCTCTGGATCTCACACTGCATGGCCTTAGTTTTCTATTTTGATAAATCACTGAGAAGTCCCTTTTAATCAGTTAACAGCATGCTCTGCATAAAATAGTTACTCCTGAATAATTAAGAAAAATTTTCAACTTTTGCTATCTACTATTTACTATAAAATAATTTTTCTTTAAAAATTAGTTTGTGTGAGGAGAAAAGAACACAATCCCTACTTCAAAGGAACGAGTTCCCTTGTGCTACTGGAACCCTTGGAACACCTGTTAACCCTGAGGTACCTGTACCCCAGCAAGCTTAGTTTATCTGGTACCCCAGACGCTTCTAGTAAACCTTGTACCTTTGTGCCTGGCGCTCCTGGCATACCTAATGCACTTGGTACCTGTCCCGGTCCCAGTTAGCTTTAACTCTCAGCTAAACTCAGTTTGACACAGCCTGCAACAGCCTGAGAACTTCTGATTGAGAGTAGCCTAGAACTAGTTGTCTTCCTGTTTGTGTGAAGGAATGTTAACTGACGCAGAAGGACCCAGCCTATGGTGGGTGGCATCATTCACTTAGACTGAGGTTATGAGCTAAATGAGACAGAAAAACAAACAAACAAACAAACCAGAATCAAGTTATCTAGCAAGCAGACTGCATGGATGCATTCTTTTTCACAGTGGGTATGACATGCCTGGAACCCGAGCTCCTGCCCTGACTTCCCTTGGTGATGGGCTGTGATGCAATAAACCTTTCTTTTCCTAAGTCACTTTGGCTCAGAGGGTTTTGTCACAGCGACAGAAGGGAACTGGAACAGTGCCCCTGGTACACTTGGCACAGCTGGGTGACTGGAACGTGGGTGTTGTCCCCCAGGGAGTCGCTGCTCACAAGGGGAGAAGGCATCTTGCCTACCCTGGAGGCAGCATGGACTCAGAAGGTAGGAACAGTGAGCTGCATCATCAGCTATGTTACTTTCCAAACCTTAATCCTGAGACCCGCCACATACACCCCTCTCCCCCACAAGGACACCTGTGCCCTAGATGTGGCCCCAACCATGCTGCCTTTCTCATACACAGATGTTGTTTATGAATATGGCTCTCAGCCAGTGGCCTATGCTCCCACTCTGGGACTGACACAGAGGGAAATTCTAGACCATACTCTGTGAAGATGAACCTCCATATCTGCCCTAATCCAACCCAAGCACTGACACACACACACACACACACACACACACACACACACACACACACAACCCCAGGAGCCTCCATGGAGACTGGTCGTCTGTCAGTGCTCAGAACTTAGCCAAGGAGATAGAGGCTGGGAAGCCCGAGCAGACAGGAGGTCGGCCAAGGGCTTTGTCAGCCTCTGGAAAGGCCCCACCCAGGCCCACTCCCACACAAGCCTTGGGGAGAACAGGCTTCCGCTTTTCCCTGTCCTCCTGTCTTAGTTTCTTTGGCTGTTGCTATGACAAAATAGTCAGGCAGTGTTTGTTCTGGCTCACAGTTCCAAGGTATGGTCTGTTGTAGTGGGGACATTTAAGATGGCAAGAGCTAGAATCAGCCAGCTGGATCTTATGTGCAGTCAGGAGAGGAGAGGAACAAGTGCATGCTCCTGCTCCGCCCCCTTTCTCCTGCTCCGCCCCCTTTCTCCTGCTCCGCCCCCTTCCTCCTGCTCCGCCCCCTTCCTCCTGCTCCGCCCCCTTCCTCCTGCTCCGCCCCCTTTCTCCATTTACATAGTCCAGGGTGGCCCTGCCTAGGAAACGGTGCCACCCACAGTGGACGGATGTCTCTAACTCAATCAGCAATCAAGATGACCCCATGAGGCACGCCCAGGGGCATGCGGTCTTCCAGCTGTCACACCTTGCTTCCTACACTTGGATCTAGACAGCAGCAAGCACAGGGATGGGAAAATGGGGCAGGCAGCAAGAGAGAAGCCCTGCCTGCAATCCTGCCTCACCACTGCGTGTGATGGATGCATCAGGCTTAGATGCTGCCCTCCTTAGGCAGAGCCCTGGGCCTCTTCCTCTTCCTCTGGGATACCCAATGAGAACACGGGCTGGGCGGGCAGCACAGTCCTCTTCTTCCACGAGTAAACTGAGGGCACTGGGAGAACTATAGATTTTAGGGACATTCACAGAAGCCTGCATTTGAGTGATTTTAACTCCTGCTACCCCGTGCTCTTTGGGGGCAGGTATCTCACTTCATCCTGATTGTCCTCTTTCTGTTTCTGTAAGTACCTACTGATCTTCCTGCCTTTCTCTTTGAACACATGCATGCCTCTTGAACATGAGTGAGGACCACTCATGTCTGAGAGGGAGGCCTGATTAGAAAATGCTTTCTCAGCTACCATGGGAAAGAGTACTCTAGCTTACACCGTCTTTCCCACAAATCCCTTGACCAAACGACTCTTCATTTTAATTGCTAGCCAAAAACTCTCAAAAAGCAAACATGGATCTCCAGAGAGGGATAAAGAATGAGGTTTCATCTTATCGAGTACTATACTGGGAATCAAGACGATAGATCATCCAAGAATCACAGAGGCTAGGGGTAGGAGACAGCTCTGGACCAGACTCCTGGAGGAGGAAGGAGTTCAGACACCCCCTTTTCTGGGATGGCAGGCCAGGATTGCTGAGCAGGGGTTCAGGATGACTGAGACCCTCATGCATTAGAGGAAAAGGAAGATGCAATGATCAAAAGCAAGTTGATTCTGAAGGGTGGCTTATTACCAAGAGATAGCCCCAAACAGAAACAAACCTGGTTGGAAGGCAAAGTCAGGAACTGAATATCTACTGACAACTGAGGGGCAGCCCTGGTTATAAAGAAGAGGTGTGGAGAAAGTGACTTGCAAGGGGGCAGACAGCAGACAAAGCAAATCTAAGAACAACCATGACTTAGCACACAGGAGAACCAAATGGGCCACAGCAGGGCTTCCCCCGCCCCCAGCCTGTCCCTTCTGCAACCAGCCTTGGTCACTGGTGTCCTGAAAAGAAGGGTAAAGTGCATTTCCCAACTCAAGCCCTGACCAGGCCTCTAATTTTACTTCCATGAGTGTGCCCTGATGGATTTTTGGGAAGGGGGAGTTGGGTCATAAATAAAACACAGACCACAGTCGAGCTCTAATCAGTTGCAGCTGCTGCCTGAGGAGCCTGACAGGCAGCTTGCATCATGATGGAGCATGCCTTGGGACCAGGCGCGTTCTGCTGCCAGCGTGGGGGTGGGAAGGCAGTGGATGACTGGGGAAGGGCCTGAGATGTGAGTCTGCAGAATTCATTGCTCCTAATTAAAACCACATTTACAGAGAACAAACTGTGGGGGTGGGGAGCATGCAGTGGGATTTCCTTGCAGCTTGGAAGATGAATCAACTTTGCAAGGGGTAGGAGCGACCTACCTACAAACTCCACACTACAGCACAGTTTCTAGCTGAATATAAAAAGCTGGCCCATCCCTTAAGAGAATGTGCTCAAGGGGATCCCAGAAAGTGTCACCAGAACAGGAGACTGTTTATGTGGGACAGCTAAGTCACTCTGGGGACCTGGAAGCTCTGCCCTCAAACAGAGTGAGGAGTTGCCCTGGAACGCACTCCAGGTGGGAAAAGCCCTACAGGGCCATTACCTAGTGTTTTCATGGATCCTTTTATCTTGTTAACTAAAGAGAATTGTAGTTCCTACTGCTATGCATGCCTTTTGACTGAAAATAATTCTGGAGATGAAAAGATGTTAAAAAAAAAAAAATGAAGCCACAGTGGGGTGCCTTACAGGAATTGGTTTTAAATGGACCTGTCAATTGGAAAGAACCTGCTGGAACATAAGCCAGCCTTGCCCAGAAAGGCTAGGAGAGCAGAAGTGAGGGGAATCTTTGGGTGCTATTCTGCAGTCACTCGTGGGGGGTGTTGTCCCTGTGACCTCAAGGTGAGGCTGCTTCAGAAGATATATGGATAGCTAGCTGGCTCTGTTTGTTTCCCTGGACAGCAGGAGAGTGAGCAGGGCACTGCTTGCCAGTAGTAGGGGGACATCAGGCTGAGTGTGCTCTCTATGCCCAGCACGGCTCAGGGTAGACAGACAGACACCCTGAACTGCGGCATTGAAGGCCAGTTGAGTTCCATTCAATGAGAAGCTGGAGTCGAGGCCAGCCGGAGGACCTCCCAAGCCAGCTGTCCCTGCTTCAGCTTCTGAGCTCAGCGGGTGGGAGAAGGTTCCCAGGACAGCCTGCCCAACCCAAGACTGACCAGCCACCCACACAAGTCCTGGGGGAGAGGGCGCCACATCTCACCTCTGACTCAAGTGGACCGAAGACATAAAAAAAACACAAACTGAGACTTCAGTCTGAGGCACGGTGGCTTAAAATAACTTTAATATTTCCATCAAGGGTTCAAAAGGCCCCTAAGAGTAGGCTGAGGCTCTGACCTGATGGCTTTCCCTAAGTCAGGGGACAATAAAAAATATACATAGCATCTCCAATGGGGTGCTTACAGATCTCAAGCTAGATTAGCAGGAGAGAGCCCAGGAGCCATAGAATTATTCAAATATAATAGTATTGTTTCAATCACTGTATATTGTGGTGATTTATTAGGCTGATGTGTGTGTGTGTGTGTGTGTATGTGTGTGTTTGTGTGTGTGTGTGTGCGTGCATGTGTTGCATGCGTGCGTGCGTGCGTGCGTGCTTTGTGTGTGTGTGTGTGTGTGTGTGTGTGTGTGTGTGTTTCTCTCCCTCATCCCTTATTCTTTCATTCAGGAGACAACCTAAGCGTGCTTTTGTGAGCATCCCAAAAGGATAGATGTAAGTCTTCAATATTGCATCAAGTCTCTGTGTAAAATATTGCTGTAAAATCCTGGGAAGGAAACAGGCAGATATGTTTGGGGGTATGTGTGTGTATGTATTTACATGTGAAATATGCACGTATGTACATATGTATGTACATACGTGTGGTGTGTACTGGTGTGTGTGTTAGAGAACAGCCTCAGGTGTCATTTTTCAGGTGCCATACCCTCAAGTGGGGTGGGAAATGTGAGCTCTCACTAACCTGGAATTCACCAAGTAGGCTTAGGCTGACCAGCCAGCAAGCCCCAGAGACCAGCCAATTTCCACCTCCCCAACCCTGGGATTATGAGAGTATGCCACCATACCCACTTTTTGATTTATTTGTTATATGAGAATTATGGAACCAAACCTGTGCTTACAAACACTTTAGTAACCAGGCTGTCTTCCCAGCCCAGGGATTATTAATTAGTTCTCTGGAATTTTTTTCCTGAGAGGTTATGGAGAGGGTACTGTAACCCCACGTCCCATAGATCTGGCTGATGGCCCTTTCTAAAGAGCTTCCAGGGAGGCCAGGGGTGGAAAAGCCCCATCCCGTGCCTGTTTCCACCAGTGTGCTCCCATTAATAAAAAGATCAGGACTAATCTCCATGAGCCATAAAATCCATTATTCCTCTATTTTCCAGTTCACAGAAGCAAGCAGAGAAGTCAGGGTGACTTATCTTGACTCAGTTTGCTGCCTTTTGATCTGCTCCTAAGTCATCAGCTCCTTCAGGGTTCCGTGGAAGTCTGCTGTGCTTGAACTTGCTGTTGTTGGGAGGCTGGGTAGTAAAAACCCAACACGTGCTGGCTCCATTAACAAAGATGAATAATTATGATGGATGAAGGGGAGCTTCAGCTGGGTTCTGTCCTTGGCAGTTCATGCAAGTTCATGGCTGCTGTTGACTGTAGTTATCTACAGAGATGAAGATGACAAGCCAGGCTGGCTCTCACTTAGCTTCATCCGTTTAAATCTTGTCGAATTTCTGAGCTGGGGGAAGTCGAGAAAGTGCTCCTGGAGCTCTCAAGTTGACAACACTTCAGTCCTGATCCACTGTCTGTCTTGCTTCCATTTCTGAAATGATCTGTCCACAACACGATGGAGCCAGAATCTGTCCCTTTAAAAGTGAGCCCTTGGTGGCCAGCATCTGCATAATGGCTCTCGGGGACAGGCATGCTGATGTAAGTCTTGCCTCCACTTTCCCTATTTTTTTTCCAAGAATCATAAATAACCCCTTATCCAAACCCACAGCTGGTGTTTATCTCTGGGACTCTGGAGGCAAGGACGGACAACAAAAACACAACAGCTTCCCACTCTGTTGGGAAATAGGAGGCTTAAAGCAACGACTGGCATCTGTGAGTGGAAAGATGAATGTTGAGCCTGTGGAAGGCCTGGTGAGAACTGGAGTCACCATGCCATGCGTTCCAAAATTCAGTGCAGGAACAGAAATTCGAAGATGTGCTGTGGCAGCAGGTGGAGAGGAGATTACCACTGAAAAAAGTTTCGTTGCTGGAAGATTCCAAGAGCAGGAAGCATTCTGTATGCATCAGGGTAACACAGAGGAGCACCAATAAAGGGATCTGGGGAAAAAATAGGCAGAAGTCTTTACTGAGGTTTCCGCTGGAGGGAATGGCTAAGACAGAGCAAGAAACTCAGTTTTGGCCCGCAGCTATCCTTAACTTCAATAAACTCTTGGATACAGGGAGGGATTCTGTGTGGTCTTCTTATACCCAAATTCTGAACACCCAAATCACCAAGAGACCCGATCAGATGAAAAAGCAGAGTCTTTAATTAATCAACAAGTTAACTGTATTAACTCGGGTCTTCTGTCCATCTGACACAGCTGCTGGAGTGAGAAGGACCCACAGGGACCATGGGGCAGGGGATTTATTGGGGTAGAGCGATGGGGAGTGTCTGGGGTTTGCAACAGTCTCAGGATTCAGGATTAGTGCACTTCCAAGATTGGACAACTTGTCCTGTGCTGATTGGCCAAATGCACCTGCAGGAATGGTTGCTATGCTCTGCACTCCACTGTTAGGATAAAGCACATCCAGAGCCCTCCAGCTAACTTCTGATTGGTTCCTTGCCACATGGAGAACCTGGCTTCCTAGTGACTAGAAGGTCAGGAACTCAGCACGTGCTGCTGAGTCAGGGGTCTTTGTCTTGCTGGGTCTTCTTTGCAGCCTGTCATGGCCTAAAGCAGGGGACTGGGTGAGGGCCTGGTCCCTTCAGTCTAGGTGAAGTAGGCTCCAGTATTTGAATCTAATCTCCAAGCAGTGGTGATGTTTGGGAGGTTTGGGAGGTGTGGCCTTGCAGGAAGAAGTGTGTCACCAGAAATGGGCTTTGAGTTTAAAGCCTGATGATTCTTCCGGTCAGCTCTGCCCACTTGCTGATGTGATCTCTCTGCTTCCTGCTCCTGCTGCCCTGCCTGCTGCTTGGGGCCACACCTCCCTGCCCTGATGGACTCTTACCTCTTCTAGAACTGTAAGCCAAAATGCATCCTTCCTTCTCTACGTTGCTTTGGTCATGGTGTTTGGTCACAGCAGCAGAAAAATAGTGAATACTAGCTCCCCAGAGGTCCAAAGCCTGGTGCCGGGGTATAAATGCGGATGGATAGTCTAGTAAAGGAGGCAGGTGTGGATTCGGAACTGACTGGTTCTTATTTGAAAAGTGTACTCTCGGTTTGAATAATGCCTCTAGGAACTGGTCTGCCCTCTAGGAAGAGGAGCCATCCTTCCAGAGTCAGTGAATCCAAATATTAAAGACACAAAGGTGTGGCTAATGCAACCTGTGTCAAGCTGGAGGCTGTTTATTAGAGAGTAATGTGGTGCCTGCAGGCCTGACCAAGACACAAAGGCCCAGATGTCTCTCCTGTCTATTTTCCCTTCTCAGGGGCCTGGAGCTCAAAGGAGCAGTTTCCCATGAGCAATGGGGAGGCCACTGGAGCCCCAGCAGCAGGCAGAGACACCCAGGGCAGGAGCTCCTGTGTTTATGACTTGGTGGCTTGTCTCTAGTTGCTACACGCTTAGATCATTCGACTCCCTCTCATGCAGAATAGCTGGCTTCCTGGGGAGACTGCATGGGTTCGTGAGGGAACCTGCAAGAGACCTTCTTCTCAAGTCCTTATTCAAGGCATGGAAGAAATTCTTTTCCCTGGACTTCCCAATTCAGTTCACTCATATCCTTGAATCTCGGTTATGGCCTGCCAGACCATGTGCACTCATGAGGACTCAGAACAACATCAAACTACAGCAGTGTCCTCTGTCACATACCCTGGGAGTGGACAGATGTGGGAACAGAACCTCCTCCTGCCACAGGATTGTTGCAGTCTGGGCATTCCCTCACACACTCCTTCTCCCAGACTTCCTACCTCAGTTACTGAACATGGTGCCGGCCTCTTGGCTTTTTGCCTCCCCGATTCCCAGAAGGCTCTCAGAGTGTTTCCCTGATGGGTACTCAGCCTATCTCCAGGAGGAAGGCTTCCCCAAAATGAGATGAAGCAAGAGGAAGGAAGGCACCCTTTCCCACTCAATGACTCCTTGAAAGGAAACACTAGGATCTAGGGAGATGACTACGTTGGTAAAACACCACTGCATGTATTAGTCAGGTTTTCTAGAGTAGCAGAACTTACAGAATGGGTCTTTCCACATATGTAGAAAGGGGATTTACTGGAATGATTTACAGACTGTGCTCCAGCTAATTCAACCATGGCTGGCTATAAACAAGAGAGTCCAAGAATCCAGTAGTTGTTCAGTCTACAAGGCTGGATATTTGAGCTGGTCTTCGGTGTGCATTGAAATTCTGAAGTAGGATCTAATGCCAGTGAAGGAATGGCCTTGCTAGCAAGGTGAGAACAAGCAGGCAAAGAACCAAAGCTTCCTTCTCTCGCGTCCTTATATAGGCCTCCAGTGGAAGTCATGGTCCAGGTGAGAGGTGGGTTTTCCCAGCTCACAAGTTCTGGATTTGATGGGAGATGTCATTCTGTAAATATGTTTCTCATACTGGTTAATGAATAAAGCACTGTTGGCCAATAGGAAAGCAAGATAGGTGGGACTAGGAGACAAGGAGGAGAGAAGTAGTAGGGAGGAGATTTAACATGGAGGACAGGGAGAGCAGAATACCGGCCCCTCTTTCCGGTAAGATAAGACCACATGGAAATATTTAGATTAATAGAAATGGGTTAATATTTAAGACAGAGCTAGCCAATAAGAAATACTAGTAACAGGCCAACTGCTTTATATCTAATACAGCATCTCTGTGTGTTATTTGGGGATGGTGTGGCTTGTGGGTCCAGGCCAGCAAAAAACCTGCTCATAACATGGATTAAAGTTCTCTTCCTGCCTCAAAGATCCAGAGTAGAAGTAGATCTTCCCACTTCAAAGTAAGCAAAAATCCTCCACAAATGTTCCGCTCCATTTTGGGGTTTTAGTTAATGCTGGATGTAGCCAAGTTGACAAGAATAACCATCACACTATACAAGCACAAAGACCTAAGTTCAAATCCCAGAAACCACAGAAAAAGCCTACTATAGTGGCACATACTGTAATAGCAATACTGGGGAGACAGAGATAGGCAGATAGATCCCTGGGACTCACTGGACAGCAAACCTAGCCTACTGTTCAGATGCAGGCCGGTGGGAAATCCTGCTTCAAGGGAAAGGTGGCTAGCACCTGAGGAACAGCACATAAAGTTGTTCCCCAGCCTCTATACACAGGTACACACACACACACACACACACACACACACACACACACACACACACACCAGAAAAACCAGAAGTAGAACTTCAAGCAACAGCTAGTGTGTCTCAGTGCCATTAAAACACGCAAGTAATGAGCTATAACGCAGTGTCTTCAGCAAGGGGCGGAGAAAAAGGTTTGCTTGATTCTGTTGTATAGAAACCATGGCCCCACACTTGTTCCTGGGGAAAACAGAAGCAGGTGAGGGTCTGTGGTCTTAAAAGCCTTCCTCATGAATGAACTGAATTCATTGTCAACTATGCAACCCGAGTGACTCTTGCCTGCAATGTCCCTTAACTGTGTCTCAAGCCAAAAGTTCATATAAACCAGAAATGGGTCCGGGTGTAGAGCACTTGTGAGGTTCTGAGTTTGAATCCCTTAAACCCAAGGGAAGCCAGGTGCAGTAGTGTACATCTGCACCCCCACTGCCCCTGCTATGAGATGGGAGGCAGCCTGCAGAGTCTAGCCTGCTCCATACACAGCAGCAAACAAGAGATTCTGTCTTGAACAATGTGGAAGGAGAGGACTGACACCTGAGGTCACCTGGTCTCTACACGTGTGCTGTGTCACACGCATGCCCTACTCCACATGGGGGAGGGGTTGTGAAATGTCAAAATGAGGAGATCACTCTAAGGATTCTTCAGCAACTCATCACTTGCTCCCTTTTGAGCTATGTCCAGTCCTGACCCGAGCCCACTAATCATAGCACGTATGAGCTTTTGCAGAACACAATTTCTCTTCCTTCTTTTCAGTTATGAAGCATCTCAAACCCAACAGGAGCAGAGAATGATACTTGCCAGACACTTGCACACCTACCGCCAAGATTCAATGCATATGAACATTTTGACATCTTCACTCCAGGCTCTGGGGAAAATAATGGAAGGGGAAAAAATGTTAGTCATAAACACTAAAATTCCCTTCACAATTCATGTAGCTAAAAAACAGGTTAGGTGGGCTGGAAATATGGCTCAGAGACTAAGAAGACTTATTGCTCTTCCTCATTATTGGAGTTGGGTTCCCAGCATCCACATTGGGCAGCTTAAAACTGCCTGTATGCAACTCTATCTTCTGAGGATCTGATGATGTCTTCTGGTGTCTGTGGGTTCCTAGTGCATGTATGCTTACTCTCACATAACCACACACAGAGACATGTTTTTAAAAAGTATAGCCAACTGCTTTGGGCACTTTTAAAATTATGTATCATGGGTTTTATGTTTTGAGCAATGATTTTGTCCATGTATCTTTTCCTTATATTTTTGATTTGCTTTGCTATTGATGTTTGTTGGCAAATGTAGACCTGGTTCATCATTTTAACTGCTTTGTAAATTGTGCATCATTTGATAGTACTTCAAGCAGCCAGAGGCTGCCTGTAGGATGCTGGTCTCAGGAGTTTGTATGACTTAGTGATACCTATAGTAGACGGAGTTTGTGCAAGAATATTCTGTGATGAGCTGGGGAGAGGGTTCAGTAAACAATGTGCCTGCTGTGGGAGCACAGGGCCCTGAGTTTAATCCCTAGAATCTACATAAAAAGCCAGGCATGGTGGTACAAGCTAGTAATTTCAGTGCTGAGGATTCCTGGGGTTGCTGGCCAACCAACCTAGCCAAATCATCAAGGGTACTGTGAGGAACCTTCTCATAAAACAAGACATCCACTTAAGGAGTAACACCTAAGGTTGAAACCTTTCAGCTTCTGCATGCATATGCACACAAGGAGTACTGTGTAGTGTGCACAGTGACTAAACCCCCCAACGATGCATTCCTCAGAACACTTCCCCACCAGTACATGACCAACAATTGTATTCATCCATCCCTGTGCTGGGACACAGTTTGGTTATTGCAAACTTTTCACTGTTGCAAATGATCCTGAATGGTCTTCATTGCCCGGGGCTCACCAGGAAGTGGGGTCTCTGGTCATGGGCTCCTGTGACTTCCCATGTGAGGCCATCAGCCTGCTGCTCCCCTAGACAGCTGTAGAATTAGAGGAATACCTTCCTTCTGCAGCCTGGGGCAGCTGCACCCACTACACAAGTTGGTCTTCAATGGGTTGTATCTATCTACCCAGCACCAGCTCACTCACCTCTGGGACAAGGTTCAGACAGGGGCTGCCGGGTTTCCAGCCTCGAGGTGTGGCAGAGTGGTCAGCTCCCCACCACACACACTCCCAAGGGACCTCTGCATGCTAGAAGGACATTACTGAGACACCCTCTTTCCTCTGCTTCAGCTAGCACACCATCTGTAAGAAATACCTGCTTGAAATACTTCAGTTGATGTCTGCTTCCTACCCTGAACTCTGACCTCTACACACTTCCCACCAGCAATGCTGGAAGCTTTCTAATTTTCTTTGGTATTAGTAGACTGCTTTTGCCAATCTGATAGGGGGAAAAGAGGAATTTAGGGGCTGTTTTGGCTTCCTTTGTGTCAAGTGTCTTATCATTTTTATTGGCCATTTCGGGTTTTTCCTCTTGACTGTGTCTTTCATATCCTTTGCTTGTTATTGTATAAGCAGATTAACCCAACACAGTAATAAATGACCCCAAATCATAGAGGCATAACATGATACAGGATAATTTTTACTCCCTCCGTATCTGTGAGAATCAGCTCTCTCTGTGGCCTCTGAGCTGGGCCTCTGCCTCAAGGGACTCATACATCTTGGGGGGTGGGAGGTGTCATCAGCCCCAAGGACAGAGGAGAGAAAGAAAATGTGGAAATGTTGTGAGGGATTTGGGGATTCAGGCCTGGAAGAGGAAAAGGCTATCTGAAGTGCTCTCACCAGAAGGCAGATTACCAACCCGCCTTAGGAGACTGAGGATGGAATGAAACACATAGACAGGCGAATACTGGTGATCTCTGTTGGCCCTGCCCTACTGGGCTGGAAATAGCAGGGTTCAGCTCTTCTTATGCATGGAACATTCTCATACTCCTAAGGAAACTGCATGAAATGACAAGCCTCTCTGTTCAAGTCAAGGTTCAGATCCCCCAGGCAATGATATATCAATATCCATTGGGGATATCCATATATGCTAAAATGCGACGTTGCACACGCTTCCTTCCTGTGGACCCCCTCCTCCGCAGAAAGTGGCAGAGTCCAGCTGTGTACCTGCAGAACAAACCTTGCTGGGAAATGGGAGAAGACAGGGAGTTATTGCTCAAAAGCTGAGAAGGATCCCTGCTAGATACAGCCAGTCCCTTAGCTTCCAGTGACCCGTGACCTCAGCATCCAAGTATTAGTTGCCTTTTTATTGCTGTGGCAAAATACCTGTGGGAAAATCCTTACTGAGAGGAGAATCCTTTTGGCTCCTGCTTAGAGGGGGCCAACCATCACAGCTGGAAGGGTTGGGCGGAGTTTACATCAGCAGAGGAGAGGGGCCGTGACTCTTCATAGCTCCATGAACAGGAAGCAGACAGGGTAGGTCCACATTCAGCTTCTTTTCTCATTCTTTTCCTCTTATGTGGTCTTTCTTAAGATATGAAAGGAAGAGACGGGTACAAGAACAATAGACTCTTTAGCATGTGCGTGCTCATATGTCATACACAGAATAAATTTATTTAATGAAATAAATTGTTTAAAAGAGAAACAGGGAAGCCTTCCGCAGACAGATGACATTCAGTTTCAGCCTACACTGATAATGAAAGAAATAGTCTTTTGGGAAGCATGGCCCCTGACCTGCGCTTTTCTGGATGTGTCTGTCATTTCTTCATTCCCTTACCTCCCCTAGTCAGAGTTCTAGGACCAAACACCCAGGACCAGGGTTGAGGCACCTGGGCTAGTCAAACTCTTTAGCACCTTTCCAACATAGTGAACACACACTTTATGCCTTCCTAATTAACCTTCCTTCTCCAGCTGCCAGTTCCCTCGGGCACAGCACACCTCCTGATTACCCCCAGGCAATGGTTCTGCCACATAGCTACCAGTCCGTGGCATAGATTTCCACCCAGCTAGTCTTAGGATTCATTTTTTATACTGCCAGAGGGATCTGCCATCTTTTCTTCCTGCTCTGCCCTCCTCACTGGTGGGCTAAGGGAGCCACAGCAGGAGTTTGGTAGTAATTGACACTGGGGAAGAGCAGAGGAGAGAGGTGTACCTAAATACTACTAGAGTTATGTCTTTTTATGCCAACAGATTTGCAAGGACAAGGCCTTCTTGGGTCTCAGATACATTCAAGACCAGTCTAAGAAACTTGTAGAAGCCCAGTCTTGGAGATTAAAATATATAAAAAGAAATTGATGAAGAGCTGGAAATGTAGCTCCGTGATAAAGAACTTTCCTCAACTATGTAAGGCCCTGGGTTCACTTCCCAGTACCAGAGAGAGAGAGAGAGAGAGAGAGAGAGGGACACAGGATGAGGGGGAAGGGGAGGGATAGGAGGAGCCAGGAGGAGGACCCACAGTGGCTCTTAGGTTTCCCTTGTATATTTCTTTCTCCCTTTTCAGTATTTCAGGCCTTTTCTGTAAGGACTTGAAGCATATAGGAAACATGTCTAAATGTTTGAAAGAAATAAAGGAATAGAAGAGGGTTAGGGTCCTCCATTGTCCCTGGGACCTCCATAGGAAGGGAACAAGGACAGCTGTGACCCTAATTGAAAGCCAAATGACTTCATTGCCATTTGTTGGGTTTTCCCACTATAACTAACTCAAGAGAATAGATTAACACTAACCACTAATTTAATGTTTGGCTAGTATCACTAGAAAGACTTAATTCATCCACTAGACACTATTTACCCCAGGATACTTCCAATTGTTTTATAAGATCTATTTTAAATACATAAAATCTTAAGGAAAACTGCCAATGCAAAATAATCCCCATCCCTGCTGCTCAGTTGTACCCTTCTCTGTCATACTTGCTGTCCATAGTGCCAAGTCTGGTCTTTTTGGAACCCTGTGTGAGCAGGCAGCAGGCACCCCACAGCTTGCAATGTGCTTCCCCCCAAGACAGTCACCCCCATAAGCACTCAACAGCCCCCTTTAAAGCAAGAATTAACACCAGGACTGGCGAAATGACTCAATGGATAAAATGGCTTGTCACCAAGCTGATGGCCCAGGTTCAGTCCCCAGGCTCCAGACTGGTGAAAGGAGATACCAACTCTTACAAATCATCCTCTGATGTCCAGAGGCTCAGGGGTGTGCACACACAATAAATAACACAAAACAAACAAACAAACAGTTCAGGGTATAGACAGCAGAGGCCTCATCGAAGTCAATAATCATCTTTTTTTCCATTTAATAAGAGTGTGTGTGGTGTGGTATAGGTGTGCATGCTCATATGGGTCCACCATGGGTATCTTCATCAATTGTTCTCCACCTTGTTTTTCTGTATTTATTTGGAGACGGGGTCTCACTGAACTAGGAGCTGGACTGGTGGCCAGCAAGCCCGAGTGATACTCCTGACTCCACCATCCACAGCACCGGGGCCATAGGCACACGTAAGCATAGCCACGCCCAGCTTTTTTCACAGATGCTGGGATCCAAATGTAGGTTCTCATGCTGGCACAGCAAGGAGTTCACTAACTGGACCATCTCCCCAGCCCTTAACCTCATCTTTTCAGTACAACCACATCCTCAAAAACACTCGGGTGGGGATAGGGAGGGAGGGAGCAAGGAAAAGGAAGGGGAGGGAAGATGGTGTGAAGGGAGAGGAAGGGTGTGGTACAAATAATAAAAACCCAGAGACAGACATTGGGGTCCAAGCTGAAGATGAGAAAGGCAAAGCAGCCGGGCACTAGCTCTTACCCTACCTCCAACGGAAAGGGCTGATCCTGTCTACATGAATCCTTAGCCTCCACCTCACTGAGTCCCTGCCTTATGTCCTCCCAAGTGCTGGGATTAAAGAGCTCTGTTTCTCTTTCAGATGGATTCACTCTCCTGTAGTCCAGAGTAGCCTCTGTCTCCTGAGTACTGGGATTAAAGGTGTGCACTATTACTACCTGGCCTCTATGGCTGTGGATAGTGTGGCGTTCTGATCTTCAGGCAAGCTTTATTAGATCATAAATAACATATCACCACAATTGCCCTTTTTGTCTAATACAACAAAGTTATAACTAATATAAGAAAAACTATATACAATAAATACAATAACTATATACAATATACAGCTATATACAGAGACAGCGGTTGGGGTTCAAGCTGAAGATCACAAAAGCAAAGCAGCCAACCACTAGAGAGTTCTTACCTCTACCAAAGCTGAGCAATCCTATCCTAGGTGTGGCTGGAGGCCGAATACCGAATGAGACCCCGAGCTCCTGTCTTGTATTGCTCTCTAGTCCTGGGATTAAAGATGAACATCACCATCACCAAGCCTCTATGGCTACCTAGTGTGGCTTCTGGAATTAAACGTGAATGGCACCACAGACTGGCCTCTATGGTGGTGGCTAGCTTTGCATTCTGAATTTCAGGCAAGTTTTATTAGATAATAAACAATTCACCACAGAGGGGAGAAAAGAGAAGGGAAAAGAGGAGAAGGAGGGGGAGGGGAAGAGAAAAGAAGGAAGAGAAAACCCTCAGCAGATTTATTCTTGTTTTCTCACAAAGAGCTCTCATATCGTGGCTGATCGATACTCTAGCATTATTTAGAGTTTGTTTGTTTCCCAAGACAGGGTCTCCCTGAACAGCTCTGGCTGTCTTGGAAATGTGTTATAGACCAAGCTGGCCTTGAACTCAGAGAGATCCTCCTGCCTCTGCCTCCTGAGTGCTGGGATCAAAGTTCCATGCCATATGCCAAGCACATTTTTCCCCCTAAATACTATCTATAATTCTGGCAGTGTACTCAGCTGTTTGTCTATTCATCTGTTTCTTATTTGTTTGTTTGTTTGTTTGTTTTGTTTTGTTTTTTGAGATAGGATCTTGTGGTCTATCCCAGGTTCCCCTGACCTGATCATCCTTCTGCTTCAGCTCCCCCCACACCTGAGATTATAGGCGTGTTCCAGCGTTCCCGATTTTAATGATCTTTTATGATAATTAAATGTATTACATTGCTATTTCCTTATTTTGTGTGTGAGTGGAGTGTGCCTGCATCAGGCTGCCCGTGTGGACTGCAGAAGACAACCTGCAGGAGTCCTTCTTGCTTTTTATCATGCAACTCAGTTGAACTCAGCTGTTCAGTGCCTTTATCCCTGAGCTGTCTCATTGGCCAGGTATACACAGATTTTGGCTGAAATGGGAGTTAGAGCCAATAAGCTACTAAATGTTGTACTTTATACTTTGAGGATCACTGTCACCAAAAATTCCTTCTCACAAATGAAAAGCTAAAAGCACTAGAAATCTTAAATATGACATGCTTGTTAGAGACACCCTCCTTCCCCCTGTAGACCAGCTGTCCCTTCATAAGGTGCCAGTCAAGTGAGGCCCACATGTCACTGAAGCCCATGACAGACCACACAGGCAGTCTGCATGTCTGAGGTACAGGGCAGGTGTCACTGCTGGGAACATTTGGGAGAGTCCGTTCTTCCTGGCCCCCTGTGCACACAAGACAAGCAGAGTCTGTGAGAGCTCGTGAGAGGTGTAATACTAGATAGCAGACAGCTATGCTCCTGGTTTGTGGATTCACTACGCTTCATTTTGTTATGATTCCAGACAGTCTGCTTTCTGCTGGTAAAAGTTCACTGTAGGACATGAGACTGATTTCACTGGCTCCAGCAGAATGCCTCCTGGGTGTTATAATGACATCATTCTCTTGTGTTTGATTCCATCTGGGCTTATTTTTTCCTATGGCCCTAGGGGACACAGGCTAGACATATAACTTAGGTGTGTATTAGGCCACACCATCTTGATTTTTGAAAGTACTCTGTGATATTGGCACAATGACAGGATTTTCTACTGACACATCACTCAGACTATTTCCCTGACACATGACTGCAGTTATTAGGAAAGCCACAATAAGTCTCAACATGCTCATACTAGCTGGGGACACGCACATTCCTTCTTGGTTTTGAAAATGAGTGTTTAATAAACAGTGTTTCCACTAGTAACTACCAACATCACCACTCTAGTCGGTAGGTGGTTTGCCTCGTGTATTAGTTACTTTTCTATTGCTGTAATAAAATATTAGGACCAAGGCAACTTATAAAAGACAGAGTTTATTTAGCCTATGATCCTAGAGGCTCATGTCAAGGAAACATAGCAGCAAGCAGCAGACATGGCAGCAGGATCAGGAAACAGGGAATTACATCTCAGTCATGAGCACAGAGCCAAGAAAGCAGCTGGAAGTAATGAGAGGACTTTAATCCCAAAGCCCACATCCAATGATTCACTTCCTCAAACAAGGTTGCACTGCCCAAACCTTCCCAAACGGTGCCACCAACTGGTGATTCGATATTCAAACTCCTGAGACTATGAGGGACATTCTCACTCACACTACCACAGTCTGCACCTAGGGCTCATGCATTCTGTCACTTTAAGGAAACTGCCACTGTTTCTGAGCTCTACCTGAGTTTGGAGAGGAAAACAAGAAACTACCTTAAAATGCTAAACATTTAAAATGAACACTTGATGGAGGATGTTCACCTGAATGTATGTTTCTCTTATTGGTTGATGAATAAAACAGTGATTGGCCACTAGCCAGGCAGGAAGTATAGGCGGGGCTGCGAGATGAGGAGAATTCTTGGAGAGGAGGCAGAGAGAGGCTGCCAGGGAGAGATGCCATGTAGAGACGGGGAAGATATGATGTGCCACACATTCTCTGGTAAGATATGTATAATCTATATAGAAATATATAGATTAATAGAAATGGCTTAACAATTAAGAGAGAGCTAGCCAGTAAGAGAGCTAGCCAGCATTGGTCATCAGCCAATAGTTTATAAATTAATATAAATCTTTGTATGTTTATTGGGGCTAATTGACTGCAGGACCAGGTGGGACAAGAATACTTCCTTCCTCATCAGTTCAGGCTGACCCTGAATGTTGTCTGTCCACCTAAGACTTCCATGTTTCTTTTTTGTTACATTTTATTCTGTGTGTAGTGTGTAAGTATGTGCATGCCCCAGAGCCCACACTTGTAATGTTTTTTCTTCCATTCACTTCTTAAGAAAGAGGCCGGGGAGAGAACATCACCAGCTGTGTTCTTCTGTTGTCTACTTGCTTGATTTCCAAGGGCTTTTGTTTCACAGTCATTTCCCATTTACATGTCATCTTTATGAAAATGTTTTAGGCTCCCCATAGGTAGATGTGACACTATGGGCTGAATTCTTGGTGCCATCAGGATCCTAGCTATACCACACCCAGATGTAGGGTACTTGGAGTTGTTAAATTGATTTACTTATTATAATGTGAATAGATGTTTTTGTGTACATGCCTATGAAACATATACACATTATGTACAGATACACTCATATCTGGCAACTGCAGTGGCCAGAAGAGGGAATCAGACCCCCTGGGACTGGATTTACAGACAAGTATGAACTGCCCCATGGGTGCTGGGAATCAAACACAGATCCCCTAGAAAAGTAGCAAAGCTCTTAGCCTCTGAGTCATCTCTCCAGCACCACCCCAGTAACTATTTCATGAAATATATCCAGAGTGCTTAGCTCTTCACTTTCAACTCTTCAGTATTCCTAGAAATAAACAATACACCGCTGTCTTACCACAAATCTCTGTTCTGAGCTTGAACAGGATAGCTATGCCATATTACATGCAGCATTCTGATCATAGCTGTCAATCAACACTGGGAACAACAGGCTGAAGTCAGATGGTCAAACTTTCTCCCTTTATCCTCCTGGGGCAAAGTACGGGGTTCCAGTGAATAGCACCCAGCCCTTTCCCTCGTGTGACCATAGGGCTCAGTCTGCCTTCTGTGGTGCAGGATAAAAACCATCCCTTTCTATATCTCCATGCTCCCACTTTTAAAAACTTATGGGGCCACTGTCCCTGGAATCTGAGAGATTCATGGGTGGGACATATAAGCTGCCAAGCTCCTTATCAACTTGTTTTTTGGTCTCTGGCTTTGCATTTTGAGTCATCCTCAAGGCCACGGAGAAGGAGGCAATGTCATCCAAGGTTCTCAAAAGCCATCATTTCCTCTTCCCATGTGGGCCCGAGGCCAATCCCACAGTTCACCGAGGATCCATCTCTCCCCAGCCCTGTGATCCGGGGCCACCTTCAGGCCTGGTGGAAGGAAGAGTTGTCTTGGTCTGCATCCTGTTCTGCGCATCTTCAGCAGAGTCTCCCTGCGCTGGTAGAAAGCCTGCTGCATCAGCACCTCTTACCCTTTCTGTCCTTTGTCACTGAACCTCAGTGTTTGCAAGTAAGAGCACCCATGTAGTTCTATGGCCAATTAAATATCCATGAGAGATTCCAGACCATAGGCTAACACATAGCCTTTGGCCTTTGCTGTCTCTCCTTCTTTGAGGGGACATGGACCATCAAGGTATGCCGCATCTTGTGGCTTCCTGCCAACATTTGGGGTCATACTACTATCTTAGACATCCTAGGCTTAGATTTAACAATATGTGCAGAGAAAAAAAAATAAGATCTGTGCTTTAAATTTTTGCATCCAAGTCCATTACTCAGGTTTGAGCACACAGAAAGACAGTAGCCCTATCATCCTGTCCTGTAGTCAGAGGTTCAGATCTTCCCCAGGCACAAGTTGTTGTCTAACAGTTTCCTCCTAAATTAAATACTGCATCTTGCAAGAAGCCCCATAAGCAGGAAAGCAGACAACTCAAAATGCTCCAGGAAGTCCCTGAAACTGATTAGAATCACTGTCTCCCTCCCTCCAGGGTAAGCAATAAAAGCTGAAAGTGTTCCCTCCACCCATGATCAGGAAGCAGAGAACGGGAGCTGGATGGATGCCTCTGCAGGTAAGAGGGCATACAGCACTTACAGAGAACCTGGATTTGGTACCCAACACCCATACTGGGAAGTCCACAACTGCCTCTAAGTCTAGATCTAGAGAGCCAACACTCTCTTCTGACCTTCATAGGCACCTGTGTGAATGTGCACATACCCATACCTACACATACACAAATACATATAATGAAGAATTAAAAATAAAGTGAAGTCTAGGCAAAGGGGAGACAAGTGTTCAGTTAGCTTCCTCCTGTTCCTCTTGAGTCAGTGTGGTACCAGTCCCTGAGCACTCTGAGGGACTGTTTCCCTTCTCAGTTAACCCTCTGTGTCAACACCTTCACGGACTTGCCCAGTAGTGTCCCCAAGTTGGGTCTAGTGACTATAATTATCTTTACTGTCCTGCCAGCCAGTTCCCAAACAATGACATGGAGACTTATTAATCATGAATGCTTGGCCGATAGCTTAGACTTGTTCCTAACTAGCTCTTACAACTTAAGTTAACCCATTTAAATTAATCTCTGTTCTGTCACATGGTGTCACCTCTCTTCCATATTGTTTCCTGTTTCCTGTGTCTCCTAGAATCTCTTCCTTTCTTTTTCCCAGAGTCCTCTCTGTCCCCAGAAGTCCTGCCTAACCTCTTTCTAGCCATTTGTCATTCGGCTTTTTTTATTACACCAATCACAGCAATACACCTTCATACAGTGCACAAATATCCCTCAATAGTTGACTATCACCGGCAGCCATCACACTTGAGAAGGTGCCGTTGTGAGGGGTAGGTTCAGTCTAACTGCAGTGTTCATCCTTTTGCTCCCAAGAATGAGCTTTGTAAGTGGACAGCCTTCTCATGCTGCACCCAGTACAGTACCACCTACCTCTGCATGACAGGGATGGCGCTCTGGTGCCAGAAGAGCTCCTAAGCAAGCCCATCACACCCTCCCACTGGAACCAGCCTTCGGCCGTGTTGCCACAGTCTTCTTCGCGCTCTCCAAGCCTCACATGGCCCGGTGCCAACTTCCTCCCTCAGGCTATCACCCACTCCTCAGAAGCTATTGCCCACCTGCCCAGTGCCAGCACAGGTGTTTATCACCCCAGCCCTCCATCAGGGACCCTTCTGATGGGAAATGTCCTTCTGTATATGCGATTCTCTTACTGGTTGATGAATGAAACACTGTTTGGCCACTAGAGACCGGAAGATAGGCAGGACTAGGAGATGAGGAGAATTCTGGGAAAGGTAGGCAGAGAGGCACCAAAATAAATAAATAAATAAATAAATAAATAAACAAAATAATTAATTAATTTTAAAAAAAGGAGTGGAGGAAAGAGTAACAGGTCCAGACCCTTCTACAGTAAGATAATACCATGTGGAAATACTTATTAATAGAAATGGGTTAATAATTAAGGCAGAGCTAGACAATAAGAAACCCTAGCTATCAGCCAAAGGTTTAATAATTAATATAGCATCTGTGTGCTTATTTGGGGCTAAGAAGGGTGGCAGGATCCAGCGGGCAAGAAACTATTAGCAACATCCTTCTCGACACCAAGGCTAAGCTTGTCACACAGACAAGCTTGTCACATAAAAAGAGTCAAGTGGATGACACCTGCCTGGGCTATATCCTCTTAGGAATCTCCAACAGAGTCACTCACTGTAGAATCATGAACTTGGGACCTTCTTCCTCTAACTGTCACAGTAAAAGTGCCTTGTGGTGTACGTGCCTGCCCTCGCCAGCAAGGAAGACGCAACTCCGGGTAGATCTTCTTCATGCAGTTTTAATCAGGATCCTTTAAACATGTTGCTTCTGGCCCACAGGGAGAGAGGGGGAGAGAGAGAGAGAGAGAGAGAGAGAGAGAGAGAGAGAGAGAGAGAGAGAGAGAGAGAGAGAGAGAGAGACACGGGGGACCCCTGCACAGGCTTAAATACCCTTGAGCTAACCAACCCCAGTGAGCCACGTGGACCCTGCAGATAGGCTACTCTAATGTGGAAGCAGACAGGCTGAACAGACTTAACCAATTAAGGGCTTGTTTACCCAGAGAGTCTTCACCAGCGGGAAGGTGTAAGGCAGAAGCCAGCGCCACTTCAAGGCGTGGCACTTGGGACTCTCTACATTGTGGCAATGAGCAAACCACCCTTTCACAAAGCCAGAAAAGGCACTGGATACTGAGCTGGGACAGGAGCGGCCAGGACAGTGGGCACTCATGAGCTACCCCTCCTCTCTCATTTTTGTCTTTTGTAAAAATATCACACACATAGAATCTTCCATTTGAGAGAGGACAAGAGCGGACACAGGCTGGAGTCTTGCTAAGGTTTGCTGCCTGTTTCCTGTTCATCAGCAGTGCTCAGGCAGTTGGCAACTGTGGCTGTTCCCAAACCCCACTGTCTCAGACCCAGGTCGGACTTTTCTCCCTCAGACTTGCTATGTGCCGTGGTCCGCTGCTGTCTGAGTCTGATTGGGAAGACGTGGAAGCAGAAAAGGGCAGGCAGGCTCCCCAGGAAGCAAGCTTTTGATGGGAATGGAAAGCCCTAGAACTGTCTTTGTTCATGGGGGCCTCCTTAGCCATGTGACTTTGTGATCACACAGATGGTCTTTTCTCCCCTCCGAGTCCTGGGAATCCTGATGCCACATATGTCTCCACCTCAGACAGGGTCAAGTCACCCTGCCTGTGACAGCAAATGATAGGTCCTGCAGTAGATGTTGGGAGGGAGGGAGCAAAAAGGCTTTATCTTGGACATCACCCAGCAAAGGAAGCAAAGCTCACGTAACGGGCAGCTCTGGGGTCTCTCCTCTTCCAACAGCCGCTCACTCACTGACCCCTCCTCTCTTTTATAAGGTCTCCTCTGTGGTCCTCGTCTGGTTAGTCCTGATTCCAACAAGCCGTAACCTTCACAGTCAGACAAAACTCAGGCATGTAGTTTAACTTCGTCCACAGACCTCCCAGTCCCTCCAGGACACATCCTCTTCCCAGGTGGCATACTTAGAGAACACGGCTAAGAGTGAAGAAATTACAGGACAAGATGGAGAGGTCCCATTGCTGGTCACTGCTCATAGGGAGGCAGATGCAATGTTGTCTTCAAACTCTTCTTGCTGTGTTTCCCACGCATAAAATCAGTCTCATAAGACTTCACGCACTCCCCTCCCTTTGCTTGCTGCCCCTCTGTCCGTCCTGCTCACACAGTTCCGCCTGTCCTCATTTCTTCCCTTTTTTTGGCACAAAGTCAAGATAAGGTCCCACTGTGATTTGCTTAATAATAATTTTGTCCTTGAGCCAACCCCGTCTTCAGTGCCTGGAGTTCTATCAACACCGTGCCATAGCCAAGGGGTGTTTGCATCTTAGATTTTACCACAGGTTGTACCACACCAGTCAGGCTGGTGTGACTGAGCATTTATGTAGGCACAGGCTAAATGAAAGAAATCCCCTGTTTCCCTGGAAGAGGTATTCATCCAAAGACATCACATCTGATTATCAATTAACAGGAAAGTTCTGCCAGGAGGAAGGCAAAGCTGGAGCAATGACAGGCTAGAGCTGGCCCTCCGTGCCATGGGCCCAGCCCTATGAGGGTGTGAGGGACACCGTTCCTTCTTGTGCACAAGTTGCGTACTAAAACAATGTGAAACGATCAACAGAGGGAAGGCATAACCTACAGCAATCAGACAGGATTAGTATGCAGAATATAGAAAGAACTGAACACATAATGCTCAAAAGATGGAACACAACCAGCCAAAATTACAAGGGTAAAAAAAGTTTCAGCATCTTTAGCTATCAGAGATGCAAATCAAACCTGCATTAAGATTTTATCTTCACCCCAGTCAGAATGGCTGTCATCAAGGAAACAACAAATGCTGGCAACAACTGTGTGAGAGGCATTACACCTCGGTGGGGATGTAAATTAGTCCAGCATCTGTGGAAACTAATGTGAAGATTCCTTAAAAACATAAAAATAAAACTTCCACATGATCCAGCAGGACCACTCCTGGGTATACCAAAGGAATCAAAGTCCACACAACATGGAGATACCTGTGTGTCCATGTTCACTACACAGACACACACACACAGACATACACACACACACACAGACACACACAGACACAAGACACACACAGAGAGAGAGACACAGACACACACACACAGACCACACACACACACACACACACACACACACACACACACACACACACAGACACACACAGACACAAGACACACACACACAGAGAGACACAGACAGACACACACACACACACACACACACACACACACACACACACACACACACACACACACACACACACACACACACACGGGTGGTACTGAAGGATCACAGGCCTGCAATCCCAGTGCTAGGGAGAAAGGCTGGAGACTTGGAACCCCTAGAGCTCAATGCCATCTGGTCTAACTGAATGGGTGAGCTCCTGATTCAGTGAGAGATTTTGTCTCAAGAAATCACAGAAAATGATTTAGGGAGACATCCAATGATGACTCTAGTCATCACAGGCAAAGAAAGAGACAAGACTGGGAGACCTGCACTGTGACAGTTGTGTTTCCATTTTGTTCATCAAGCTATTTAAGGATTGTATTAGGAAGAAACTGAACTCCAACTGGACAGCAGTGGCATGGAAGAATTAGGTTTTTCAGGGGTGATCATATCATAGCCATGTTGACTTTAAAATCTGTCCTTGCATTTTAAAAACACACACTGAATGTTTGTGGATGGTGTGTTTGTTATTTTCCCTGTTGATGTAGCAAATATGCTTTGGTTTATTCTGGACCACAATTCAAGGGTGCAATCCATCATGGCTGGAAGCCATAGTGGTGGGAGCTTGATGTGGCTGCTGATATTACACCTGCAGCTTAGAGGCAGAGACTGATGAATGCAGCACTCAGAATGCTTTCGCTTTTAAAAATACTGTTTTATTTGATGATGAAGATGATGATGATGATGATGAAGATGATGATGATGAAAATGATGATGATGATGAAGATGAAGATGATGGTGGTGGTGATGAT
Organism: Cricetiscus sungorus; assembly: GCA_030556225.1. Classification (NCBI taxonomy): domain Eukaryota; kingdom Metazoa; phylum Chordata; class Mammalia; order Rodentia; family Cricetidae; genus Cricetiscus; species Cricetiscus sungorus. Next base: position 18,208,065 of record JANBXA010000190.1, on the reverse strand, counting down.
GATGGTGAAGATGATGATGATGATGAAGATGAAGATGATGAAGAAGATGATGATGAAGATGATGATGATGAAGATGATGATGATGGTGGTGGTGACGATGTGGGCATGTCTACTATGTGTATGTAGATGCCAGAGGACAACTTTGTGAAGCCAGTTCTCCCCTTCCTCCATGGGTTCCTGGAAGTGAACCCAGGCCACCAGGCTTTCAAAGTAAATTCTCAGTGAGCTACCTCACTCATCCTTTTAAATTCAGCCCACACAATGGTGCCACACACAGTTAAAGTGAATCTTCTTGCCTTGATCAACCTCTTTTAGACAATCCCTCAAAAACATGCTCAGAGGTTAACCCCAGGAAAGTAATCCCTCCCGGCAGACCCAGAAGCGTGTCTCCTGAGTGATTCTAGAGCCTGTCAAACTGTTAACAATAATCGGAATAGATAAGCTGCTAAATGATCTGGGATTGGTGCTGGAGAAACCCAGGCTGGCAAGGCAGAAGGGTAGGTGGATGGAGAGGAGAGGTCCGCTATGAAAACAGGATAGTTAGAGGAAGTAAGATCTGGGGTTAAGCCTGTGTAAAGGATATGCTCTTACTAAAACAACATTATTTCTTACTTGAAGTGGTATCTGCACCTTATTTACTAAATCTGTTTATTCTGGGTACTAATCATATTGTACTTGAAGTAAAATCACCAGGATGGGATTCTAAGTATCCTCCCTCCCTGTTTCTCTTCCTGGGTATACTGGTCACAGAGTAGTGTCCACTGAAAGTGGGTGGGAAAAGCAAAGCAAAGCAGATGAACCTTGATTGTTGTTATTAATATTAATTATGGTTTTTGTCTGTCTGTTTGTTTGTTTGGTTGGTTTTTCAAGACAGGGTTTCTCTGTGTAGCCCTAGCTGTCCTGGAACTTGCCCTGTGGACCAGGCTGGCCTTTGACTCACAGAGATCCACTTGCCTCTGCCTCCCGAGTGCTTGTATAAAAGGCAAGTGCCACCACTGCCTGGTGAACCCTGGTTACTCTGATACAGTTTTAGGTCATTCCTAAGGACACTAGCTCAGAAATGGACACAGGCTTGTGTTCAAAAAGAAAAACATGAAGCAAGTTTAAATTTGTCCCGTCTGAGAATGTTGTTCAGGTAACACCATGAGACAACATAGATGCACAATGGGAATGCAGGGAAGGGTTTCCTATTCCTTCCCTAAGAGGTGGAGCAGGCAGGCTGTGGCCAAGTGACAGACTTCTCTCACTTGCTCACACACTTATATAGACACACGCCCACACGTATGAAGATTATATATGTTCTCACACACATGTACAAAGTCTCATGCATGTACTTGAATAGCCGTATGTGATCAGACACATCCATACCCTCACACACGCCACCTCCCACCACCCCAGCCTCTGCCCATTCATCCCCTCCCTCAAACTCAAAGCAATGGAGTAGGGCCCCAGGAGAGGCCCTCAAGTGCTGTGAGGTTGGGGCCTGGTAGTTTCCCCTGGTCCCTCTGGGAATTAGCCCACAAGGCCTGAAGCCTGGGACCCTTTTTCCCCAGGCTCCCACCACCTCCTCTGGCCAAACCACACAGGGAATTATAAGAACAGGAAATGGCTGTCCATCCGGTTGAACTTGCCTGCTCTCTGGTTTTTGGCTGCTCATAATTCTACCTTCCGGCCTAAGGCTTTGCCTCCTGGGGTGTGTGCTCAATATTCTCTGCATACTGACCTGGGTTGTATTATGTGAGGCCCAGAGGGCTCCTGCCCCTGAGCTGGTGGGGGTGGGGGGGTCAGCAAAAAGGACACACAAGGAGTCCAGGCTTTGCTGACAATGGTAATTAAGATAGTTCTTAAATCATGGGAGAAAGGGAGCCGGAGAGCAAGGATAAAGTCGAATTGCTTTGGGGATGTCATCTCAGAAAGTGGGAAATGACCTTTGTGCTGGGAAGAGGAGATGTGGTGAGAAGAGAAACTTGGTGGAATGAGTCAGTGCTGCAGATTAGAAAGGCCCAGGGCTGAGCAGTCACGGGATGGCTCGCCCTGCGTACCTCTGAATCTCCAGCAACAGGACCGGGGCTCCTTTCTGCTCAAGCGTGAGAACCAGAGCTCCCAGTTCAGCGGGAGACCCCGTCTCAGAAGATAAAGTAGAGACTGGAGAAGAAACCTAGTGTCAATCTCTGGCCTCCACACGCATGCATAAAGGTTAGCAAACACGAGAGCAAGCATATAAACGAACATGTTTTCAGTTAGAGGTAAAAGCAGGCCCTAAGAATGCTTCATAGGCATGGGGACATAGCTCAGTGCCTGAAAGCATGAGGACCTAGGTTCATTTTCCAGCAGGAAAAACAAACAGCTCTATAAAAGTAAGATGCTTTCCTGGTTTACATAAGAAGTTCCAAGCTAGCCAGGGCTGCAATGTGAGAGTCTGGCTAACAAAAATAAACAGAAGATAGATAGATAGATAGATAGATGATGATAGATAGATAGATAGATAGATGATAGATAATTAGTAGGCTTTTTCTCTGTGTACAATTATAATGAAAGTGATTTCTCAATACAAAAGCCACAAATTGTCATCTCAGCTGTCAAATGAACTGTGTTCCCTCATTTACTCATTGTAGGCCTTCTGCAGGTGACCACACAGGACATAGCTACAGTACTCACACTGGTGCAAAATGCAATGTACGTCACTGGCTCGGTGGCTTGTCTACCGGCACAGACTGCATCCAGTGCCTGTGTGTTTGGATACCATATCTTCTCAGCTGTCCACTCACTGGCCTAAGCACACAATGCTTCTGCTTTCAAACATTTTCAGGTTTACCTTTGCTCTTGTCTAAACTTCACCCTTTGTGCTTTCTACTTTGCTACCTCAGAAACTGTTTTCTCCTTCAGTGAACCATGAGGTGTCCACCCTTGAGGACGCCTGGGTGTGAATAGGAAGCAAACTGGACCCGACACAGAGCAGGGTAAGATGGAGACATGCGACACCTATGCTCCTGCACACGATTGGTTCCCTAGTGAAACTGCAGCCAATGGTCACACTTTATAGCTACTCACAGCTATGTGGGGTGCACCTATGTGTTGAACACACACAGGGATGTATTGCGCTGGTGTACCTCAGTGGTACCACATACCCCAAGACCCTGTGTTCTATTCTGAGCACCACATATTTAACAAATCTACCCTAGTGTGTCATTCAACTTAGCCTCGCCTACTTCTATTAGACCACAGTTGGCCAAAATCATCTCCCAAAGCCTACTTTACGGTAATAACTCATGAAACCCATTGACAGCTATAGTGAAAACCAACAGGACTGTCTGGGTATGCTTTCTCGACATCAGGAAACTGTAAGATGGGCCGTTGCTAAGTTGCAGACCATCTCTGTACCCCACAGAGGAATTCAGTACACCAGCACACACACAGGAGGCTGGAGAGACTTCTCAGAGGACAAAAAGCCTTCTCAGAGAAGGCTTGATCTTAAACCCCCAGCAACCACATAAAGAACTGGCTGTGGCTATGAGTGTGCATATAACTCCAGTGCTAGTGTGTGTGTGTGTGTGTGTGTGTGTGTGAGAGAGAGAGAGAGAGAGAGAGAGAGAGAGAGAGAGAGAGAGAGAGAGACAGAGACAGAGACAGAGACAGGAGACCACTGGGGCTCAGTAGGAGGCCCTGACTCAAAGGGACAGGTGAAAGTAATAGAGCAAGACGCCCAATGCCCTACTCTGTCCCCACACAGATGCACAGGCCCCTGCCTAACACGCATACCTGTATGTATTGTACACACCAAAGCCAGGAGATGGCAGATCTTGGGCTCCTTTGGCCCACAGGCAGACAGGGCCTGGCAGGGTGGAGTGTGGTGCAGGTGACACCCAGTCTCACTGGGATTTGCCTGAATACAGAACAGCAGGATATGACCATCTGCCTGCCCAGGAATCCACTGCACCTGTGTGGCATGCTTGATGGGGAACTTGCAAAAGGGAGCCATACCTCTTGTAGCAGACTCAGCTTGGCTGCTTCTTCCTGGGTGCTGCAGAGGGATTTCCAAGATGACTAAGAAAAGCAGTCTTGGTCTGGAGATGTGGCTCAGTGGGTAGAACACTCACCTAGCATCCACAAAGCCCTGGGTTCCATCCACAACACCACAAAACCTGGTATGGTGGCATAAGCTTTTAATCCCAGTGTTCAAGGGGTGGAATTTCAAGAATCAGAAATTCAAGGTCATGCTGGACTGTATAGAGAGTTTAAGGCCAGCGTGGGCTACATGAGACTATCTAAACCAAACAAGCTGGCCTAGAGAGATGATCAAGCCCTTGCTGCCAAGCCTGAGGACATGCATTTGATACCCAAATCCTACATTATAGAAGAGAACTCAGAAAGCTGTCCTCTGACTTCCATGTCCATATTGTCACACACACACACACACACACACACACACACACACACACACCCCCATAAACAAAGGTTAAAATTTTTTGAAGCAACAAAACACCAACAAAAAAAAGGAAGCCGTCAACACTGCTGCTAAATCTGGCTGCCTCTCAGGCTGGGGCTGCACTCAGTGACAAAGCACAGGCTCAGCACGTGCCAGGCACAGACTCCATCCTTGCTTCTCACGATGTTGGCATCCCCTCTAGGGGACTGTGAGTAACCATCTCCATGGCGAGACATCGGGGATTCTCTGCAGGCTATCCCTCTCCCTCCCCATCAGTTACTAGCACGGCTGTCCTCTCGTCATGGCTGAGTGTGTAAAGCTACGTCTCTTGTCTTCCATCAACAGCCGGTTCTATTTCTAGCTCATGAATTGCTAGGCAACAGCACCCATTCTTGTTGCCTCTGTTTCGATTTTCCTTTATATATATATATATATATATATATATATATATATATATATTTTTTTTTCTTGCATGGACACTCTGCAACATAGAATTCTGTCACTAGAGAAAGCAGATCTTCAAGGTCTATTTATACTTCAGAGTTCCAATCCTCTCTCCTTCAGCAAGGCTCAATTTCTTCCCTTCTTTCCATAGGAGCTGAGGTTACTAGACCGCCCCAGTTCACACACACACACACACACACACACACACACACACACACACCACCACCACCACCACCACCAACAACAACAACAACAACAACAACAACAACAACAACAAACCCAGTATATTTCTTTAGGCTTCTTTTCATCACAGTCACCATTTCCTTTCATTCTATCAAGATATTCTGGCTTCTTCATGTCTTTTTTTTTTCCTTTCCAAAGACACAAAACTTTGTTTGACACACGCCATGGTCTAATATGTTCTGTTCTTAGAGAGACTAGATATCCCAACAGGAAAGGGACCTCACCTGCATTCTGCTTGACATGGTCCCCATGCAGTTTGTTTCCCAGAGGTACATGTTAGGAACTCAGGTGTCAGCCTGAAACATGAGAGATGATGCTTTAAGAAATGGAGTCTAATGGGGGATCCTCGAGCTGTTGAAGCTTTGTCTGTGGAAGGGAAGTCTTGTCTCCTGAGTGAGCTCTCACCACAGCCTCTCTCTGACTGCTCATCTGGTATCACCTCTGACTCCCACAGCTGCATGTACATCTACCATGAGTCCCCAGCTGGAGACTGAGCCAATAGAACCTCCCAGGCTCTAAAACCACAATCTGAAGAAACCTCTTCTTTGTGCGCAGCCTACACGGGGAATTTTGTGATAGCAACGAAGGCAGACTAATACACTGCTGATCTCTAACCCTTTGACCTTGAGAAGGAGCACATTCAAAGTAGCTCACCAGATCCCCAAGCCTGTGCAGGCAGGGTTCTCCTTTGGCCCCTCTTGGGAGTGTACAAACACGCAGGTACAAGTTCCTTCCCCTGCTTACATACACAGAGGACAACCTCTCTGCCGCTACACCCTGACGTGGTCTACCCGGACTCTAACTCCCTGAATGAGGCAGCCCTGTGCCCAGATACAGCTTCAGATTTCTACATTCTTGCTAGGGTGACTGTTTTGGAACATGTTCTGGATTTCCTTCCTGCTCTGACCAGAGGCAGTTTAGGGGAGGGGAGGAAGTATTTGGCTTACACTTCCAGGTCACAGTTCAATACTGAAGGAAATCTATGCAAGAATTCAAGCAGGAGCTTGATGTAGAAACCATGGAGGAAGACTGCTGGCTGTGCTCACTGGCTCATTCTTCGTTACCTTTCCCAGACAATCCAGGGAATGGAGCCACCCACGTGACCTGAGCCCACCCACATCAATTAACAATCAGGAGAATCCCCCAGAGACATGCCCATAGGCCAACCCAATCTAGGCAGTTTCTCAATGGAGGCTACTCTTCACAGAGGGCTCTAGGCTGGACCAAGCTGACAGTTGAAGATAATGTTTTTTACGGCATTTAAAAAACATATAAAATACTTTTTATGTGGCTGGAAACATGTCTTGGTAGTTAAGAGCACTTGATAATCTTCAGGAAGATCTGGTTCCAGCATTCATGTTACGTGGTTCACAAATTCCTGTGACTCCAGATCTAAGAGATAATGCTCTCTCTGGCCTACACAGGTATCCTCACATATATGGCATACCAATGCAGACACAGAAACACAACACAAAATAAAATAAATATTTAAAAATATTTTTATATGGCTGTCTTAGTTAGGGTTCCCATTGCTGTGAAAAGATACCACGACCACCACAACTCTTATAAAGAAAAAGCATTTAATTGGGGTGGCTTACATTTTCCGAGATTCAGTCCATTATCATCATGGTGCAATATGCTGGCATGCAGGCAGACGTGGTGCTGGAGAAGTAGCTGAGTGTCCTATATCTTGACTTTCAGGCAGCAGGAAATGGTCTGTCTCACTGGGTATAGCTTGAACATAGGAGTCCTCAAAACCCTCCCCCAACAGTGACACACTTCCTCCAACAAGGCCACACCTCCAATTAGTAACACTTCATTTGGGGGGCATTTTCTTTCAAACCACCACATTCTACTCCCTGGCCCCCAAAAGCTTTAGCCATATTATAACATAAAAATACATCCAGTCCAACTTCAAAGGCCTCCATAGTCTGTCACAACCTCAAACTTCTTTCAAAGTTCAAAGTCTCTTTTGAGACTCATGGCAATCTCTTAACCGCAAACCTCTGTAAAATTAAAATCAAAAGACAGATCACATACTTCCAACATATAACAGCACAGGAGATACACTACCATTAAAAAATGTAGAAAAGGGAGTATACTGAGGAAATGCTGGACCAAAGCAAGAGTGAAAACCAGCTGGGCAAACTCCAAGCTCTGCTTCTCTGTGTCTAATGCCAAAGTGCTCTTCAGATCTCCAGCTCCTCTGTCTGCTGACCGCCACGCTCTTCTTTCTATGGGCTGTTTCCACTCCCTGTTAGCAGCTCTCCTTTGCAGGTACTGCACAACTGAGCATCTCTAACATCCTGGGGTCTCCAAGGCGAAGCAGGTTTTAACTTCACAGCTTCGGGCGATGACCTCTCTGGGTCTGCATTCAGGGACTCTCCTGGCTTCAGTGCTTTCCTTAGGCATGGAAGCAAATTCCATACCCCCTTCCTTCTATCCCTAACTCCAGATCTGCGTGGCCAAAGCCACCAAGTTCTGCTGCTTGGTGGGGCTGGAACATGATCCCCTCGTTCAATTACATCTTTGCCAACTTTCTGTTTTTGATGGTTTCCTTTATTCAGTCATCCATGCTTTTGTCTTTATCCAGTACCACACTGTTCCAATAGCTGTAACTTTGCATTAAGTTTTAAAAACCAAGAAGCATGAAACCTCCAATTCTGTTCTTTTTAAAGGTTAAATATTCAGGAATCCAAAATAAACAGTGCTGGGCATGGTAGTGGTAGTGCATATCTGTAATTCCAGTACTTTATGATGAAGTATTTGTTTAATTGTTCTTTATCAATAAAAACCCAGTAATCAGATATTGGGCCTGAACAGTCAGAGAAGTGGTGGTAAATTCTCTCTCTCTCTCTCTCTCTCTCTCTCTCTCTCTCTCTCTCTCTCTCTCTCTCTCTCTCTCTCTCTCTCTCTGTCCTTCCTCTATCCAAAAAGGGTCCAGAATTAGACGTCTGTGAGTCTGATGGAGATGACTTTGGCGAATCAGCTTAACTTTATTCCACAGCATAGGGAATATATAGGACCGGAAAGCCTGGGGACAAACCCTAATTTGCATTAAGTGGCACACTTCCGTCCTAAGGGTGGTTAGTGGCAGCGGGGTCTTATGGCAAAGATCCTTGTACAAATCTTTGCTACCATATATGCATGAGGGAAAGCCTTCTAGTTGAAAACTGTGCCAAGGGTCACACTAGAAATAAATCAGTCATGCAGGCTTAGAAATAACTTTCAAATAAGGTCAGTCCTCTGGGTCTAGAGACATTCTCCAGATAAGGGCAGGTAGAAAGCAGGAAATCCTTGTGTATCGGGGGGGGGGGGCTCCATCCTCCATGTTGCTGACCTTAGAAAAGGCTGCCAGGCTATGGTAGATACAACATCTGACCACCAGGGTCTCCCAACCGCCTGGGCTACATGGTGAGCTCCAGCCAACTTTGAGCTATGAGAAGAGAAACAATCGTTTTGGGGTGAGTTGTAACTCTTAGAAATTGTATTATATTTACTTAATTGGGGGGGCATTGTGTCGCTGCCCCCATGTGGAGGTCAGAGGACAACTTGCAGGAGTCAGTTTTCTCTTTCTACCCTGTGACTTCTTCGGATCTAACTCAGGCAGTCTGGCTTGGCGGCAAATGCCTTTAACTGCCAAGCCATCTCGCTGGCCCTCTTTTGAATCTCTTTATATGAAGTTTGAAGTGTATGTGTGGGTCTAGATCTCCCACCCACACTGATTTTCTTTCCTGGAGTTCTGTCACTTGGTGAGAAGGATGTACTGATGTCCCAGCTAGAACTGTGGACTTGTCTACTTTTCAGCTCAGCCCGTTAGTGTATATGTGTTATGTATACTTGCTACTGTAGGTGTATGCATGTGGGTGGGTGGGGGCAGGTGCATGCTTGTAGAGGCTAGAGGTTAACGTAGGGTATCTTTCCTTGAACGTTCTCTACCTTTATTTTCTGGAAAAATAAAAAACAACCCAGTTATTTATTTATGGATGGCATGCACATGCCAGGGCTCATGTGTTTGGATCAGAGCACAGCTTCCAGGACAGTAGTCTCCTACCCTGTCATTTCTGGGCCTTGAACTCAGGTCAGCAGGCTTGGCAGCAAGCACCATGGCCTATGAGCCATCTTGCTGACTCCAGCAGGGAATGCAGAGAAGGGAAACGAAAGGACGTGGAAATTTGAAGCATGTCTTCATCTCCCCTGGGGGTGGGGTCTTCCTCCCCTAATATGGAATTGATCAGCTTGAGCAAAGATAGGGAGGCTGATAGGCTCACAATGTCCGGACCAGGCTCATGTACATGTCCTATACTTGATGGACTGGTCCACAGGCAGGGCTCCTACTGGCAGGAGGAAAAGCTGCTGAGGCCTTTAGAGCTTTGTCTCCAGTAAGGAGTATGAGGAAGAAGGCAGGCACCTTGGAAGTTCACCATCATTATCGCCTAGTCATGACCTCTCCCCATCTGTCTGCCTACCCAGGAATCTGTCTAACTTCTAGTCCCTCAAACCTGAAATTCTCCAAATCAGATAGACTGACTGACCAATCAGCTTCAGGGATCCCCTTGCCTCATCTCCCTGGTGCTGAGTTTCTTTTTGCATGTATCTGGGGGAGGGGTCAAAATTCAGGCCCTCATGCCTGCCTGCATGCAGGTACTATGGACTGAGCTGTCTCCTCAGCCCTCAGCCATTTTTGCCTCAAATATCATGGCTATGCTGTTTGTCACATGTGGAATCGTTTTGCCTTTGATGGATTGATTTCATCTCTATGCAGTTTCTTTCCCCTTTTGCCTTTGTACGGTGCTGGGACCCGCATTATTGGATTTTCACACAGCCACTTGTGTTTTACGACTATCCCCACATCTTTCTTCCTGCTGTTGCTTCCCACTGATGCTTCCTGGAGGTTCTCCCCAACTCTACCATTGTGTCTCATGTCGGTGCTTGCTCTCCCTCCGCGTCTTAGACTTCCCCTTGCCCCACACAGCAGGCTTTGCTGTGGCTCTGCAGTGGAACGTTGAATATTCCCCACCCCCACCCCAAAGAGGCTGCCTGGGGTTTTCAGGAAATGCTTTGGCTAGCTCTGCTGATTAGCACCATATATATAATCCAGCTCAGAAATGCAATATAACCTCTCCATCTGCTCCATATTTGAAAAGCAAGTAAAACATCAGGGTGTCGGGTTCCTGGCTGTCCCCATCCCTTCCTCCCCCATACTCTGGCCCCTCTGAGCAGGCTTTTTTCTAGTACCACCATCTGAAAAGCACCTTTCCCTTTTTGCTTTCTCATGGACCGGTGCCTGTGTGAACCCCAACCTCCAGCCTCTCCCTGCAACCTACTTCATACCCACAGCGCTCTCCACAGTCCTGGGGGCTGAGTCTTTCTTCCCTGTCCACTACACACAGGGCCCCAGTGTGGGCCAAAGGGTGAGCTCGGGTGCCTGTCCTCACACCCCACCGTGTTTGTTACTAGCTGCTCATGAGCTTCTGGGGAGTCTGTCTCTGCCTCTCATTTTACCCTGTGCCAGCTGGGATTACAGACACATTCTGCCATATTCTGGCACCGCATGGGTTCTAGGGATGCAAACTGAGGTCCCCATGCCTGCACAGCAAGCACTTTACCCAGTGGTCCCTGAAAGAGTTTTGTGGTGAAGCAGTATCTTAGTGATTGGGGCCAAGGAATCCCACGAAAATCACACTACACAACAGACCTCACACAAGAGGTGTATTGGGGGAGAACACAAAATGGCCACCTTTAAGAGAGGATGGAGACAGCGGCAGACCACGTCGTAATGGCGGGCTTTATGGGGAGGGTATGGAGCATGCGAATAGGGAATATAGAGTGACAGTGGTGACACGTTACAAGGCTGTTAGTGATGACAGGGCATTGGCACTGAGTCGCTGGGGGCAAGGTGGGGTGGATTCTGGTTCTGGAATGTGTGTGGGGGGGGTGCTTAGTTGCTTAACAAGCCATCTCCCCGGCTCTCCTGTAACGTTTATGTCCTCTCTCAGGATAAGGCTCTGGTGCTATAAATGACAGAAAGACAGTCGCATGACCTCTGCTGTTCCCCTCAGGCCCCTGTGATGAGCACCTTAGGTTCCAGAACCTGCCTCAGCTGTCAGCTGGTAGCACCACACGGGGCAAGCTGTCCCATCTCACTAACAGGCTTCCTAGAGAAGAAGGTTTCTCACCCACCAGGGGACAAGGCCCAGCTCCAGACTCAGGCACAGTCATTGGTCCCATGAGCTGCCATCTGAAGGTCCAAGGCCTCCCCAAAGAGGGTTTTCACCATTGCTTCTGACCTGAAACTTCTTCATACACATATTCACAAATAAGATGGATTATAAATTGTTGAGATGGAAGCTTCACCCCTGCCCCTGGAATGTTATGGTGGAAGTTCTACCCAAGCCCCCTCCCCCACATCCCTCTAAATCCTGCTACATCTCAGAAAGCCCACCAAATGATGATACTCAAGACCACACCCACAGGGTATTTAAACTATCCCCCAGAGAACAGACTCTGGTTTTTTATTGGTCTCCCTTTCCTGTCTCCTCTCTGGGGAACTGGAAGACTGCCCAGGGACACTGTATCCATTTAACATGGGCTTTTTCTAATTGGTTTGATTTGGACTGCTGCATCGAAGAGAGGCTTATTGGGGTGTAGAAACTTCCCAATCTTCCCAATCCAAGAAGTGATGCTGGACGAATGAGCCTTGATCAGACTTAACTCCACATTAAATCAGGTCATAATGGGCTCAACATAAGCTATGTGTGGAATTTTCAGAAGACAACAAAGAGGGCTTTCGGGGTAGCAAATAGTTATAATACACTATGCCCCACACACACACATATAACCACATCCGCACAAAATGTCAATGAGTTCATTTTTTTCAATATTGTGGATGTTAGTATTTAGGCATTTGTATTGGCCTGCCTTTGGGGTTCTGACAGGATGCGCCCTCAGCTGCTGCCACTAAGAGCACCACCTGTGCCTGTTCACTGTGTTCTCTTTTAAAAGGGCCCTGCTCAACTCCCAGTTCTCTCTCTCTCTCTCTCTCTCTCTCTCTCTCTCTCTCTCTCTCTCTCTCTCTCTCTCTCTCTCTCTCTCTCTCTGCTTCCTGACTATGGGTCAGCCACCTTATCTCCTGCTGCCTTGACTGTCCCACCATCAGGGACTGTATCCATCATTCTTTTTCTCAGGTTTAATAAGTACATAAGGTAGTATTAGTCACTTTTACTGAAGCTGCTTTTGTCAGATATTTTGTCACATAAACTAGAATGGAGCTTATACAGTACTTTATATACTCACTTGAACTAAAGGGATAGTGGTGGGCTGAGTGCTGGTGGTGACATAGGGGAAACTGAGATTCCATCTTGGGATCCTTAGTCTCAATAATAAAATAATTTAAGAACATATTCAGATGGAAGCTCAAGGGCAACTCTGTGAGCATTTAAGAAAAAGACCTCCAGGGTAGGAAAAATGAAACTTCAGCAGCTGCCCAGAGCAGAGAAATGGAAGAAAGAAGAAAAATCCGTGCTGTTTAAGCAGGCATGGAGGGCAGACACTGGTGGACGAGCAGTCATATGGCAGGGAGGCTTTAGGAAAAAAAATAAAGAAACCAAACATCAGAGAACCTCATGGGGCTCAGAAAAGCATGCCCAGAAAAAAGAAAGAAAGACAGGCCGCCTGAGAGTCTGCCCGGCCTGGCGAGCCCACGGGAGGGAGACCCTGGGAAAGAGAAGTGGAGTAAGCCCCAAAGGACTAATTAATTATTCACCTGTCTCCTCAGCATGGCTTCAGGTAGTCCCTGCGGTGCTCCCACACCAGCCAGAGGGCCTCTTCTCTTGATCCCAAGGAGTAGTTTCTCCTCTAACAGTGGCAACTAATTTCCCTCTGATGCCAAGCTTGTAAAATGGTTGAGGCCCCAGGAGAAGAGCAGGACAGTGTCACAATGTACACTTTCCACACAGCAGCGAGGACTCCTGGGCCAGCATCCCAGGGAGGCAGACATTCATCTCCCACAAAAGCTGCTATTGGGATGTAAGAGCAGCTTTATTTGTAGTAGCTGAAGTTCTTGAAGCAACTCACTAGAGGATGGTTGCAAGAGCAACATGCATCATACCCCAGAACACTGCTCTGCAGAGAGACATGAACATGGATGCATCTCAAGGGTGCACATGAGGGAAAAAGGCCAACCACAGAAAAAATCATAGCCTCTGTGGCTCCATTCACAAAATGTCTCAAAACAATAAAAATTATATCTAAATAGCAAACAAGCTGTGTCAGGTTCTTGTGGGGCTAAACAGTGGGGGCCATCAGAGCTTGGACCGGAGCCTCCAAAACTTTATTCTTTGTAAGTTGATTGTGTTGGGCATTTAACTATAGTGATGGAAAGCTGATTGACACAGCAAGGCTGGATGTTTCTGAAACTTCCTATAAACCCTTTTGTATTTTAAAATTAAGAAACATAAAAATCTGATATCCCATGAGCTTTCTGAAAATAGAGTTTCATCTGTTGCAAAAAAAAGGGATGATAAATTATTGAATATTAGGCTTCTTTTAGTGTTTTATAGCTATCAAAGCCGTGAATCTTCGAGTCCATGAGTGGACAGAGTTGAAGGAATTCCCTGTTGATCCAGTGGTGTGCTCACTCCGTGAGCTGTCAATCCAGCTCACACCAGATCTGAGTGACAGAGGGAAGCACAGTCAACGAAGACCTACACTGCCAAGCTCCAAAAGACTTTCTGAGCCAAAGGCTACCGTCGAGGAAGGTTCACCATCGTGCTGGGCTGATGTTTGTGTGACAATGGGTTCTCTTAGTGGCTGGGAATCTGGTTTGTCATCTCCAATCATCTTGTGCTGTCATCTCAGGAACCTTATTGACCTGTCCAGGCAGGTATCTGGATATCAAAGTCAATCCCTCAGCCACTCATTCCCGGGGACCAGCACCTCAGATAAGGACTGTGGTCTCTGCCTTTCTCAGCTCTGTTGGTGACACACACAGGCATTGTGTGCCTTGCTTTCATCTTTCCCAATGCTGGCTAACTGTTGTTGTTTTTATTTAATGTTTTTATTTATACTGTGTGCATGTGCACACATGTATGTGTGCATTTGAGCATGTGGAAGTCAAACCTGACTGCTGTTCCTGGGTCTGTCTGCTTTTCCTTCGAGACAGGTCTCATACTGGCCTGGAGCTCACTGAGAAAGAGAAGCAAGCTGCCCAGAGATCCACTCTGTTGGAGGAACGGCCCACATTCCAGAACCAGGTTCCTCAAGCACGTCCCACCTCACCTTCAGTGACTCAGTGCCAAGGGCCCCGTCATCACCGTGACCAATGCAACATGTTTCCACAGTCGTGTATTTTCCCCATGTGCATACTCCATATTGCCATAAAGCCTATCATCACAACCCAGCCTGCCTCTGTCTCCATCCCTTCTCAGCGGCAGCCCATTAAGCATTTTGTGTGAAATCTGTTGGATTGTGTGATTTTTGTGGTATTCCTTGGCCCCCTATCAGCGAGATACTCTTGACTCAGATAGGCTCTGCCTATGTTTGTGAGCCTCTCCGGGGTCTGAGCCACCCCAGGGCTGCCCCACCCACAAACAGCCCCACCTCTCGCTCTACCCTCCATCCATCACCAGCAATTGGTCACATGATCCCTCTCAGTATAAACATACCCCTGAGTCCAAGGAAAAGACACGGTTTGCCCTTTTCACTGACTCCATTCCTGATTTTTCCCTTGGGTGACACTGTTCCTGAGCTTGTTCTTTGTTTTGTTTTCTTTTGGTGGAGTGTGCGTGGCGTGCATGCGTGCGTGCGTACGTGCGGTGCGTGCGTGCTGACAACCCACTGAATGGCCTGGTCTTCTCTCAGCCCTCCCTGAGTCGGGGCTATGCCCTCCACCTTCCTGTCTCATCCATGGATACCGTGTTGTCCATACCTTCTGGTTCCCCCCTCGAGATGCCCCTTAGACTCTCTGACCACTTCTACCTAGTGCCTGACTGAAGGGCCTCTAAACTTAACTACCTTTGCAGTTAAATCTGGCTTCAATATCCCTTAGATAATCGATCCAAATAACCGCTTAATGGTACCCTAGACCTCAATATTGTTTGGACCTCTACAAATACTGTAGGCAGTCAAGGAAATGGAAAAAAAATTTCCCCATCCCCTATGTTCAAGCTTGCTTTCTCTTTTCTCTGCCTCAAGGCCTGTTTGGGTTTTTTGTTTTGTTTTGTTTCTATTCTCTTCCCAACACTGTGTAAATACCCTGCCTTTCAAGTTACTGTCATGGATCCGCAAGCTTGTAGCAAAGTGGGTGGAGGAAAGGACCTAGCAGGAGCAGGAAAGGCAACAGGGAAGCTGCAGTGTGCACACCCAGCACACACTCCTCACTGGCGGCTGTGTCTCTCAGCTCCCCTAAACTCCTTAACTTTACCTTCTGTCCCAAATATTTATCTGTTCCAGCAGATTTCTACCAACTAAAAATTAAAAATGGCTCCAAACTCACCAACCCTAGGTACTTCTGGTGGGATTTCCAACCAGCCTGAGCCTCTGTATCCTAGATAGTTCCAAATCAGCCAGTCCCAAAAGGTCCTGAGGAGCCCGGACAGCAAAGGAAACAGCCTACTCTTCCCAGCCTTGGCCTGCCTCCAGCCCTCTTGGTTCCCCAATAACAACACCCCAGTGTCAACAGGAAGAAGTTGGAAAATATCATATTACCCCTTACCAACAAAAAGGCTGGGTTGTAAGGTCTCAAACCTGGGACAAATGACTAACTGAGATGGATATTTAACATATCAAAGCAGGCCTGTTCACCAGGTTCTCCTAGCATCCCTCTGTCCCTACCTGTTACAGGGTGTGGCTCCCGAATAAGTCCTAGCAGTAAGGACCAATGGTGTCCCAAATACGCTGCCACGCCCAGACAAGGGGAAGCAGTCTAAAGAGCACGGTGTCCTCACCCCTACCACCAGTCACCCCTTCCTATTCCCTCACCTTTCATAAGAAACAAAAGGAAGGAGTGTTAGTCAACCAAGAACCACCCACATCCCAGGACCCCACCCCACCTTCAATCTCTCAGTGCCAACCGGCTCTGCCATCACTAAGGGCCAAAGCAACGTAAACACATCACATACTTCCCTATATGCATTCTCCACCCTCTCCCCCTCCCTAACCTTCCCCCCCCCCAGCCTGGCCTGACACCGTCTCCATCCCCACTCAGAGGCAGCCACTCTTGGGTCAGGTCTGTGGCACCGTGTGGTTTGTGTGGTGCTCCTCGTCCCCCTCTCCCCCCCCCCCCCGTCCCCTGTCCCTCCCCGCCCGGTCACCGAGGTACTCTTACCCTTTCACCCTTGTCTCCACCTCCCTGGTCCTGAGTTGTGTGTGCCACCACACCTGGCTGATTTTATGTGGCTTCTGGAGATCCAACTCAGATCCCCGTTCCTGTCTGGCAAGCATTTTACTGACTGAGCTGATCCTTAGCCTCATGTTTCTGTTTAGAAATTAGGACTGTGAGTGATTATGAATAGTGATCACTTTGGGGTGATAGACGCATTGGTTACTTCTTCAGACAAAGAATATTCACACCTCCTTTTCTGGTTCTTTGAAGCCTGCAGTACCTTTCCTGAGCCGTGATTGCCCTACTGTGTTGCCTTTTCCTCCTAGCTGTCCGTGTTCTTTTACCTGAGCATCAGCCCCTCCGAGGGAGAACCAGGCACCCTTCCTGGTTTAACTAGCCACTTACCAGGGTGGAGGATGAGGGTAGTACCGTCTCCATGGGCTTGTGTGTTGAGGCCAAACTCAGGAGTGCAGGTGACAGAGGGCAAAGGACATTTGCCCAAGGCCTGAGGGTGGCTGCTGTCACAGGGGCAAACAAAAATTGGACACCTCACTGCCTTGCAATCAGAAGAAACACTCTGACCCTTGGCGTTCAGTTCAACCCCAGGGAAGTCCACAGTCCAGGAACTGATGCTGTATCAAACACTGTGTCTTTGGTCTTCCAAAGACCAAAGAGGGTAACGCCAGTGAGAGTAACGCCACCTACCTGCCTGCTCAGGCTGTAGGCTAGCTTGTAAAAAGAGGGCTCAAGTCCCAAACTCCATCCACAATTATAGAAGGCAGGATAATTCCCTGTGATTCTGAGTGTTTCCTAGATATGGAGATGATTTCTTTCATTATTTTGTGTGTGTGTGTGTGTGTGTGTGTGTGTGTGTGTGTGTGTGTTGATGAATGCAAGTGCATACACACGTGGAAGCCAGAGACCAACTTCAGGAATCTTCCTCAAGAGCTGCTCACCTTGTTTTTGAAACAAGCTCTCTTAATGGCCTAAAATACACTGCTTTGCCCAGTTGGGAAGGACAGCACGCATGTCTGTGTTTGTGTGTGCACACAGGAAATATGCTCCATACCAGTGTGCATACATACAAGGATTCCCCACACCAGTGTGCACACGCAGAAGAATTTCACACACCAGTGTGCACACGCAGAAGGATCTCACACACCAGTGTGCACACACAGAAGGATCTCACACACCAGTGTGCACACACAGAAGGATCTCACACACCAGTGTGCACACGCAGAAGGATCTCACACACCAGTGTGCACACACAGAAGGATCTCACACACCAGTGTGCACACGCATCAGATAGTCAGACCTATGAGTCACACACTGAGCTGGCTCCTGGCCTGTCCGGCCTCGAAGTCCAGATGCGCCTGTCTCAGGCCACATTGCCTCTCTATATAGTATGCAACATGACTTCACATGGATCAGACGGCAGAGCATTGACTCTTGGCTGGACCCTGCCACTATGTTATTAAGGTTCCAGAGGCTTGGATGGACATTGCCATGAGTCCTGGTTCCCAGGCACCTTTAAGGCCACTTCATTATCTTTCAATCTCCATCTCAGCGTGAGAATATTTCAAGAAAGCTTTCAGAGAAAGCTGGACCTGTAATTATGAAAACCAAGAATGGAAATGTTTCTGTTAATATTGTTCCCCATTTAAGCCACCAACTCTTGAAGAAAACATTTCTGGCAAATGACCAGGTGGGCTGAGCACGACCTCTCAGTCTTCCACACGAGCTCACAGGCTCCTGTGCACTTTAGAAATCTTATTGTTCCAAGCAGCACCCATCCTTGTGTTCCAGAAGGTTCCAACACTCTTTCAGGCTACTTCTTCCACTCACTGGGGTCTCCATCCAGACTTACTCTCTCTCAACATCAAAGGTCTCAGCTGCCCCAGTGTGCTTCCAAAGCACCCTGCTCAGGACAGTATTTGCTAAAGAGGAACAGTGAACCGGAAACAGCTGTGCAGAGAGCCCAGGGCTGGGTCCCCTGGGTCTCATGCCTAGCCATCTGGGTCTCCTCTTTAGGCTAATCTCCCCAGTTCTCAGAGAGGCAGCCCATTAACTCAGACAGCTGGGAAATGATAGAAGCCATTTTTTTTTTTAAAATCTCATTCTTATTATTGCAGTGTTTACATTTCAGGGTCCAGGGGACTTTAGACCTATGATCTTTCACACGCTGTTCAAGCCCAGAGGCGTGGGTGCTGGGAACTCATGCCAAGACTCCCTCTTTTTTGTGGGGGGATTCTAGTTAGGGGACACATGGGGACTGTCTACACTTAGAAGTACTGCTGACAAGTGGACAGCTAGATGTAGATGGTTTTCTTTTTAGATGTAGTTTGAGATTTTCATGGGATGCCTGACTGGGTGGGTGGGTTCAGCTTTTCTGGAAGCAAAGTTTCTCCAAAAGGAATAAGAAAGAATCTATGGCCTCATTAAAGGTTAATTCAAGGACTTCATATTTGGCAAAGGACTCCAATCTCATGTACACCCTGCAAAACCAGCACTGGGCTATGGGGTGTGGCTCAGCTGATAAAATGTTTGTTGTGCAGTGTCAGAACCTGAGTTCAGATCCCCAGTGCCTATGTATGAAGCTGGTCATGGTAATGCACTTGTAGCCTCAGCATCTGGGAGAAAGAAACAGGAGGATCCTGGGGCTCACTGGCCAGTTTAGCTAGTCAGTGAAATGCAGGTTCAAAATATCAGAGAGAGTGGTGAGAAAGATCCAATGTTGACCTCCAGGCTTGAGTGTTCTCTCTCTCTCTCTCTCTCTCTCTCTCTCTCTCTCTCTCTCTCTCTCTCTCTCTCTCTCTCTCGCTCACACACACTCACACACTCACACACTCACACACACACACACACACACACACACACACACACACACACACACATCATCTGAGAGCTGGGGCTCTGAACTGAACAAGATGTCAAAAAGCAGGTGTCACCTGGGGAGCGGTCTCACTTGCCCACACTTCCTCCTCCCATCTCCTCTGTGTTTTTCCTGACAGGGTTCCCACAACACAGGAGTAATGAACCCAACATCAGCCTGTAACTCCCCGCCTGGGTCAGTGACTCTGTTTTCATTCCCAGATGTGATGATCTCTTGCTTTAGAAAAATAAATGCAGGACAGGATGCCGGGTCACGGGAATACAGATTGAATATGAAAATAATAAACTTTTAAGGAGACTTTTTTTATTCTCAATTCAAAGGAAGCCAGTTCCACATTTAATTCCAACATATTTCCAAAATATCAGCTCATATTTTTTTTTAATATTTGTCTGAACCTTTTCACTTCTATTTTGGTTTGTATGTGGAAAGCTGGGCCCATAAGAAACCTACTTGACACAGACATAACTTTTTTCCAATGTGTTTCTTCTCCACTTTGCAACAGATGTATTTTATTTTAGTACCAAACCTCATTGGGTTTTTTTTGTTTGTTTTTTGATATTCTTTAAAAAATACTTTTAGGTATGGATGCTTTGCCTGACTATGTCTGTGTAGTGCATGTATACAGAGGCCAGAAGAGGGAATCAGATGTCCTGGGACTAGAATTATAGACAGTTGTAAGCTGCCATGGGGATGCTAGCATAGAACCCAGGTCCTCTGCAAGGGGAGCCCGTCCCATCTCTCCAGCCCCAGATGCCAAATATCTCAAAGCAGAGGAAACCCACACTGAACACTGTTTGTGAAAGGTTAGATTTCCAACTGAATTTTGGTACATGAAAGAGGAATTAGATATGAAAGCAGACATATTTCTGTGTTCTTTGCCCACAGCTCAATCAGGGAACTCTGGGTTCTGGTCTCTCTTGCATGCCCCTCCTCTTGCTGATGGCTCTGGATTTGTGGGAGAGTGTTAAATGCACCGAATGTTCCTAGGGCAAGGTCTCAGGCTACATGTGCACGGTGTTAGGCAGCTCTCGGCTGCTGTGTCAGAAGACTTGAGATTTTCGGCTTCTGAAGGTTCCTCTTGGCTCGTGGTTTCAGAAATTTCAGTCTAGTGCATTTGATCCTTGTGCTTCCGGCCTGTGGTGAAATGGCACAGCATGATGGGATGGCAAAGGAGGTCTCCCCAACTCATAGCAGAGAAAGGGTCTTACCTCAGGGCAGAATTCTGCTCACTCGACAAAGGAGGACCATTCACCTCACAGCGGTCAGAAAGCAAAAGAGAAGGGCCCTCTCTGTAATAAGGATCTTCATAGTCCCTGGAGATACACCTTGCGTCAACTGTCAACCCCACACACTTGAAGTCACCTGGGAGGCAAGCCTCCAGGCATACCGTGAGGGATTAATTAACCTGTGCGCATGCCTGTCAGGGATTGATTAGGCTAATTGATGGGAAAACTCACACTGAAAAACAATCAGCACCATTCCTTGAGTTCTAGGGTGTTCTAGGGTGGACAAGAAGGAGAAGGGGAAGGGTTCAGCAGTTATGAGTACTTGCTGCTCTTGCAGAGGACATGGGTTCAGTTCCAAGCACCCATTCAGTAGCTCACAACTGTATGTAACTCCAGCTCCAGGGCATCCAATGCCCTCTGCTGGTCTCTGCTGGTGCCAGGCACACATATAGTATACATACATGCAGGCAAACACTCATATATATACAAACTTAAAATCTTAAAAATAACAAAAGGAATGAGGCCAGCTGAACACAAGCCTTTATCCCTCTCTGTCACCTGACTGTGGGAGCAAAAACATCAACTACTTCAAGCTCCTGCTGCCCTAATGGACAGACTGTGCCTTGAACTGTGATCCACATAAACCCTTTCCTTTAAGCTGCTTTTGTCAGAATATTCCATCACAGAAGTAACTAAGACACACCTGCAATGACATAACTTCCACCCAATAGACCCCACCTGCCAAAGGTTCTATAAGGCCCCACCTACAGAAGGTTCTACTGTGTCCCAGTAGTATCACAGTCTATGGGCCAGATCCTCAAACAATGAGCCTTTGGAAACATTCAAAGTCCAACTCCTAATGCCAGCTCACCCTGTTAAGCCACCTCGTTCACATCTATAGAACCTGGGAGAGATGCAATCACATGTAATCACAGCCTCTCCAAGGTGTTCCCTCCCTGCCAACTGCTCATGGAGTCTGCTCTGTACATGTCACACACGAATGCCATTCTTCGTGGGAGGATTTCATGTTCAAGGAGGAAGAAATTAAAAGCAATATTGCCTTGCTCTTCAGCAGGCAGTTTCATGCAAGGTTCATGAGGCATTGCTACCAAAGGAAACTTTGTGGGTTTTTTTTTTTTTTTTTTTGAAGGTGAATGAACTTGATACTACTGAGCTGTACTCTTTAAAGTGGCTGTACTCGTTAAGGTGATTTGAAAGAAAATGGGCCCCAAAGGGAATGGAACTATTATGAGGTGTAGCCTTGTTAGAGAAGGTGTGGTCTTGTTGGAGGAAATGTGTTACTGTGGAGGCAGGCTTTGAGGTTTCCTACACACTCAAGCCACACTCAGTGAGACAGACCACTTCCTTTTGCCTGCAGATCAAGATGTAGAATTCTCAGCTCCTTCTCCAACACCATGCCGTCATACTCCAAGCCATGATGCTCCCTGATGATAATGGACTCAACCTCTAAAACTGTAAGCCACCATCTCAATTAAGTGTTTTTCTTTATAACAGGTACCATGGTCATGGTGTCTCTTCACAGCAATAGAAACCCCAATGGAGACGGTAGTCAATGGTGTGGTATGCTTCTCAATTAAGCGGGAATAAAGTAGAGACTGTAATTGTCCTAATCCTGGTGACTGCCTGGGGTGGGAATGAGAGCTAGAATGCTGTGTGATCCCTGAGCTCGGTCACTGAATGTCATAGTTAGGGTGTCCATTGCTGTGAAGAGACACCTGGACCATGACAGCTCTTATAAAGGGAAAACATTTAATTGGGATGGCTTACATGTTTGGAGACTTAGTCCATTATCATCATGGTGTGACATGGGGGCACATGGAGAGGTAGCCAGGTGTCCTCTCTCTCCGCTTGCAGGCAACAGAAAGTGGTCTCAAATACTGTGAGGTTTTGAGCATAGATCACAAAGCCCACACTCAGGGTGGCACACTCCCTCCAACGAGGCCACACCTACTCCAACAAAACCACGCCTCCTAAGAGTGCCACTCCCTTTGGGGGCCATTTTCTTTCATGACACCATACTGAAGGAGACACTCGTTAGGACCAGCCTGCCTGTAGTGGCTCGGCACCACATCAGCAGCACCCATCAAATGCAGCATGTGTAGTCTTTAAAAGGCCCCGCCACCATGGCTCACTCTCTGTCTCTCTCGCGCTCTCTCGGTCTCCCTCTCTGTCCCTTTTACTTGTCTCCGCTCAGAGGTAGCATTTTGTTCCCCTCAATAAACCTCTCACATGAGATCTGCTGGATGGTGGGTTCACTGCAACATTCCTTGGCCCCAGTGCACCAAGATACTCTTCCAGCTCTAAAACCCTAACATTGGTGCTGTAACTCACATAGGAAATCCTGGTGTCTCTGCTCTCTTCTGGGGAGTCTGAGTCACAGAGGGACCCTACCTGCCAGCTCCACATGCAACACATCCATTTCCTGGCCCACTGATGAACTGGCCCTCCATCCATCGCCACTGATTGACGAGTGATTCCTCTTGGCCTAAATGCTTCCCTGAGTCTCTGGTTTTCTGCAGGTGGAGATACCCACTTCTGACCCTTCCCCTTGGATGAGGCTTCATTTTTTTGAGCTCAGTTTTTGCCCCTTGGTTTTACTTGAAAGTTGTGGTAGCAGGTGCTGAATCTTTTAGCTTTTGGCCACAGCCCAGTGAGGGACACCCACTGGACAGCTTGCATCTTCCTCACTTGGTGTCCCCGAGTCCTAGGGATGCCTTAGACTTCAGGTCTTGGACCTTCCTGTCTTTCCCATCCATGGGAATGGCATCATCCATAAAAAGCCTCCAGACTCTCCTGGCAGGGGACTTGAAGTGCTCCAAAAGTATCCCCTGACATTGTGATTGGTGAATCTGTAAGTTTGTTGCAAAGTGGGAGCTGAGCTTGACCTAGCAGGAAGGGGAAAGCCAAAGGGCATGGCAGCTGCAGCATGCACATATCCAGCACACCTGCTCTCCCCTGCAAGGTGGGCTCTGAGCCAAGATGCTGATCACACTCTCCTAAGGTATGTACAGATCATTTGTCTGTGACTGTGATTCCAGTTCATCTGCTGCTTCCCTCTGCTCTGCTTTGCCCTCCACCTGGGCACCTTCATGCTTCTCTGGCTCCTGCAGCCTGCTGTGCCTCTGGCCTGCTGCACTCACAGAGATGTCTCCCTTCTCTCTGCTCTCTCCCTCTCTTGTCTCCCCCAGAAGCTGCAGCCCCATCTGTGGCAGCCTGGGACTTTTCCTTTGCCTCCTCCACACAAAGCAACCTGCTCTATCTCTCTTTGTGCCTTCCTGGGCCCATATTTTGAGAATTTTCTTGCCTCACCCTAGGAGCTGCCTACTAAAACCTTCAGCTTCTCTGTGTGGCTTCTGATATTGGACCTCTCCCTCAAGTGGTTGTTTCTCCTTGTCCCTTAACCGTTCTCTCCTTGTCCTGTGCCATAGTGTCTCTCTGACTGCTGGGCCAGCTTTTACACCCTTGGGGATCCCAGCAAATGCACAACTTTCTCTCTAGGCTCTGGCCATCTACACCCATTTGGGTCTCTACTAAATACATTTACTGGTTCCTTTCCTATCTGCCCTCCTGGCTGTCTCTGCCTCCAGCCTGCAGTCCTGCAACTTCAGCTTTCTTGGAGCTGAGAGCACCCCTCCCTGGATCTTGAGGTTGTGCTTTTCAACTCTCTCTCTCTCTCTCTCTCTCTCTCTCTCTCTCTCTCTCTCTCTCTCTCTCTCTCTCTCTCTCTCTCTCTCTCTCCTCCCCCTCTCTCTGTGTGTGTGTGCTCGCACGTGCACACACACGCACTCATGTGAACTCAGATTTTATTACAACAACTTAGTCTCATACATATCAAAGGCCAAAAACTTGGCAACCTTGCTTTCCAAATTCTCTCAAGTCATAGCAACTTCCGTCATAGCCAAATGATCCCGAAGTCTCCAAAGTCTCCTATCTCTAAGGCTCTCCAACTTCCCACTCCTAAAACCCTTTCATCTATATGACTTAATTTCACTCTTCTCTAAAGGAAATCACTTAAGATAATGCTCAAAACTCTATCTCAGAATTTGTAAATTCATTGGGCATGGTTTAAAATCCATAAAATTTTAACAAAACTTGACTTTAATCTTATAACAAAATGCTTATAATAAAAAAATCTATATAAGCTAAATAAGCTCAAAACTCTATCTTTGAATTTGTAAATTCATTGGGTGTGGTTTAAAATCCATAAAATTTTAACAAAACTTGACTTTAATCTTATGACAAACTGCTTATAATAAAAAATCTATATAAGCTATATATGTAATTCAACTCTCGTTAGGGTGTGTGTGTGTGTGTGTGTGTGTGTGTGTGTGTGTGTGTACATAATTTGGATTCAACTCTCAGCCACATGGCTGGCAGCCATCTTTACTAAGGTTAAATAGTGCATGCTCTTTAACCACCATCTTCAGATGACCATGTAGCATAGAACAATTGTAAATTTTTTTAGTCCTAAGGAGCCCTCTGTTTACCATTGTATTTCCTTTTTAGACTATAGAAGCAATAAGTCTAAAATATTTTGGATTTGTATGATGATAAAAATTTAATGTTATATTTGCAACAATATACTATATAAATGTGATTCAATTGTGGTTTAGAATATGCTTTATATGATGATAAACATTTAAGGTTATAAAGATCTACTCAGACTAACAAAAGCTGAATTAAGGTATATGTCTAGGCCAGGTACTAGTGGTACATGTCTTTAATGTAGCATTCAGAGGCAGAAGCAGGAAGATCTCTATGACTTTTGAGGCCAGCCTGGTCTACAGAGCGAGTTTTAGGACAGCCAGTGCTGTTATAAGAGAAAACTTGTCTGTCTCCCCACCCCACCCCACCCCGGCCAAAAATGTATTCTAATTGCTTATGTCTTTGCTAACTATTAAACACCAAGCTGCTAGAATATTTAGATAAGTAACATGTTTGATAAATAAGCTATATTTAATAATAAATATTTATAAATTCCTGAGGTCTACTCAGGTTCCCAGTAATATTTGTCTAATTTCTTTGTCTTTGCTTTTAAACTTTAGCCATTTGGATAAACCTAGACACACCAAAAACCCTGCAATATTCTAAAAAGCTCCATTATAAAAGTATCAGTCAAGTTTCCAGTATCTCTAGGGACTGCATCTATGATTAAAAGTTTTATTTTTGATACTAGAAGAGCTTCAATTCAAATAGTAACTTATTATACATTGTTAAAGATAATTAAGATATACAAGTTAATGATCAGTCACCTTATAAATAATCAAATTATTTAATATGATCAGGTCTATGTTTGTAGTCATGCTAACCACAGATGTAATTTATTCACAGACACAAGAGATCAATTTTTGTCTACTATCATATAGTCTCCTGTTATCTCCCATCATATAGTGTTAACAGGACCTTTTAACGTTCTCTATAACATTTTAATTCCATACACTCAACCAACATATGGAAGATGAGAGCAGTCATTCACACCAAATCTGTAATAAATAACTTACATGTAATGTGGACATTGCTTTGGGAGACTCAGTACTAAAACAACTGGACATAAGCCCTCTGTGCATCAATTAACCTCTGACTCAGACCAGCTTAATGTCCTTCAAGACCAGTTCAACTCCTTGACAGCTTCACAACCCCTGAGTTTAAAAGGACTAGCTCTGACTACCAGGATGAGTTTTGTGCCTTCTTCCACAAATGTGCCTCCCGCTATAGGTAGGCATCTGGTTCCCTCCCATGCTGGCTCCAAATGTTTTACTTACTGAACTTTGCCCTATACCCCAAAAATGTTCCACTTAAGTTCTCCCAATAGCTATCAACTTACAACAGCTCCATTTGTTCCAGATACATCTGCAAAAACCTTTTAGATGCTGTGGAGAAAGTCCGGCTAAAGAAGCATTCAACCCTTTCACCCCAGGCCAGATACAATTCCTTACATTAGTCCATTAGTTCTCCTGTTCTCCTTCCTTTGAGGCTCTGGGGCTCCCGGCTACCTCTGTGGTTCACCTTGATGTGGCAGTCCTGGCAATGTCACTGTCACCCTGAATCAATATTTTGTCCACTTTCTGTCACCAGCCCACTCTGTTTCTTTCACCTCTGTTTCTCTCTATCCCCCAACCTTCCCAGAAACTCTCTGAGTTACTCTGTAACCAAGTCGTCTGCTTGTGAACCTCTAATACTTATTTCTCAAGTGTCTTCAGAAATACAGGATGGCAATCGCCTGATCCATCGCAGAAATCAAGTTACAACTCTGCCCCTGCTAGAGGACCAGAGGATGCCCTCTTCAACAGACCCAGAACTACCAATCCGACACAGACCCTCCTCAGCAGAAAACAGCTATAACACCCCTGCCCTGCACGTTTTATATCCTCTCAGAGTTAGGAGTGAGCATTTCCTGCTGAAAGACTACATTTCCCAGCTTCCCTTGTGAATTACTGAGGCCAATTCTGCTCCCATAAGGGCCCAGCACCCAATCTTCTGAGGGCATTTTGGTCATGGGCACACATGGGTGACAAAAATACCCCCTTGCCATGAATAAATGTAGTTCTGCCTGCGGTCAGACCTTTCATCTCTGCAGCCCCTTTAAATAATGTAACACTATGTACACGTTTATGTATAGCAAAACACAAATATATGGGGAAATACCCCGAAAACTTGCTAGTGGTTGCCTCATTTTCAGGTTGTGGAGTTTCTTGCTTATTTTCCCATGACGAAGCTCCACTGGAGTGGAGGGCCCTTCGTCCTATTGGCGACAGACCAACCCTCAGAAGCTCTTGTTAGCCTATTGAAAAAAAAAAAAACCAAAAAACTGGGCACGCTTGCTAACTAGGCAGGCTTGCTGACTCCCTGTGTAGCCAAGGGTGACCTGAAATGCCCGATTTTCCTGCCTCCACCCCTAGTGCTAGGGTAACGGGCGTGTACTGCTAGATTGGGTTTATGCAGTGCTGAGGGTGGAGGCCAGCGCCTTATGCCTTATGCCCTGAAGACTCAGTGACATCCCAGGCTGGCAGCACCGCCCTTCCTTCCCATGCAGACAGTCCTTGGAGGAGCCTGGTGCCACTATCTTGAGAGTTGCTTTCAGAAACAGAGGGCCTCTCTTCTGCCTCCCAAAGTATATGTCACAGAGAACAAAGCTGTCGGAGGCCACCCTCTGGTTGTGTAACTGCTACTCTACACCACAGGAAATGAACGGCCACGACACAGGTAGCCAGCTTGGGAGTGGCATAGAAAATGCTGTTCCTACAAACAAATTATACCCCAGTGCAAAACCAGAGTCCCCATTCCTGAGATGTAGGCATGGCTAGGGACAACAAAAACAAAGCCAGTGTAATTACTTCTAATGTGTAGTCACAGCCAAACCCCAGCCCGCTGTCCCCCAGCCTGCCTGCCCACGGTCAGGCTCCCTAGGAAGCAGGCAGCTCTGTATGGAGGGACTTTTGTGTAAAATGGCTCTCCTCCTCCGTGGAGGCTGCAATTGGAGGACAGGTGCATCTTGTTTCTTATCTGGGTCAGGCTGACCACACAGGGGATGGAGAAATGAGATGCCCAGTGCAAGTATGCATCCTGGGGGATAGGAGGGAGAAGGCTCATAGTGGTTTGTTTCTACTGCAAAGTAAACCGCATACAATGGTGTGGTCAGAAGCTCCGGACAGGGTGGGACCCGCCTGTGACAACATCTCTTGTCAGTATGCTTTGGGCAGGAAGAATTTTGAGAACCAGCTCCCCCACTCATCCTTCCCTATGTTAAAGGGGTACATCTGTCTTGACTCCGGTCCTTAAACTAGACTTGGTACTGGAAAACTTGTAGCACTTTCTTTTGCTTTGGCCTTGTTTTGAAGGCTATGTCATCAGTAATCGCCAACTATGAAGTACCAGGACTGAGTAAAAAATAGAATATACCTTAATATGGTACGTCCTTCTGCATGTTTCTAATATGTGCTGTTTTTATTGGTTGATAAAACTGTTTTGGTCAATGGCCAGGCAGATTACAACTAGGTGGGAAATCCACACAGAGTTATAGAGAGAAAGAAGGCAGAGTCAGAGAGTTACCATGTTGTCACTGAAGGGGCAAGATGTGAGGTAACAAGCAACGAACCTCATGGTAAAATATAGAATAATAGAAACAGGTTAATTTATTTGTTAGAGCTAGTCAGTAATATGCCTGAGCCATTGGCTAAACAATTATATTTAACATTAGCCTCTGAGTGATTATTTCATGAGCAGCTGTGGGGACCTGCAAGTGGACCAGGCAAGACAGAGAAAATCTTTCACCCACAATACCTGTAGCAGCTGCAGCGTGGCCCACGGTGCCCCCTGCTCACCTTACCCACTGCAGGAAGGCTCTTTTAGTCCTCTCTTCAGGAGTATTCTCCCACAGCATACTTGTGGAGCACGTACCACCCTGGCCATCGAATCTTTGTATCTAATATCCATCTCTCTCTCTTTAAGTGCACAAGGGTCAACATCAAGGGTGACCTGTTTACCACCAGTTTCCCTGTGCCTGGAGCTGTGCCCGTGTGTGTGTGTGTGTGTGTGTGTGTGTGTGTGTGTGTGTGTGTGTGTGTGTGTGTTGTAGGAGATATTCATGGAGTAAGTGGATGCAAGGAGATGGGCAGGTAGATGGGTTGAGGGATGCATGGGAGGATGTATGTACATACAGAAGACTGAAGGATGACTTATGAATGGAAGGACAGATGAGTAGCTGTGTGGATGGGGATATAACTTAGTGGACAGACATGGCAGATAAATGGAGATATAAGTGAGAGATGGACAGAAGGATGGCTGATGCATGGTTACCATTCCGTTGTTGTGATGAAACATTATGACCAAAAGCAAGTTATGGAAGAAGCAGTTTATCTTGGCTTATGGATCCAGGGTGGGGTGGGGAGCAAACAACCCATCATGGCCAGGAAACATGGCAGCACAATGGATAAGCATGTCAGAGGGAGGGGCAGGCTGAGTGCTGACATCTTGAAACACCACCACACAAAGCAAACAGAGAGGCTGCATGGTGTCAAAGCCGTATTCCTGCAATGCAATTCCTCCAGCAAGACTTCACCACCTGAACCTCTCAAACAGCACCACCAACTGTGGGCCAAGCATTCAAATGCCCAAACTTATGGGGAACACTTTCCTTCAAACCACAACGGACGGATGCATAGCTAGGGGACGGCTGGATATAAATGGCTGCGTGGAACTCTCGGGTCCCTGAAGCCTTTTGCTCCCTAACCTCTGAACTGACCTCCTCCTGGTATCTGAAATCACATTTTTCTGTTGGAAGGCTGAGTACACAGGTATATGGAAAGGACTAGGGGCTGCTGGAATCAAGAGGTAGGCGTGGTACCTTTGTTCCAGATGCACTGAGCACAGCAAAGAGCTCTTTCCCTGGAGAACGCAAAGCCCATGGCTGTCAGGCAGCCTCCTGGGCCTCTTCTGCAGAGCTTAGAGAACAAAGCTTAGTCTGTCTCCATATGGCTGCCTCACCCTATAAACTCTGTGTGTATTTATGTTAACACTTCAGGCTTGATGGAGACCAGATGTGATCAATAGTGATTTGTGCTGCTTGGGAATGTGAAATACCAACCTATATGTTTTTTTTTTTTCTTATGGATGTTTGTACTTAGCAATCAGTCTTTAAATCTTAGCTTTGAGCACTGATACACATCCATTAACTTCATTCTTCTGCCAAGCAGAAACATCTGGCAACTTCTATTGGATCTACTATGTTTATGAAAGAAGTACATTCACGTACACTTTCCATTATTAGTCAGCCTAGCACAGGAACGGAACACTGGTGGGGAGATGCCCCTCGCTGGGGTGACCTAGTGGGACTACCCAAAGTAGAGTTTGCTAATTATGATCCTAAGAGTTGTCATCTTCCCACTGTTTCCATTGTTATAGGCGCTGGACCATGTGCTGAGTAGCAATTGTGATCACTGCCACAGCCATTGTCTTTCCCAGATGACTTCTAATGCTACAGCAGGCTTTGAGGGGAGGGAGGCAGAACCCCAGCCTCAGTTTTCGGACTGGACAGTGTCGCCTCCTTTCATGAATGCAAAGGGCTCTTTTGTCTTTAAGGAAACTCAGCTGTGCTATCTTCCACATCTGTGTTCTTTGCACACTGTGTACTGAGAGTCTGCTGTCCCCTCTTCAATAATCAAGTGTCTCTGAGGAAGATCGTGGGCACCCGTCAGGACACTCTCAAGTCTAGGGAGACTCAGGACAAGATTCCTGCTTAACTCTGTGTACTCAAGTATCTCCCAAGCTAACTGGACCTCAAGAACAGCATGGGCCCCTGTAAGTCTTCCTGATACCTTGGGGGTTACTGATACACCTTTGAACAACAACAACAACAACCAAAAAAAAATTTGCTGAGGGGCTGGGGAAATGCCCAGGTTGATAAAGTGTTTGCATGGGGGTCCTGAGTTTGGATACTCAGCACCCACATAAAAATCAGGGTACATGAGCATGTGCCCTAAAGTGCTAGTATTTAGGAGGCAGAGACAGGCTGCCCTCCAGGATTTACTGGCCCACTAGTCTAGCTGAATTGATGAGGTCCAGGTTCACTTTGCCTCAAAAAATAAGGCAAAGAACAGTAGAGGAAAATACCTGATGTCAACTTCTGACTTCCACAGTCACTTGTGCTGTACATACGCATGAACACATATGTACATACACTACACCTATACCCCCCCAACACACAACACAGTGTCTACTGAGTTCTATGGCCTCCACACTGCATTTGAAAAGTGTCCACCCTAATGAGCCCGGCATGCCCCAGCCCCTGTCTGGTGCTGCTCTGCAGAGCTCTCTCTGTCTTATCACTCCACAGATGTACTGCCAGTACAGAGACACTCTTATACTGGCCCACGGCTGTGTGGGAAAGATCTCAAATACTTCCCATGCTTGGGTAATGGTGAGTCATGTAGACTCCATTTCAGAGAGAGGAACATAGCCTAGAACCCCTGAAACCACTCTTGCCTCCCGGGAAAGGCCAGGCCTGGATCCTGGATGGTAAGTTTAAAAAAAAAAAAAAAGGTGTATAGCCAGGTTGTGGTGATGCATGCCTTTAATCCCAGCACTCGGGAGGCAGAAGCAGGTGGATCTCTTGAGTTCAAAGCCAGCCTGGTCTATGGAGCAAGTTCTAGGACAGGCTCCAAAGCTACAGAGGAAAAAAACCACCACCAACAACAACAAAAAGAGCTTTATTTTATTTTTAATCATGTGTGTCTGTGTATGGGAATGTATGCTGAATGCAGTGTTCTTGGAGGTCAGAAGAGGATGCTGTGTCTCTGGAGCTGGAGTTACACATAGCTGTCAGCCACCATATGGGTTCTGGGAAGTGAACTTGGGTCCTCTGGAAGATCAGTGTGCATTCTTCCCTGCCACCCTGAATGGCATTTACCCAATGAGATTTCTCCATGGAACAAAAAGAAATGTAGAAAACGATGATGCTGACGCTACAATTGGCTCTCGAGAAAACAAACAAATTATAAAGTGATGGGAGATGTTATTCTGTATACATGTTTCTCATACTGGTTAATAAAGCTCTGTGGCCAATGAGATAGCAAGATAGGCGGGGCTAGGAGACAAGGAGGAAAGAGGAAGTAGAGGGGAGGAGTCGAGATGTAGCCTGGGGAGGAAGGAAGACGCCCACCGCAGCTCCCCAATAAGACGACCACGTGGAAATACTTACATAAGTAGAAATGGGTTAATAATTAAGACAGAGCCAGCCCATAAACAATAATGGTAACTGGCCAACAGGATTGTATCAAATACAGAGTCTCTGAGTGTTATTTGGGGCTGGCGCGGCTGTGGGCCCAGACTGGCGGGCTGGCGGAAACATACACGCTACAATAAAGACTCTAAATAACAAGCAAAACCCGGCCTGAAGCCCTGCCTAATTTAATAGCCCCTCGTTCCTGTGGCCACCTCCCCTTTCTTCTGTGGCTCCAGACATGTGTGATGTAGGTTGCCACAGGCCCAGCTCTAAGCCTAAACCACAATCTCCAGGAAGGTTTGTTTTTTTAGGACAGCTTACTGTGAGAATGCTGGTTGCAGGTCATGCTCCCCTGGAGTAGACCTGGTCAGAATTAACAGCAAATATGAGCGCAGCACACTGGATAGATTTCTGTGCCGTCCAGACACTCTCTCACAACCTGGTTTAGGTATGTAGCATCTAGTCGAAATGCCTGGGCAGTGAACAACTCCCAGATGGCTGTGTGGAAGTCTGAATGAGAATGGCTCCCATAGGCCCATATATTTGAATCTTGGTCCCCAGTTAGTGGAATTGTTTGGGAAGGATTGGGAGGGGAGGTACAGCTGTGTTGAAGTGGGTGTGGCCTTGTTGGAGGAGGTTTCAAAAGCCCAGACCAGGCCAAGTCTTGCTCTCTTTGCCTGCAACTTGCGGATCGTATGTGCACTCAGTTGCTGCCCCAGCACCATGCCTGACTATCTGTGGTAACACTCCCCGACATAGTGGTCAGGGCCTAACCCTCTGAAGCTCTAAGCGAGCTCCCAATGAAATGATTTCTTTGGAAATTTGACTTGGCCTTGGTGTCTCGTCACAGCAATAGAACAGAAACTAAAACAGGGTTTAGTCTTTCAGATCTCAAAGAACACTCCCTGCCATCTAGCTCATCATCTATCCATACCGGTCAGGGATGGCTGTGCCATCCGGTCCCCAGCAACAAGCCTAAGTGCACTGCCCCGCCCTTTGCCGAAAACACACAGCAATTCGGAAACTGAAGCAAGATGGTGTCTTTTGCCTTTCAGGGGTGAGAATAATGATGAGGACCTGGTCCATGCAGCATAGCTCTGCAGCTGGAGGTTGACAAGTGAGGCCTGGTTGACAGAGAGAAGGCGCTCTGGCCAGTGTGCTCTTAAAGAAACTTCTGGAGACCTTTATTCTTCTTGCTCATCTTTAAATACAGATAGATAGATAGATAGATAGATAGATAGATAGATAGATAGATAGATAGATAGGCTGAGTGGTATTGATACTTGCCTTTAATCCCAGCACTCAGGAAGTAGAGGCAAGCAAATCTCTATGAGTTTGAGACCAGCCTGGTCTATAGGAGCTGGTTCCAGGACAGCCTCCGAAGCCTCAGAGAAGCCCCGTCTCGAAAAACTATAAATAAGTAAATAAATAAATAAATAAATAAATAAATAAATAAATATCCGTTTCCTTACAGGAGAGCAGATCTTTTATCATATTTTTGCCAGTATCTGTAGGTTTTTGCTTTTGTTTTGGTTTTTCACTAGCGTGAGATATGTCCCACTATAGTTTTGATCTGCATGTCTCTGATGGCTGATGACACTGAGCATTTCTTCATACATTTGTTTGTCATCAACAGATGGATGAACAAGGAAAGCGCAGCACATGCACACAGTGGAGCAGCCTCAAGTCCTGTCTTCGGGTTGCAGTGGGTGTGACAAACACCATGGCCAAAGCAACTTGGGGAGGAAAGGGTTTATTTGGCTCTCATTTCCACATCAGTGTTAATCATCATAGGAAGTCAGGGCAGGAAATCAGGCAGGGCAGGAACCTGGAGGCAGGAGCTGATGCAGAGGCCATGGAGGGTGCTACTTACTGGTTGCTCCTCATGGCTTGCTCAACCTGCTTTCTTAAAGAACCCAGGACCACCAGGGATGGTATCATCCACAATGGCCTGGGCCCGCCCCCTTCAATCACTAAGAAAACCACCTACAGGCTTGCCTCCAGCCAGATGTTATGGAGGCATTTTCTTAATGGTGGTTCATTCCTCTCTAGCTTGTGTCAAGTTGACTTAAAACTGTCCAGCACAAATCTCAAAGAAAAAAAAATGCAGCCAAGCGCAGCAGTGGCTCAGGAGGCTGAAACAACAAAAAGTGCAAAAGGAGGAGGAAGAGGAAGAAGGAGGAGAGAAAGAAAGGAGAACGGGGGGGGGGCAAGAGGGATGGAGCAGGGGAAAGGGGAAGCTGGAAGAGAAGGAAGAAAAGAGGGAAGCAGAGGAGGCTGAGGAGAAGGTGATGAAGGCATCTATCATTGGCAAAAAAAAAAAAAAAAAAAAGGCCAGAGAACACGTGGACGTGGTGTGAGCCTAGCACAGAGAGACAACTTATTGCTCTCAATCATACATGGAAACCAAAAACAGTAGGCCTGCATTTAGGACAGTGATCACTGGAGATTGAGGTGGGGTGGGCAAAGGGAGGTTGGATTTGATGAGAGCACTCGGCAGACATGTGTGGAACTATAACACTGGCCCTCTTTCTTCTGTACAACCCACCGGGCAATTTTGGAAATTTAACAATGAGCTTCATCAGTATGTACAATTAGCACATTTTAATAAAAATTTTAAAATATTTAAATAAATAGATGTCTTTAAAGCTTTAAACTCAAAACAGGCCAATGGCCTTTGTCCCTAACCATTAGAAAGTCTGCTTTCTATAAACCACACGTGATGGCACATGCTTGCAATTCCAGCACTCCCAGATAGAGAAAGCAGGAGAATTAGGAGTTCAAGGTCAGCCTTAGCTACATAGTGAGTGTGAGTCTTGGCTGGACAACAGGAGACCTATCTCATAAAAGAGGGTGTGGGGAGATAAGGAAATGGAGGAGCAGGAGGTAGAGGAGGACAAAAGGGGGTTGGTGGGAGGAGGAAGGGAAGGAATAATGAAGGACTGCTTCCCTTTCATCTCAGGCTCTCTATAGCTTTGTGGGGAAATAGGCAAAAGCAGATTGTTCTAAGCGTGATGCTAAATTCAGACTCCATCTGATAGATCTGTAAACTAAGACTCACACACAGCTGTCTGTCTCTTATTTATCCAAATCTAGGATCCAAATCTAGCATTTTCCTTTAATCCAATCTACTGTCTGTTTAATGAGAATTTCTTCTGATAATAAAAGTTAGTCACATTTATTAGGTGAAATTTGGAAGATGTAGGAAATGCAAAGCAAGCACCCGGAAGTCACTCATAAATGGCTGTATCCTTTCTTCTTTTTCTGAAAGAAATCATCATTGTCTCAAAGAGTGCTCTGAAATCCACAACCCCTGCCCTCTACGATTCCCTGATTCTCGTGTTCTGAATCCTTCCCTGGCACTGGGGCTCGGCTTCTGATCACAGAAAAAAACATAAACAGAGTTTTGTAGGAATTTGATGCCACACGAAAATTGCTAGCCTCATCCCACCCTCGCTCAGAAAACTACTAGTTGGGCCATGGTGGAGGCTATTTTAGTAAAGCATTACTGGGACCCAGCACTAGGCACAGAAACCACTCTGTATCCTTACTCTATGGATGAAGATGTCAGGGCCAGATTGAAAAGCCTGAGACAAACTTGGACGGTGTTGCCAGAAGAATTATGACCCCTGACTTTACCTCAGCACACAGATGGGAGTTCTTTGCTATTCAGAGTGGGCAGAGAGTTGGGAAACATCATGAGGGAAGAATAATGCACTTCCAGACCCAAGTGCATGGACCAATTCCCCTCTGCCCTTACCCTAAGGAAGTCAGGTGTATGGTGAGCTTGAGTAAAGAAAGCCCAAAGTGCTGTGGCAGCTGATTTCCCTTGTCAACTGATGGGACTGGCATCAGCGGGGAAAATGGCATCACTGGGAGGGATTAACTGGGTTAGGTCAATTGAAAAAACCCACTCAGGTTTCTTGGACCAAATGAGAGCCATTGCAGCAACATCATTTGTCTCTGCTTCCTAGCTGTGGATGCAATATGACCCCACTGCATCAAGAGGAACTCCACCCTGATGGACCACATCTTCTGGAATCATGAGTCAAAATAAGCCCTTCCTTCCTTCCTTCCTTCCTTCCTTCCTTCCTTCCTTCCTTCCTTAAGTAACTTTTGTCAGATATTTGTTGCAGCAGCAACAAAGTAACGGATGCATCATCTATGAAAAACTACACGGATCACTGTTCTCAAACCTGAAGGCTCCCACCTGCAGCGTGGCACTCCCTTTGGGGTCCCTGATCCACCTTAAGTCACCCCCTTCTCCTCCACGTGAATTTACCTCGTGTATCTGCTGCCATTACCTCTGGCAGAAGGAATGGATGTTCCAAGTACAGAGATTGCGGTCTGCTTCGTTCCTGTCTTGATTCTCAGAATCAAGAATGTCATCTAGAAAAATGAGTATCAACAAACCCTGGAGGAAAACCCAAGCAAATGGCCAAAACGCTCATTTAGTTTGTAGGATTGTGTTGTTGTTGTTGTTGTTGCTGCTGCTGCTGTTTTTAACTCTTTTTACTCTTTGGAGGACCCAAATAAATACACATAGAGACTTTTCCTTACTTATAAATACCCGGCCTTAACTTGGTTTATTCCTACCCAGCTTTTCCCATCTTAAATTATCCCATCTACCTTTTGCCTCTGGGCTTTTCCTCTTCTTACTTCTGTTATCTTACTTTCACTCTTACTCCCTTTCTGGGTGGCTGGGTGGCTGGGTGGCTGGGTGGCTGGGTGGCTGGGAGGCTGGGAGGCTGGGTGGCTGGGGGGCTGGGGGACTGGGTGGCTGGGTGGCTGGGGGGCTGGGAGGCTGGGTGGCTGGGTGGCTGGGGGGCTGGGGGCTGGGGGGCTGGGGGTTGGGGGGCTGGGTGGCTGGGAGGCTGGGTGGCTGGGTGGCTGGGTGGCTGGGTGGCTGGGTGGCTGGGGGCTGGGGGCTGGGTGGCTGGGGGGCTGGGGGGCTGGGGGCTGGGTGGCTGGGGGCTGGGTGGCTGGGGGCTGGGGGGCTGGGGGTTGGGGGGTGCTGGGGGGCTGGGGGGCTGGGGGCTGGGGAGCTGGGGGGCTGGGGGTGGGGGGCTGGGGTTGGGGGCTGGGGGGCTGGGGGTGGGGCTGGGGGGCTGG
This sequence comes from Cricetiscus sungorus, assembly GCA_030556225.1. Taxonomy (NCBI): domain Eukaryota; kingdom Metazoa; phylum Chordata; class Mammalia; order Rodentia; family Cricetidae; genus Cricetiscus; species Cricetiscus sungorus. The sequence goes on along the minus strand of JANBXA010000190.1, from coordinate 18,170,658 downwards.
GGGCTGGGGGGCTGGGGGGCTGGGGGCTGGGGAGCTGGGGGCTGGGGGCTGGGGGCTGGGGGGCTGGGGGTTGGGGGCTGGGGGTTGGGGGCTGGGGGCTGGGGGTTGGGGGCTGGGGGGCTGGGTGGCTGGGGGGCTGGGTGACTGGGGGGTTGGGGGGCTGGGGGGCTGGGGGGCTGGGTGGCTGGGGGCTGGGTGGCTGGGGGTTGGGGGGTTGGGGGGCTGGGGGGCTGACTCCTGATGTCTCCTCTCCTCCTTGTTCCAACATATTCCTCCTTTCTCCTCTCCTCCCAGAGTTCTCTTATTTATTCTCTCTGCCTGCCAGCCCCGCCTATCCTTTTTCCTGCCACACTATTGGCTGTTTGGCTCTTTATTAGACCATCAGGTGTTTTAGATAGGCAAGGAATTACAGCTTTACAGAGTTATACAAATGCAACATAAGCAAAAGCAATACATCTTTGCATCGTTAAACAAATCTTCCAGAGCATAAGCAATTGGAACTTGCCTTAAATTAATATTCTTCAACAGATATTTGTCTTTATTTTATGTGTGTGAGCATATATATATATATATATATATGAATATATATATATACACACACATACACACGTGTGTGTGCGCACACGCGTGTGTGTGTGTGTGCTTTACTTGTGTACCTATTACACAAGAACAAAAAGAGACCATTAGATCCCCTAGAACTGAGGTCACTAACTATAACGAGATGCTATGTGAATGTTAGGAACTGAATTGAGGTCCTTTGCAAGAGTAGCAAGTGCTCTTAACCACTGAGCCTTCTCTCCAGACCCTGAAGCACCTGTTTCTTTTGGAAAAGAATAAATGAGAACTGGTAACAGAAATGCCAGTCACAAATAACACACACACACACACACACACACACACACACACACACACACACACACACACACGGCTTTTCAAGACAGTTTCTCTGTGCCATTCCCCCCACCTCTTGCTCTGTAGACCAGGCTGACCTCAAACTCAGAGATCTTCCTGCTTCTGCCTCCTGGGAGCTGGGTTTAAAGGTGTGAACCACCACCTCTCAGATATTAAATACTTTTTTTTAAACCAAATTTTCTGCATGTATTCATGGCCCAAATGTGAAGTCTCTTCAGAGACACCATAAAAGAGAATGAATTTAATGTGGAGGCATCTCTCTTGTAGTAGCACACAGATTTATAGAGATATGCATGCGGTCTCAGCCCACTAGTTGGCCTAAATCATGAGTGAGGATAACATGGAGTTATGATGTAAAAGATGTTTTGTCTTCAATTTTGAGCATAAAACTGAGCCCAGACGTTTGAGTGTAGCAGAACATAAATGTGACCAACTTTTACAAACAAACTGTGATGGTGGAATTGGGAGGAGGTGGTGAGTGAAGAGGAGTAAGGAGGGTGCAGACACTAATGTAGTTCGTTTCCCATTTAGTGGAGTTGAGACGCTGAATAAAGTTCTTAGAACGGGAAATGGAAATGTAAGAGCATCATCTAAAGCAGTCGATAAAATAACAAAAAGTAATGGAATTATCATCTTGAAGGAGGAAGAAAAGCAAGAGGAAAGTGGAAGCTAGGACAAGAGAGTGCCCCTAATTTATGATGGACAGTGTGTTAGCAACACAGAGAACTAAAACACAACAGCAGTACTCAGCATCTAATTGTGGGTGGCACCCAAGAGACACCAACATACAGAAACTGCCTCTGTGGTGGAGAAGAGATGATGGGCTGGGGACACAAATTTCCGAGGAAAGAGACTGGCTTTTTGGTATGAAGTTTTTAGTATTAAGGGGTTTGTTACCATAGGACTGGAGCAAAGACTCAGTGGATAAGGGACTGCTTGCTGCTCTTGCAGAAGACCTAAGTTGGATCCACCACCCACATTGCAAGGCTCACAATTACCTGTAGCTCCAGCTCCAATGAATCCAGTGACCTCTCCTGGCCTCTGGTGGTACCTTCACACACACACACACACACACACACACACACACACACACACACACACCGAAAAGTTTTAAAAATAAGATTCCTTATCAGACACTGTCTCACTTAGGGTTTCTATTGCTGTGAAGAAACACCATGATCTCAACAACTCTTATAAAGGAAAACATTTAATATGTGTCTTACAGTTGAGAGGTTTAGTCCATTATCATCATGGTGGGACATGAAAGTGTGCAGGCAGACATGGTTCTGGAGCTGAGAATCCAGCTCTCAACTAGGCAACAGGAAGTGAACTGAGACAATGGGCATGGCTTGAACATATATGAGATCTCAAAGCCCACCACCACAGTGACACACTTCCTCCAAAAAGACCACACCTACTCCAACAAGGCCACACCTCCTAATAGTGCCATTCCCTTTGGGGGCCATTTTCTTTCAAACCACCACATTCTACTCCCTGGCTCTCAAAATCTTATAAAAATATCATAATGCAAAATGTATTTAGTCCAACTTTAAAAGTCCCTATAGTCTATCACAGTCTAAATAATGTTTAAAAGTTCAAAGTTTTTTTTGAGATTTATGCAATCTCTTAACTGTAATCACCTGTAAAATCAAAACCTAAAAGCAGATCACATACTTCCAACATATAATGGCATGGGATATGTATTACCTCTGTAAAACATGAAGGGAGCATGGTAAGAAAATACTGGACCAAAGCAAGACGGAAAAGCAGCTGGACAAACTCCAGAGTCTGCATCTCCATGTGTGATGTCAAAACGCTCTTCAGATCTCCAACTCTATTCAGCCTTGACTGTAACAGACTTCTCTCTCTTGGGCTGGTTCACTCCCTGTTAACAGCTGTCCCATGGCTCTGGCATCGCCAACATCCTGGGGTCTCTAAGACAATCCAGGCTTCAACTTCCCAGCTTCACAAACGGCCTCTGTGGGCCTCCATTCAGGGACACCCCTGACGCATGCCTAGCCTCGGTGGCTTTCCTTAGTCACAAAAGGAGATCCCATACTCCTGTCTTCTGTCGTTAACTCTAAAGCCAGAATCACATGGCCAAAGCTGCCAAGTTCTGCTGCTTCCTGGGCTGGGACATGGCCCCCTTGTTCAGTTTTATCTTTACCAGCTTTCTCTTTACCATGGTTTCCTTCACTGCTTAAGCTTGGCTGTCCTGGAACTTGTTCTGTAGACCAGGCTGGCCACAAACTCAGAGACCTGCCAGCTTCTGTCTTCCCAGTGCTGGGGTTAATGGTGTGCACCCCCACACCACACCCAGCTATAAGCTTTTCTTTAATTCTTTTCACAAATTGGAAACTTAGCTGGGTAGAATCTTGCCCTGAGGTCAATTTCTTAATCTGTTTATCTCCTTGAACACAGGATTTAGCTCCATTCTACTTCAGGGCGCTCCTTTTCTACTCAAATTTTACATTTTCTTACTCCTTTTCATTATAAATATTCATAAGAGTAACCAGTAATAACCATATAACAGAGTCGATACTAGGCTGTTTTGAGATTTCCTCTGCCAAAGGAATTAATCCAAATTTTATCACTTTAGCCTCAGGCAGACTCTTTGGACAAGGGCAAAACCCAGCTACTTTCTTCATCAAAATATCACAAGAATTTCTAGGCATCACACTAAAATTCTCCCCTGAAACCTGTTGAGCCAGCCCCCTGCCCCCTACACACACACAGTTCAAATCACTCTTGCCACTACTATCTTCCATGTTCCTACTAGTCTGGCCCACTAAGCAGTGCTTAAAGCCTTCCAGTGCTTTCCTCACCCAGAGTCCATATTACTCCAAACAAAAGCATGACCAGGCCATCACACAATACTCCAGTCCCTGGTACCAATGTCTGTCTTAGGGTTTCTATTGCTGTGAAGGGCCACCGTGACCACGGCAACTCACATGTGTGCATGCAAGCACACCACACATACAGACACAAGCCAAAAATAAATATATATTTAAAAGTCAATTTAAGATAAATAAATAGAAATTAGAAGGAGGGAGGGAGGGAGGGGGGAGGGAGGGAGGGGGGTGGGAGGGAGGGAGGGAGCGAGGGAAGGAGGGAGGGAGGGGGAGGGAGGGAGGGAGGGGGAGGGAGGAGGGAGGGAGCTGATGTCAAGGCATTTACTCATGTGGATACCATACTCCCCGTGTTTACTGGGCTGACTGCAGGGAACCTCTTCACTTGGCCGTCTCCTGTGTATCAGGCTCTCCTCTTCCCTCACCCTTACAGGCTGAGGCCCTCTTCCTCTTTCCTAAGTGCCTCAGCATCACCTGATAGCATTTCCTGAGTGATCTCTTTACTGTGCTCCCTAGATCAGCATAATTTGACCTTCCATTTCTTCCTACCACCTCCCTGATAACAGGAGGCAGTCTAAGGTCCAGAGTTGAGAAGGATGCCAACCACTGCTCTGTGTGCTACCAAGAGCATCCTTCTCAGGTGACTCTCCCTCCCCTAGAGTCTGAGCTACAGCCAAACAGCTGGTCACACAGCATCCTTTGAGGTTGTATCGCCCGCCTGTTCAGGAAACCTCCTGTGGGGCCTCCCTGCGGCAGGCTTGTCTCTCTGGAAACAAGGTCACTCTGAACCCTGCTCCAGAAGCCCTCTCCCAGCACAATGGTTCTAGTCCTTCTCCCATGGCATAACCCCAGCAAGCACTTATCTCCTCTCCTGTGTAAAAGTCTTTCTCACGGGGACCTTCTGTGCACTCTTACTGCTGCAAAGTTGTGGCTTGCCAGGATTTTATCTTCCTTCCAGTGTGTTCCTAGTGTTAATTGCTGGCCACTGTCCCCAGGAACCGCTGCCACATGCCCAGACTTGCCAGCTTGAAGACCTCTGGGTTCTCATGTGTGCTACATCCTGGTAGCCCCTCTACCAGCTGTGGTTATGGTATCTCCCATCTGCTCTCCTGACTGGCAGTTCACTCTGGTTGTATCTCCTTTGAGATCCTAGCATGGATCCCTGACATCTTGCACCTTCATAAGACTTGACATCTGTTATGAGTAGTTGTTTCCCGCTAGTCTGGTTCCACCGCTGTGCCAGTCCCAAATAACACACAGAGAAGATATATTCGATACAATGCTGTTAGTCTGTTACTAGTGTTTCTTATTGGCTAGCTCTGTCCCAAATATTAACCCACTTCTATCAATCTAAGTATGTCCACGTGGTCTCATCTTACGGGAGAGAGACCCCGGCATTATTCTCTCTCAGTCCTCCATCTTGACTCTCTTCCCTACTACTTCCTCTCTCCTAGTCTCCTAGTCCCGCCTATCTTGCTTTCCTATTGGCCAACACGAGAAACATATGTACAGAATGACATTTCCCATCAGACATCCTTTGTATCTCATGCCCTGTGCATCACAGTAATTGCCCTTCTAACACCAAGCCCACCTCACTGAGGGCACCACTGGAGGAGGCTACCGGGTGTCCTGATCCATCATTCTCCATCTATTCCTATGAGACGGGGCCTCTCATTGATCCTGGGGCTAGGTTAATGGCCAATAACCCCATCCATGCTCCTGTCCACACCCCACACAACACTAGGGGTTACAGGTTACATGTGATCATCCCTGGCTTCTTACATGGATGCTGGAGATTGGCCCTCAGGTCCTCATGCTTGGGCAGGCTTGTGGGCTCTAGCGCCAGCACTGACCCCTAAATGCAAACCCTTTCTCTCTGCCACCCTCCCTGAGTGATCCCAGGACTGTCACCACCCACGTGGGAGCCTCATAGTTCCGAGGAGCTCTCCTTATTTAAAATCACGTCCCATAGTCAGGTTCCGGGTGCAACTAGAGAAGACGCCTTCTGAGGGCAAATCTGATCCTGTCCCTCTAGTGTGAGCCTTTGTCACTAGAGCCTCCCTCAGTCCCTTCATGCCGACTGAAGGGGCCTCATCGAGGGCTCCCATGCCACCCTCACACGCTCTGCTGGTCTCCATTGTCCCCATGTCACACGCCTCTGTCGCAAGCAGGGGGTGTCCGGTCTGGGACAGCTGCTTTGCTGAAACGGTGCTCAAATGGTGCTCGCAGTGGCTTTTGTGTTTTCCCTTCCAGCTGTTCAGTGATCAAAATTTCTGTAGTCTCTGGCCCCACAAGAGGTTGCAGCCAGGTTTTAGTTGTGTGCAGATTTTTATCAGAGATAGCCATAATTATGCGTGTGTTTATCTGTCCTCCCACTAGACGACCCTAAGTTAAAGAAGGTAAGGACGTTTTTGTTTTTTGCTGCTTGTGCTTTCAGTACATACACAAAATACTTTTGAAAACATAGCTGAACTCAGCGGTGAATGTCCACTGCCACGTAAAATCCCACAGTTGCACCCCTGACACCCACCCTGCCAGGTTCCTGTAGTCACTGTCAATCCCACAGGCTGAGAAGAAGACCACTACCACAATTCTGAGCTAAATCTGAAGCAAGCTTTATTAAATGCTGGCCAAGTCTATTCTGGGGTTCCCAGAAAATGAGGACACGTCACATTTTGCAGAGGTTTATATAGGCAAACCCGTAAAGCCATCCCATTTCCCACGAGGTCCAGTCAGGGGCAAGCACACATCCTGACGTATTCCCTGCCTACATACCTCCCACCCACACGTGAACAAGCACATCTGGTGCACATGGGTCAAACAAATTTGTTTCAGGGAGGGGAAGCATGTGGCTTGTTATCTACTATAAACAATACCTTCCAGCATTTCAGGAACTGTCTGTCCTTGGGCAAGGGCCTTGCAGGTTAGAGGCTTGTCTGCTTTACGGATCTCTTAAGCATAACAATTAAAACTTAAAATAAAAGTTTGGCTCTCACAGTCACCATGACAAGGCACTCTAGGACGAGCATGTTAAAAAATAAAAATTATTTTCAAATGGTTCTGGAGGCTGAAAGCCTGAGGATGGTTTGTGAATTGTGTCTGCCTGGCTTGCGATGCCTTCCCTCCCTTGTCCTAAGGTGCTCATCCATCTTTGCATGCCTGTGCCCGCATCTCCTCTCCTGAGGACACCGGTCACTTTGGACCAGGACCCACCCCTACAACTTCATGTATCATAATTACCTCTTGTAATAGTTTCTTATCTTAGCTATGATAAAATAATCTGATGAAGGGTTTATTTTGCCTTATACGACCAGAGGGTAGAGTTCATCATTGTGACAGCAGGGGCAGGAAGTAGAGGGAGAGCCGGAAGTGAGGTCAGCCTATAAAATCTCAAAGCACACACACACACACACACACACACACACACACACACACACTTCCTCTAGCAGGGCCCCACCTGTTAAGACTCAATTGCCTTCTGAACAGCACCACTAAGAGAAAGAGTATTTAAACAGTAACCTACAGAGAGAGGGTGGGACATTGCATATGCAAATCACAGCATCTCTTTAAAGGCTTTGTCTCCTTGTCTGGGAGGGATATTGAAGTCTGAATTTGGGAAGGACACAAGTGCGTCTGCTGCACACTCTTGTGTCCAGTGTGCTTACATGGGCCACCACTGTCCCCTGCCAAGGCAGGACCACTGCGAAGCTGATGGGCTGTGCACTGTGGCCCACAGTTCTCACAAGTCCCTCCCAAAGCCATGAATAGTACTGGAATTTGGCCTTCACGTGGTTAAGGTGGCCGGAGAGAGGGGCAGGGCTTTGGAGGAAGAGCTGGGTGATGCTCCTGAAAACCGTAAGGCTCCAACCCTGTGGGGCAGTCACCAGACAGGAGTCTGGAGAGTCCTGGAGGTGACCCAGGCTGCAGTGCCTGGCTTGTGCCTGGCGTGACTTAACTTCCTTGAAGTCCTTTTTAAAATGTGTTCAGCTGGAGAATAAACTCCCGGTCTCCTCGGTCAGAGAAGACAGGAAGCGAGACTCTCAACTGTTGAGAGGACTTCTGTTCTGACAAGGCACTTTGAACTCTTCCTGCCTAGAGCAGATAAGAGTGCCTGCCCCTCATAATGCAGAGGAGGGCTGCAAATGAGGGGAGGTTTGCAGAAGTCATTTTGCTGGTAAGGGGCACACGTTAGAGCTGTCCGCCATGAGTGTGGACCGAAACATCACATGGGACCCAATGTAATTGTTACCCGTGCATCAAAATTAATAGCCTTTTAAAAAAGACATTTGGGGCATGATGCTGTCTCCCATCTGTAATGCCAGCACTCAGGAGATAAAGACAAGAATACTGTAAGTTTGGGGCCGGGGTGGGCTATAGAGCACGCTCAAGACAAGCCTCAGATGCAGATCAAGTTAGCGACTCGGAAAGAAGAGAGAAAGAGGCTGGAGACCGCGAGTTTGCCAAGCAAAACCATGAATTGGATCCTCAGGCCTGCATAACCTGGGTGTGGTGTGCACACACCCATAATTCCAACAGTCAGATGGAGTAGGCAGATCAGAAGTTCAAGCTCATCCTGGGCTGCAGCCAGTCTGGGACATTTGAAAGAAACAAAAAAGAGAAGTGAGAGGAAACAAGGGAAGGAGAGGCGAGGAAAGAGGAAAGGGGAGAAATGATGTTTGGAATCTGTGGGACCCGGAAATAGTGTGGGATGAGGAGAAATGTGCCCCCTGGGGTGACAGTGACTAAGGATCACTATGAGGGGTCCGCTGTACGGCTGGAGATGCTGGGAAGTCCCAATGATCTAACCACACATTCAAAAGTGGTTTCTAGAATGACTGGGCTCGGTTATCAGAGACACAGATCTTTCGCTGCCTTCCCTTTGAAAGCCTGCACAAGCTAATACTTGCATAGGACCTTCTGCCATGCCACTGGGATGTCTGCCCACAGCACAGTGAGCTCGCCTTCAAGTCAATTTCCTCCACAGAAATGCTGGGAAGGAAATCAGTTATCAATCATGGAGACTTGAAGTTCACAACAGGGACATCCATCTGTCCAACTTCCCACCCCAGTGTGGCATTCCATCTTGGGAGCCCCCAGCAAACAGCTGCTTCCCTCTGTGGGTGCTGCCCAGCATCAGGCTCCCCTTAGATTAAAGACAAATTACACCCAGTCGTGTAAAAGTTCTTGAAGCAGATCCCCAGTCGGCTTCATCTTCATCTCTGCCTTGACAGGAAATCCCCCTCACTTGATCCCCATAGTAAAATCACAGTTGGTGGAGGATGAATGAAGGGGACTAGACAAGAGAGAGTTAAAACCACACCTGGACGGACCACGCATGAATGGTTAAAACCATCTAACACAGAACTTTCCCAATGTCCAATCTATTCCTCTATGACAATCAGTCTAAGAACTCTGAAAATATTCTCCCCAAACTATCATCTCATATCCAAATAATGCTAAATCTTTAAAAATTGTTCTCTTCTTGAGGATCATTCATGAAAAATAAACAATGATGACAACAACAACAAAAAAACCTCTTCAATATCAAATTAATGAAATCTCAACACGTTAAAAATAAAATTAAAAAAACAACTTTCAAAAAGTTGTCCCCACCTTTCTTATAAAATGTTAGCCTGAGATTTGAGTCACAGAGGCTATTGTGAGCATCAAATTTTGTCTTCAAGTCTGTGCTGAGTGCAGGGTCCGTTGCTTGTCTCTGCATTGGGTTACAGACAGTTGTGAGCCACCATGTGTGTGCTGGGAACTGAACCTGGGTCCTCTGCAAGAGCAGCCAATGCTCTTAATCACTGAGCCATCCCTCCAGCCCCAAGTTATAGCTTTTTAAAGGTACCATCTTGGTCAGAGAAAAGAGGAACCTTGATAAAGCCCATTTTCTTCTTTCTATGATAAATAGTGTGTACACGCCTGACCCTCGCCAGCAAGGAAGATGCGACTCCGGATAGATCTTCTTCTTGCAGTTTTAAATCAGGATCCTTTAAACATGTTTCTTCTGGCCCGCGAGAGAAGAGAGAGAGAGAGAGAGAGAGAGAGAGAGAGAGAGAGAGAGAGAGAGAGAGAGAGAGAGAGAGAGAGAGAGAGAGGGAGGGAGAAGGGAAGGGGGGGGGACCCCTGCACAGGCTTAAATACCCTTGAGCTAACCAACCCCAGGGAGCCACGTGGACCCTGCAGATTGGCTACTCTAATGCGGAAGCAGACAGGCTGATGCCAGAGAGCCTTCATCAGCCGGAAGGTGGAAGGTGGAAGGCAGCGCCACTTTAAGGCGTGGCACTACGCGACTCTCTACAATAGTGGACCAAAAACAAAGTGTCTCAAAGCACAAACATGTGTCAGCACTGGCTGGGTATTTGGAGTCCACCAGGCTGTGAAATTTGCACTTCTTTGCAAAGCCTGATGAAGCTGCTGAGGTTTTTAAGAGTGCTCGGCTTCACATACTCAGGAACTCCGGCGGGTAGCCTCCATAGTGGTCCCAAGGGTCTGGGCCCCCTGGCACTCGTGTGATCCTTCACCTTCAGTACAGACACACCTAGTGACTTGCTTCTAATACTCGGTGGAAGGGGGCTGCCATGTGTACCAACGAGGCCAGACAATATCATCTGAGACCTGAGGCCCCAACAGCCATGTAAGTGAGCTTGAAGTAGGTCTACTTCAGAAGTTATAAACCCATCAAGAGCCTTCACTGTATCCTTGGGGCAGACCCAAGTCAGGTATGTCCAGCTAAACCCTGATATCTTTCCTAGGTTGGCAGAATGCAATGGGTGTATGTTCAAATCCCAGTACCACCACTTGCCACCACCACCAAGTATAAAGGCAAGGGAGTCATATGTTGTTTGAGCACCCCAGCCACACCCTGTGTGCTGGTTTTCTAAGACCTCCATTGCCCAGCAGAGTGTGAATGCAGCTAATGTTGAGCTTTCTACTCTATAGCAATTTAGTGTAGAGAAATGAAAGCCAATGGTAGTCTCTGGCTTTAGGCTTCTGTTCAATGGCTGGTGTGTGTGTGTGTGTGTGTGTGTGTGTGTGTGTGTCTGTGTGTCTGTGTGTGTGTTCACATAGGTGTGTGAAAGTCACAGGAAGCCTCGGGTGTCACTCTTCTGTAGCCAGTCTATCTTGTTTTTTGACTCAGGGTCTCTTACTGGCCTGGAGCTTATCCAGAAGGCTAGACCAGCTGGGAGCCCCAGGGATCTGCCCATCTCTATCACCCCAGCTCTGGACTTACACACTCACTTTTGTTTTTATTTTACTATATTGATTTTTAGTGTGGGTAATGGAGGGTCCTCTTAGGTCCTCGGGCTTGCGAGGCCAACACTTTACTGCCTGAGCCATCTCCCTAGCCTGGTACTGGCCTGTTCTCTCTCCCATGAAGCTCTGTACCTCTTCCTTCTGCCAGAAGCTGATTAGAGTGCGGCCCGAAGTGGAAACTCCTAATCAATCCTCTTAACTCTTCCAGATTCCGCAGGGAATCTCCAAAGCTCAATTTAGTCTCAGTGGAAGTATCACAGAGCTTACAAAAACACAATGTCGTTTTTGAAAAGAAAGTTTTTCCAGAAACTGACAGGCAACTGTTAAACAAAATACCGGAAGGCCTGTGTTTAGCTTGAGCAATGAAGCGGCCCAGACTAAACCAAGCCAACTTGGGGGCATTGGCACCGAGTGCCACCTTGTCACACTGAAACTGTGAGAAAGCTGACAGACCCCAGGCAGAAAACACAATTCCAGGTGACTTGGGCCAAAGGAAGACATCTGCTTCAGCCCTCACCATAAACATGAAGCAACAATACTGACTATTGTAATGCAGTGCTGACTAATCAGTCCTCTTCTGCTGGTTCCTGTTCGCACCTTACAGAGCCCACTGATCTGCCACAGCCCTGTGGGAGCCCTTGCTCTGTTCTTCAGAACGAGGCTGCCCTGGGCCATGATTCAGAAGTAAATGAGGAGGACAGTTGTTGCAAATTTTGTCTTTCTTTGAAAAGGTCTATTTATGTATGTATTTATTTTGTGTGTGTGTGTGTGTGTGTGTGTGTGTGTGTGTGTGTGATCCTCTGTAAGAGCAGCAAGTGCCCTGAACCTCTGAGCATCTCTCTAGCCCTGTGACTTTTGTCTTTGAACACAGTATGTACACTGACTCCACTGGACTTTCTGATGGGTTCTCTAGAGCATGACCTGCAGTGTGATATTAAAATTTTATTTAAATAGATCTTGCATATGTATGACTCCTATCTTTACTGTCTTAGTATGTAAAATATTGCCGTCTTTCATGGAAGCATAACAGAAGACGTAGAAAAATACATAAATCATAAGCCTGTACACAGGTGATAGAAGTATCCTAACTTCACAGGGGAAATCCCCACACAATCCCAAACAGCAGTGACCCGGGGTTGGGGCAGCTGGGTAGGGCTGGGATCTGTCCTCCACATCTTACTCATCCCGGTCAGCTTTGCACTTACTCACTTGGAAGCCTTCCTGTGCTTTAGGGACTTTGGTCAGGTGCCAGATTTCCACCAGGAAAGATGGGCACTTGTGACATCTAAAGCAAAAAGTCAGAGTGTTTAACAAAACCTTACCCTGAGGTCAGGGCTCCGCCCTAGTCACAGGTCAGGCCACTTTGTCACAAGAAAATGAAATGGTCTTGGGAGATGGTTCTGTTAGCAGAGCCATGCCAGCATGAGGACTTGAACTTGGATCCCCAGTACCCATATAAGAAGCTGGCACCGTGGAATGTTCCTGAAATCTCAGCACTTGGGGAGCTGAGACAGCTGGATCCCTGGGGTTTGCTGCCCAGTTAGTCTTGCCAACTCCAGGTTCAGGGAGAGACCCTGCCTCAAAAAAAAGAGGGGGAGAAGCAATCAAGGAGTACATCTATGATCCCCTTCTGGTTTCTACATGTGTGTACACAAGCAAGCACACACAAACACAGGGACACATACAGCACAAGTGTGTGCATGTGCGCACGCGAGCACGCACACACACACACACACACACACACAACAAAGAAAGAAATTTAGGGTGGCAAGGTAGCTCATCGGGTGTATTATTATTTTCCTGCTGCTGTCATAAAACACCATGACGTTTACTTTAGCCCAGCCCCAGAGTCTATTATAGCAGGGAATGTTCTGCAAGGCAGAAGGGGCACTCATGCAGTTAAGTGTAGCAAGACTGTCACCCCTCAAATCCCACCTCAGTGACTCATTTCCTCCAGCAAGACTCTGTCTCCTAAAGGTTCCATACTCTCCCCAAACAGTGCCACGAACAGGGGATCAAGTGCTCAAGTATCAATTTATAGGGACATTTCGTATCCAAACCACCCAGCAGGTAAAGATGCCTGCCATCAAACCCGAGTTCAGTTTAGTCTCAGGAGCCCACATAGTGAAAGGCAAGCATCAACCCATCCAAGTTGTCACCTGATAAACACACACATACACGCATACACACAGAGGGATGTAAAGGCCACTTTAAAATTAACTAATTAAATTAAAATTTGAAAAGTGGAGGCGATAACTTAAGACCAAGGTAAAAGCAGTCCTGGGTGAATACAGGGTCCACCGCAAGTAAAAGACTTTCGTGAACACAAAAACACAGCAGTTTTCAGATGGAGAGACGGAGCCGGCCTCTGAACAAGAGTCAAAGCCGGGGGGAGGTGTCAGTCTTGGACAGAAGGCCGCTGTCTGGAGCCTCTTCCTCCCACTGCAGGCTGCAGCACACGAAGTCTGAAACAACTGCACCACTCATCTTTGGAACTGTCAGGTTAAATTGGCAAATCCAAATTGGAGGACACCATCCAGGCCTTGTCATAGCAAGTTCCAGCTCCAGGGGAGACATATGATTCAACTTGGTTCCCAGAAACTGCAAGGGAACTTCCTAGGTGATTTTAGTCTTCAGCCCTGTGCCCAGCTCTTGAGATGCCCTACCGGCTCATTCTCAGCTGGGGAGCACAGCCTTGTCCTCGCCTTCAAGGTACACACACACACTCACACACACACACACACACACACACACACACACACTCACACACACACACACTCACACACACTCACACACACACTCACACACACACACACACACTCACACACACACACTCACACACACACACACTCACACACACTCACACACACAGACCACACACACACACACGCAACACACACACAAACACGCAACACACACAACGCACACACTCACACACACACACTCACACACACTCACAGGCACACACACTCATACACACTCACACACACTCACACACACACTCACAGGCACACACACTCACAGGCACACACACACACTCACACACACACACACTCACACACACTCACAGGCACACACACACACACTCACACACACACTCACAGGCACACACACACACTCACAGGCACACACACACACTCACAGGCACACACACACTCACACACACACACTCACACACACTCACAGGCACACACACACACACACACACACACACACACGCGCACACACACACGGGACATGTTCCTTGGCTTCACGCCATCACTTTCGTTGTGGCACTGCAGCCTTGTGGCATGTTTTCGGTGCTGTGCTCCTTGACTGGAAAATGTGCTTACATGTGTTGGGGTTTTCCTTTCCTGAGCCTTTCCTTTCCCTTTGAAGGTGTTTCTTTCCCTAGTGAGCTTTTTTTCCTTAAGGTATGCCCTTTCTTATTCTGTTTTGTTGTTTTGTTTTTTTTTTTTTTTTCAGAAACAATCTTCCCACAAACCCTTGGAGGCATCTACCTGGAACGCATTTTGGTGGTTGGATCCATCCCATACTGACACCACCCACAACACAACGCAAAGACTACCTCTCTACCTCCCGTCATGTCCTTGAGAAAGTAAAGCATCCATGCCTAAAATAGGCCACTGTGTTCCCTCTTTCGGGCTCCTGCCAGGCTTCTTTGATTTAGAACAGCTAAAGGGGCAGTCCAAAGACCCCAGGGGATCTCCAAGATGCTTTCAAAGCATCTGAAAGATTAAAATCATGCCATACAGAATGGAAGAGACTATGGATGTTAATAAAACAGATAGATCTTAAGTTTGTTAACATGCTTTCAGATTCCTCTTTGACTTAACCTTGAGGAAGCTAATGCCTGCCCTGTGTGGGGTAAGATAAAAAACAACTAATTATATAAAAAGACTAAGGACACGTCCCTCTGTGACTATCCTGGAAGCAGTGAAGATTGATGGAGGGACACCAGTGTCCCTCCCTTTGATTAGCAGGCTAATGGAACAATGGTTCCTAAGGAGTTGGAATTCCCCCTGAATCTTGGACTGAGGAAAGCAAAAAGCTGAAACTCCCCTGAATAAAGTACCTCAGCCCTGGACAAGGACACTGGCAGCATGGGTCCCAATCTTACAGCCCCTCCACCCCGCCAACTGCTAGAGGAGTCTGTCTCCCAGGAAGGGGTCTGCAAGAGAGATGGGAGCCATGATGGTTGGGGTTAGTGATGGGCAGGACCACACTTACCTAGGATGATTAGTTACACATGGCTCTTCCCCTCTACACAAATCTACACGTCCTGTCAGGGCCCCAATGATGGACTTGGGGGCCACAAGACCTCTCCGTATTTGCTTCCCTTCCCAACGTAGCCACCCTGAGTATATTTCCTCTCTCTGCTTTTCACTGCAGCTTGACTTGGTGGTGAGGAAGAAGGGCCCAAGGAGCTTAAGGTTCCAGACCCTCACAACTCAGGTAACGCCTCTTTAATCCAGCTGCCTGCCTGGGTAGGCCTGGATGTCTTCACAGACTGTAAAAACCAAGCATAGCAGGAAAAACACGCTATATCTGGCTAGACTTCAAAAATTTACAAAAATGCCAAACAGTTCCGTCTTTTACACTAATGGATCATCTAATATTATTTTAAGTGAATTAGATAATGTTCTAAAATTTGTTTTATTGTCTAATTTTTCAAATCTTAGCGGATACAGTGCACTAAGAAACAAAAGTTCTTTGGAGGGCTCAATATTTTTTTCCTGTGAACAGAGCCTGAGACCAAACCCAAACGTTGAGGACCCTGTGGTTTCCCAGTGCATCCTGAAGTCACCTTGCAGTGTTGTACCCTCTGAACTCCCAGCCCCACCCTCTAAGCAACAGAATTGTATACTACTCCCCCAGTAAAGGCCCCTGGCCTGGACACAATGGCTAGCAGTGTGGGTCTCAGTCTCTCAGCTCCTCCCCTCTGCCCTCCAGCCATGCACAGCCACACCCGTGATCTTTCCTCCACGGGCCTGTTTGCAGTTTGTTTGCTGTCCCTAAATTGTTGCATTCTAGTGAGTCAGGTGGCATGATGTCACTAAGGACAGGTAAACTGAGAAGGGGGAGGGAGTTCAATCAGTGATTGCCTTGTAGCCAGGGGAACCCGGGGCCCAGAACTCCAGCAATGTGAGCATAGTGGCACAGGCTTGCAATCCCCGTGCTGGGACAGTGGTAACAAGGGCCCTGGGCAGCCAGTGTAGCCTAATCAGTAAGCACAGATCCTGATGAGCCCCAGATCCCTTTCTCAGAAAGACAAGGAGAATGGCTTCTGAATAACAGCACTACACACACACACACACACACACACACACACACACACACACACACACAGGGACAGAGAGACAGAGAGAGAGACTCACACACATACACATACACACACACACACATACACACACACATACACACATACACACATACACACACACACACACACACACACACACACACACAGGGACAGAGAGACAGAGAGAGAGAGTCACACACATACACATACACACACACACATACCCACACACATACACACATACACACACACACACACACACACACACACACAGGGACAGAGAGACAGAGAGAGAGACTCACACACATACACATACACACACACACATACCCACACACATACACACATACACACACATACACACACACACACACACAGGGACAGAGAGACAGAGAGAGAGACTCACACACATACACATACACACACACACATACACACACACATACACACATACACACACACACACACACACACACACACACAGGGACAGAGAGACAGAGAGAGAGACACACACACACATACACACACACACACACACACACACACAGGGACAGAGAGACAGAGAGAGAGACTCACACACATACACATACACACACATACACACACACACACACACACGGACAGAGAGACAGAGAGAGAGACTCACACACACATACACATACACACACACATACCCACACACATACACACATACACACACACACACACACACACACACACACACACCGGACAGAGAGACAGAGAGAGAGACTCACACACACATACACATACACACACACATACCCATACACATACACACATATACACACACACATACACACACACACACACACACACAGGGACAGAGAGACAGAGAGAGACACACACACACATACACATACACATACACACACACACATACCCACACACACACACACACACATACCCACACACATACACACATATACACACACACATACACACACACACACACACAGAGACAGAGACAGAGACAGAGACAGAGACAGAGACAGAGAGACACACACACATACACAGACAGACAGACAGAGAGAAACAGAGACAGAGAGAGAGACACACATACACATACACACACACATACACACACACACATACAAACACACAAACACATACACACACAGAGAGAGACAGAGACAGAGAGACACACACACATACACACACAGAAAGAGAGATAAGAGACAGACAGAG
Organism: Cricetiscus sungorus; assembly: GCA_030556225.1. Taxonomy (NCBI): domain Eukaryota; kingdom Metazoa; phylum Chordata; class Mammalia; order Rodentia; family Cricetidae; genus Cricetiscus; species Cricetiscus sungorus. The sequence goes on along the minus strand of JANBXA010000190.1, from coordinate 18,153,129 downwards.
AAAGAAAGACAGAGATAGAGACAGAGACGCAGACAGCAAGAGACACAGAGAGAGAGACAGAGAGAAACAGAGACAGAGAGAGACAGAGATACAGAGAGACACACACACATACACAGAGAGAGACAGAGACAGAGACAGAGAGAGACACACACACATACACACACACATATACAGAGAGACAGAGAGAGACACACACACATAGACACATATGCAGAGACACACAGACATAGATGCATAGACACAGAGAGTGCAGATAAACCAACTTCAACAAACAGTGAAGACAGTCATTAACTCGTGTAAGTAAAGAGTTCAAAGTCAGAGTAGACTGCAGTCAAGGACTGAACAGTGGTTTGATAGTATCACCTTTTTGTTGGCTTTGTAAATAGAATTGGTAATCAAGTTGGGTCCCTTCGTGATGCTAGAGTAAATGCCAGGAAACCAAGAGTGCATACTTCCTAATCAGTCCAAGTGGTCCAGCCTTTCTTCTTAAATACGCAAAAGACCAGGGAAACGAGAACCCTGAGGCACCCTCCATTGGCAAGCAGCACTGTGCATTCCCACATGTCCACAATGGACATTCTGCTTACTTCCTCCCTGAGCTAACCTCATGAGGTCCGCCCTGTTGGATGCTTATCCCAGAACCCGGTGTCTGCCATGAGAGGGTGGTGGATGGTTGGTGCCTAACAAATATTTATTGATTGCAGAAAAATAGCTAAGGGAAGGGGAGGCAAAGTTTGCAACCAAATTTAGTCTAGGTGTCCCTGAGTTTTACGTAGCTTTTCACATCCTGAGGAAGTAAATATTATAGCTAGAAAATCTTGTGTGGCACACTTCCCTCATCTTTGCTCTTGAAGATTTAGTCACTATATTTACCACATATGAAGAATGGAGCTTTGAACCCAAACCTGAAGAGCCTGGGAAGATGGGACCTTCTTTTCCATGTTGTCCGTCCATAATGGAGGACTTTGCCCTGGAGCAAAGTAAGAGGTCATCTTGATGCCTGGGGCCAGGTCCTGGTTCTTCCTGTATGAAGAGGGAGCTGTTGTTCAGTTCTCACGTGGGCGGGCATCTCAGGGTACTCTCTCATTTCTGTGACATAACAGAAACTAAGAATCTAGTTTTGTTCCTGGTTCCTGACTCATAGTTCCTAAGAGCCTTGCACTGTCCTGAGCTACAGAGTGTATGTTTGAATAATAATGAGATGACCAGTCGTGGGGACCCTGGGGACAGGGACAAGCTGCCAGGAGGTCTGGCCACAAGATTAAAGGGCTAGAACTGTTCCACTCCCAACTTCGGGGAGTCGAGAGGGGAAGAAGGTTGAGTTGGTCATTATGACCAAGGATGGATTCAATCACCCAATGGAGTGAGGCCTCCATAAACACCCTGCCACCACCACCCCACCACCACCACCATCACCACCACCACCACCATTACCACCACCATCACCATCACCATCACCACCATTACCACCACCACCACCATCACCACCACCACCACCATCACCACCACCACCACCATCACCACCACCACCACCACCATCACCACCACCATCACCATCACCACCATTACCACCACCACCACCATCACCACCACCACCACCATCACCACCACCACCACCATTACCACCACCATCACCATCACCACCACCACCACCACCACCACCACCACCACCACCACCACCATCACCACCACCACCATCACCATCACCACCACCACACCACCACCACCACCCCACCACCACCACCACCATCACCACCACCACCACCACCACCACCACCAAAGGAGATTCAGAAAGCTCATAGGCTGGTGAATGCATCAAGGTTCTGAGAAGACAACAAGCCAGAGAGAAACTCCAGATGCCCCTCCCACAGCCTGCCCTGCCCATCTCTTCCCTCTGGCTGCTCCTGGACTGTGTTCTTTATGATAAATAGTGAGGGTGAACATGGTGCTTTCCTGAGTGCTGAGAATCATGCCCACATCCCCCAGTCTGAGTTAGGGTGAGGTTTGGGGCAGGGGCCCCCAGATGTGTAGCCTGTGCCACACTGAGATCTCCTCTGCTATAGAATTTGCAAGCACTGATTTCACAGGCAACACCCGTAGCCACCTTCTACATGGAATCCTCTCCACCAGTGAAGGAGCCCAGCACAGCTGAAGGTTGTAATTTGCAGAGATTGTCTGTCTGTGGCATGCCTCTGGTCAGGTAGGGACCAGTGCTAATGGACTTTAATTACATAGGTTAGAAGCCACAGCTAATTCAGGACATGCCAAGACATTTGACATAAATACCAGAGTAGCAGAACACCAGATGGCATGCTGACCAGTGCCACGTTACAGGATATAACCAGATGGAGACAACACAGAGAAAAGCACGGGGTGTAATGCTTCCCCTTCCTCAAATACAGGATATGGATATGAGTTCCAGGCTGTCTTCAAAGCAGACCTCCATTCCCTATCTGGGAATTTCACATGAACTATCAGCCATTAGCATGGGATCGTCTCAAACACATCCAGACATGCTTTACTGTCACTGATACTTAAATCTGTATAGAGACTCAGAAAAGCCATAGAAAGTGTTGAATAAAATTGTCTGATCTGGAGCCAAACGGATAGATGTGTCAATAGACACAGACCCTCTCTGCCTTAGTGGGGGAAGTGTGAGAGTGGGAAGCCAGCTGAGGAGGTACAACAAGGAACTGTTTCTTTATAAGGAAGATCCCAGCTCAGCGCATGACTGTCTCCCATTAACTAACATTGGTGTGTAACCACTTGTCTGCACTTTACCAGCTAGCAGATGCTGTGAGGAAATGCACTGATCGTGTGTCCGAAAAGCTTTCTCTGTCCAAGCCTGAAATTCTATATTGTAAAGTATTTGAACGTGAGACATTTGCTTAATCAGATATATCCAACTTCTCAACATTGTGACACAGCACTGTCATCCTCAAGATTCCCATTCAAGAACTATACGATGGAAGTTAATAAAAACTTCCCAAAACTCATAATGTTTTATTAAATTTATGAGTTTGTGTTTTTGCATTCACAGCTATCCTGAACCACATGCAGTCCCAGGGCCAGAGTTGAACCATTAAACCCTCACTGTAAGAGTTGAACCATTAAACCCTCACTGTAAGAGTTGAACCATTAAATCCTCACTGTAAGAGAAAACACACTTTTTTAATTTAGTTTGAGGGTTTTGTGTATTCTGAGATAGTCTCACTATGTAGCCCAGGCTGACCACAACCTTGTGATCCTCCTGTCTCAGCCTTCTGAGTACTGGGATTACAGCTATGAGATGGTACATCCAGCAGAAACATGCTGTTGAATAGATTCATGCATTGTGTCCTTAACAGTCTTCTCTTCATGATCCAAACATGTAGGAGCATATTTTGGGGGAGGGCCTCATCCATGCAGAAACCTCACTCATACTCATTGGTTAAATTATTTATTGGTCCAACTCATCATACATACAACATTCTTTATGAACACTGATCACGTACTTGTGGACACAAAGATAAATAAGACACGGTTCCTGGCATTGAATCACTTGAACAGGAGGGGAAATAGACATCTTTAAAAACAATAAATAACTAAACCAAACAAGATAATCCTAGCTATAGTCCCCACACTCAGAAAGTGGAAGTTGAAGGATTCTGAATTCAAGTTCAGCTTGAGATGTACAGTAAGATCCTGATAGGAGATGTCATTCTGTATTTATGTTTCTCTTATTGGTTAATGAATAAAGCCCTGTTGGCCAATAGGAAAGCAAGATAGATGGGACTAAGAGACAAGGAGGATTTGGGGAGACGTAGTAGAAGGGAGTAAAGATATAGGACATGAGAGAAGTAAGAGGTCTGTACCCTTTCTCTGTTAAGATGAAACCATGGGGAAATACTTAGATTGATATAAATGGGTTAATATTTAAGACAGAGCTATCCAATAAGAAGCTCTAGACATTGGCCAACAGCTTCATAACTAATAGAGTCTCTGTGTGTTATTTTGGGACTGACTCGACTCTGGGACCAGGCTATTGGGAAAGTGCTCATAACAAAATGATGCCTACAATGTGGGTACTAAGAACTTCCACTTAAAACTTGACAAAAGCTTAAAAGGGGGTTTTAGAAACAAAAGAACAGAGACAAGGAAAGCTTCTTGGTAGCAGCATTTTTCTCGATTGGGCTCTGTTTTGCTATACACAAGCAGAGACTCCCAGAGGGTCCCAGGGTTCCCTTACTCAGCATAAACAGAAAAAACAAACAAACAAAAACAAACAAACAAAAAATGCAGGACTCTTTTAAGATGTCCTGATAACAACTAATTTTAGCAATGCTGTTTAGCAGATACAAGACTTATGGCTAGGAAGAAGGTAGATATATACAGCAAAAACAGATTCAGATGAAGTAAAACCCAAAAGGATTTTTACAGTGTGTTTAAAAATACGTATAAGCTTGGGAGAGAAAATAAAAAGGATATTCGGTTAAAAAAAGGAAAAAAAGTGACTGGGCAGTGGTGGCCCACACCTTTAATCCCAGCACTCAGGAGGCAGAGGCAAGCAAATCTCTTTGATACAAAGCAAACCTGGTGTACAGAGTGAATTTCAGAACACACAAAAAAAGTAAATAAATAAAAAGAAAAGAAATAGAGTAATAAAATATGCCATGTAAAAACAGAAAATACACATAGAGTATGGATTCTGTATACTATAATGCTGTCTTTAAATTGCTTGTTTGCCAAAGAAAGAGCTACAGCTGCTAAAATACATTTGATTATCAACACTGCTAAATTAATAAAACATATATATTTTAAAAATGCTTTGACTTCAAAATGTAAGTCTAAGGACAGGTTAATAGAGAAAAGAATTTTTATTTTTGTTTCCACAGAAAATGAGAAGCTGTGGATTCCTTCCAGACTAACATGGTTTGATCAATCAAGACCCTCTGAAACAGTGCCCAGATGATCCGACATTCAAAACAGCTGGGACAAGGCAGCCTTGCAGACTACAGCCAAGATTTCTGCATCTTCTTAGGATTCCCATGGTATTACAGCATCCCCAACCAGCAGGAAGCAGTTTGAAAAGAACAATGCCCAAGTTCCCAAATATTGTCTATAAATGTTTGTTTTCATCTAAATGAGGTTGGTTATAAATAGTTAATGATTACAACCAATCTCTTTTTAAAGGTAAAAGGGATTATGGCATAGGAATGAATGCTTTGTTTTGGAATGGATTTTCCTTTATTGATACAAATTTAAGGTCAATTTTATGATAAGTATATTTCTTCTCTTGTTTAGGTATTGTGTTTGCACAACTCATTTAAAAATGTAATGTATAATTAAGTACAGATTACAGATAGTCACCTATGACAGTCAAAGCTTATATTAGGTTGGTTAGGTTTTCTAGATATATAGAGATATATTTCAAATGGATAGGCATTCTCCAGACCTTTCAAAGACCTACAGAATAAGACATTTAAAATGGTTTAGGGTTTTTCTTGACAGTGAAACATAACTGCTCCTGGCAACACCACCTGTATGAGAAAGGAAGATAGACATTGAAGAAATTCATTATGGAGTTTGCCTCCAATATGACAAGACTAGCCACTTGGGTTAGAAACTGCTTTTGTCTGGACTGTTTGACTTTATGCTGTATAAACTGGACATGCAGGACCCACAGAAAATGACTGCTGAAACAAGATGGACAGTGCTACAGGGTTCCTGCTCATGGAAGAGTCTGCCAGACAGTCTGCAGGACACAGAGAAAAGTGACTGACAAACTGCCAATACAGGTGGACAGTTTGAAGTTTCCTGTTCTGCTGAGGAGTCTGCCAGACTATGACCTATAAGCTGAAGATAGAGCATCACAGAACAAGATCCTGTTTCAAAACTAGAAATTTTAAAGTCATAAGATGATTTTCTCATCCAGTCATAAAATTAGGAAAAGATTATGAAAACAACTGGGTTCTTATTAAATAAAGTATAAGTTTTTAAAGCTGTAATGGGAATGGCCTTTTGGTCAAACATGATTTCAATCAGAGTCCATTTCCACAGTGGAGAATGTTTCTCTTGAATGCAACCAGCAAGAACAGAACCAGGCACCAACTGCCAGCCTTCCCAGCAGGTGGCAGAATGCCAGCTTCTCTGACACCTTTGACAAGTCTAAACAGTCACTGAATGAAGGTATCTGTATATGTGTCTTCTCTCCTAAAGCAGTATTTGAAGTTTTGTTTACTACAGTTTTGTTTGAAATGGGGCTCTAGGAGCTGGAGAGAGGACTTAGCAGTTTTTAGTGCTTACTGGAATTCAAAGGACTGAGTTTGGTTTCCAGCACCCAATGTCAAAAGACTCACAGCTACCTGTGACTCCAGATCCAGATGATCTGACCCTCCTCATGCAACTGTGCTCTTGTGCACATATGAGTGCATGCATATAGACACACACACACACATTAAAATGTCCTTTAAAGGAAAGTAATGAAAACACTCATTGGATACAGCATGCCAGAGAAGTACCACTCTTGCTTCTAAAATAGAAATATAAATTCTTAAAAGCCCGTAAACAAACTGTCTGGAAATCACATGCCTGCCTGAAGTGTGTTATCGGTTCCTTAACTGCTGTTGCCAATGACTGTGAAATGAATCAGAGTCAAGGCATACTTTGTGAAGTGACAGTATGTGACTTATTCTTAATCATGGGAGACTTTGCCATAGTCCAAGAGAGTTCAGGGGCACGTTTTAAAAAGAAAATTGGTCTATTTTTATTTTGTGTGTGTTGTAATGCCTGCACACTACACCCACGCAGTGGCGGAAGAGGCCAGAAGAGGGTGTTGGATCATCTAGAGCGAGAGTTACAGACAGCTGTGAATCACCATGTGTGCTGGGAACCGAACCCAGGTCCTCTGCAAGAGCAACAAGTGCTTTTAACCACTGAGCCATCTCTTCAGGCCCAAGTGACACTTTGATTGTCCTATCCTGGAGAGCAACCAACAGCTAGTAGAAGAAGCCAGGTATGCTACAAATATCCCACCATGCACAGCGAAGCCCTCTGTGAGAAGTGATTAGTCAATCCAGAATGTAACCTTACTTGTTGTGGGTCTGAGTTCATGCCATGCTAAATATAAGCCTCTCTGATGTGCCGTGTCTCTGGCCAATGGAAAGAGTAAATAGCCCAACCTCCGACGGGAAGGAGGGCAGGCAGCTTGCTCACGGCCAGATGCCCTTTTTCACAGCAGTTCATTTGCTCGGGATGACATTAGAAAGGGACAGAGGACAGAGGACAGCAGCGCAGGCACTCAGAACTCTGCCCTGACTTTTAGTTCTGCCAAATAATGTTCTGTCTTGAGACAATGAAGAACACTGGGTCCATGTACGACCTGTCAGATGGCCTACTTGTAATTTCAGCATTCCAGAGGCATAGAGAGGGGAATCCCCAAAGTTAGCTAGACTAGCAGAATCTGCAAGGTCTGAGTTCAATTAAGAAACCCCACTTCAATACACAAAGTGAAGAGAGATCATGGAAGATACCTTTGCCCTCTGCATGTCCTCACACATATGCACACACACACACACACACACACACACACACACACACACACACACACACAAATACATGTAAATGCATATATACAAGCAAGAACACCACACATATACATTCATCAAAACTATATAAATAAATTAAAATTCAAGGAGAATGGAAATGTATGTGTGTTTTGCCACTAATGAGAAAATTGAACAGCTTCAGAGAAAGGAGACCTTAGACGTGAAATGAGGGAATCAAGAAAGAAATCAAGATAGAGGACTGTTGAGCCACAGTGCCTAGCCCCTCCTCCTCGCCCCAGGTGAGTTGTCACAGAGCACCTTGCATTACTCTACTTGAAGAGAGGCAGTAAGAGCATCTGCCTTGAGGATGTCTGCCCGCTCACAGCACTCTGCATATTAGCCAGCATCCTTACTGCAGGGACAAGCATCATTGATACTTGTTATCACCCCATGGATGGGCACTCCAGGATGATGTGGGAAAGTGATGCTCTGGTATGTCTGTTGTCAAAGCAAAACACCAGAGACCATGTAATTTAGAGTTCAGGAAGTTCCAGGGTGGAGTGTTGATGCCTGGTGAGGGCCATCTTGCTATATCATATATTTTGAAGGGCATTCATTGCCCATTGTAAGACAGACAAAGTGAGTGTGCTAACTTGGATCTCTTATAAAGACATGAATGTCATCACAGAACTCTATTCCCATGACCTCATCTTATCCTCATTATTACCCACCCCCAAGCTCCACCTCCAATTTCATTAACCTAGGGCTCAGTTCCAACTTTGGGGAGCATTTGAACAAAAGAAGGGGACAAAATGTGCAGGGCTAGCCTTGAGGGTGCATCCAGAAAGAGAGCAGAAGCTCTAGCCTAAGATGATTAATGTTGACCAGCTCTCAGTCTTAGTGAGGTAAGTATCCAGAATGTGGGCCACATCAATGATGTCCTGTTTCCACGGTAACCAGTCATGATACCTAGATTATGATTGCTGAGGGGTAGGCAGGACTTAACTGCTCCAACTAACATTTAAAAGAAAGGCTTGAATGAAGTTTGGGGAGCCTTATCTGTAATCCCAGCACTCTGGCAGGAAGAGATAGAAAGATCGTTTGTTCAAGGCCAGTCTGGGCTACCTAGCAAGCTCTTGTCTTAAAACTACATGAATAAAATTAACAACAGACAAAAGAAAGATATGCATGGCTCTTCAGCATCTTAGAGTTCAGCTAATATTGATGATACAAATGAAAATTAGATGTATCCTAGCTACCTTGTAGCTCCTCCCAGAGCAAAGGAAATTTTTAAAAATCAACTTGATCTGTTCCAAATTAAAGAAGTTTTACATTTTATTACAATTCAATGAGAGTTCCAAAAAAAAAGAAAAAAGAAAAAAAAAGAAAAGAAAAGAAAACCACACACACACACACACACACACACACACACACACACACACACACACACAGGCATCCTTAAAAGTCCCTACCTAATTTGAAATGTCTCTTCACAACTGGGTTTTCATGATTTCAACCTTTCAGTTTTGAGCTCCACAACACCCCAAAACCCACTTCCCATGCTTCTTCTCTGCCTTCTTTCTTCACTGTAACTGTTCTGGCTTTGTTATACTCAAGCTGTTTGGTTTTATATTATTTTGGTACATTTGGTATTTTTTTCTTTCAATGCTCCTGTTCCCATATTTATTGGATCCCACTGGGGGGAAAAGAACACAACAGTGAGGGCAGGATGTGGCCCAGGAAGCCTTCCTCCTCTTGCAAAATTGAATCAAATCCAAATCCAAATATTTATTTAATCTAAAATGAAAACTGCCAAAGAAAAACCTCAACTGCCTTCCACCAGTCTGACCAGTAGTCAGTTTGAATGAATTGTTCAATCCTGAAAAGAAAGGCCACAGACACGAAGGAACACTGGGGTTTCTGACCAAACTACCCAGGAGGGTATGATAGTTTGAATGTAATTGACCCCATAAACTTATAGGGAGTGGCATTACTAGGAGGTGTGGCTTTGTTGGTGTAGGTGTGGCCTTATTGGAGGAGGCGTGTCACTATGGTGGTGGGCTTTGAGATCTCATATATGCTCAAGCACACCCAGTGTCTCACTTAACTTCCTGTTGCCTGCAGGTCAAGATGTACGACATTTGGCTCCTTTTTCCAGCACCAGATGATAATGACTAAACCTCTGAAAATGAAAGGCACCCCAGTTAAATGTTTCTCTTTTAAAGGGCTTGCCATGCTGGGCAGTGTTGGTACACACACTTAATCCATGCACTCAGGAGGCAGAAGCAGGAGGATCTCTGTGACTTTGAGGCCAACATGGACTACAGACAGTTCCAGGACAGGCTCCAAAGCTACACAGAGAAACCTTGTCTTAAAACAAAACCAAACAAAATGTTGCTGTGGTCATGGTATCTCTCCCCAGCAATAGAAGTCCTTACTAAGACAGAGGGTGTCCATAAGAGGAAAGACTCCCAAAGATTCATAAGCATGTGTATCTATATCCCTACCATGCCATGCACATAACATACAAATCACATAGACATGACACATACATCACAAGCACTACACATGTATGTGTGGTATATAGCCCTATTGAATATATTAAATAAACAGGTAACAGCAGAGGGTGTGTTTCATGTGATCTAGTGTAAATCACAAAGTATTTTAGACATACCGAACTATAATGAACACTCCCACATGCTTACACCCCAAAGTTCATGAATCTTCTCATATTGGATTTTACTTTTGTACATATACATATTTATTCCACCAACCTTATATCTTGATATAACAAGTAATTTGCATGTGCATGCATGTGTATTTTGTATGTGCACAAGTGTGTGGGTAGGTATGACATGTGCTTGCATGTGGTGGGTTGCCCGTAGATGTTCTCCTTTATGCCTATCTACCTTTCATTTTTGAGATTAGGCAAAACTAACTGGTCAGCAAGCCCCCTCCTGTCTCTGCCACCCCAGGATGCTCAGCCTTACCTAGCTTTTTTTATAAGTCTGGGGATTCAGACTCAGTTTCTCGCGCTTGACTGTCAAGTACTTCACTACTCCATCTTCCTTGTCCCTTACTAATGATTTCTAAGTCTGCTCTTTCTAAGATGTTTCTGGCCTTACACATGCTGCTTGGATAGGAAATCAAGGGTACCCCAAGAAGCAGCAGCACCTACCATGCGGCTCCTTCAACTGACCTCTTCCCTCCCCCAGCACTGCAGGCAGCAATGAATACATTCTAGAGAGATCCTTGTGCTTTGGCTCTTAGACCATGGAACCCATGAGCCTAAAAAATTAGAATTATCCTGGGAATCTCAGCCTAGAAGGAAAAAATCTGAAGCCTGGTGCTAGCCAGAGAGTGAGTGTGTCTCCCTACAGCAATTTCTCCCATTTGGATAACTTGTTAGACAACCTTGCAGGAGAGACTGGAACCAGGAAATGATGGTTCATGGTCCAGCCAGGACTGCTTAACCATGCATACCTCTTGCCCTCTATTTAAACCTGAACTTCAAGACAAGATTGTGAATGGACTTGGGGGTCCATTTTATTTGTTACATACTGAGTAAGTGTCCTTTCCCTTCTTTCCACTGTTACTTACCTCTAAAATCAGATTCCTAGTATCCTGGGGACAGATGGCTGAGCCTAGCTTATTATTATTAGGGTTGCTAGGGTGCAAGTTCTGAACCAAGCAGCCCCAGTAACACTCAGACATAGTGTTGAGCATTCAGGTCCTTCCATGGATTTTCTGATGACTGGGACATGAATTGTCCCTGCTCTGAGGTGTAAATGACCTGCCCATCCTCCATGCCTCCAGCCCTCTGTAGAAGCCCATCCCCCACCAGATATTCACAAGCTGCCAGTGTGATCCAGAGGCCGGTTCAATGCATCCAACCCTGATGAGAGACGCCACCACTCTGACGCCAATCTGGCACGAGGCCCACTCCCCATGACCGATGGTCAACCAGTGAACTCTGTTCTAAATGCCAAGGGGTAGGAAGGTGTCAGAGGCCGCCCTACAAAGCCTCCCACACAGCGCCCACCAAAGGGAGCACCCGAGCTGCAGGGGGTTACTCCCAGCCTTTGTTGAGTTGAACAAACCCAGTGGCCAGCGGAGGTGGGCAGAGTGGAGGTCCTGGGAAGACCAAGTAAACAGATATGATTCTTCACCCAGAAAACTCAGCAGGGCAGCTGCTGACCTACTTAGACGGCCTTTGTCCATTCACGATGAATACTGTGAGAGGCCTCATGGAATGTGGCTACTCTTCTGCAGTGTTAGCAGCCAGACACTCTGGAGAGGTGGACAAAGTGCAGCTTTGACAAAGCCCTGTTGTCCTTCCCGACTCCGAGTGAGTCACAGGCACTTGGGAAGGTGAAAGGCCCTCCTAGTGTTCAACATGAATGGAGCCCAGACTTGGAATGTTCCCTAAATCCCCAGCAAATAGACTGGATGGGCCCAGAAGGGGCAGAGTCAGCATTCCTGACAAGACTTTGTCTTGCTTTGCTGGGAAACGCTTAACAAAAGCTGGCTAAGGGCCCTGTTGGCAAGACACTTGCCACACAAGCATGAAAAGATCTGGACTCAGGTCTCCAGCATATGAGGGCCATGCGCCTGTAATCTCCAGCGCATGGTGTTAGCATGTACCAGTAGACATGCAGTGTAACCTCTGGCCTTCACACACACAAGCACATCCCAACATACATGTACAAACTAAAATACAGTGGAAGCAGAATCTACACTCACATGGCATGGTTGCCAGCCTAACAAATTAATGTACAAAAATGCTCTCAAACCTATGGCAAGGAGCAACAGTTGGAACATCTGTATCACCCCCTCCAGTGAACATCACAGAAGGGGCCAAAAGAATAGATGTGCTGAAGGAGAGGAGGAAGCTGTAAGGAATGCACACGTGTACCCACCTATGGAAACACATGCAATACTCAATAATTAATCAATGAATTGACCAACGAATAATTATTCCCTTCCCAGGACCCCTACTCTGCCCACCTCCACTGGCCACTGGGCTTGTTCCACTCAACAAAGGCTGGGAGTAACCCCCTGCAGCTCGGGTGCTCCTTTTGGTGGGCACTGTTAATTAGTTAATTAATAATTATTCCCTGAGCTAGATGTCTTTTGCTTGGATCTGGCTTCATAAGACATAGAGTTCAGATCCCCAGCACCCAGATTAAAAAGCCAAGGTTGTAAGGCTGAAGTCTTAGCCCCAGGGATGGAGACAGGAGGGTTCCTGGGGCCTATTGGTCCTGTAGTCTACCAGAATCAGTAAACCTCAGATTCAATGAGGGACCATGTCTCAAAAACTAAGGTGGAAAGCAATAGAGGAAAATATCCAATCTCTGGCCTCCACAAAGGCCATACATCTGCACATACATATGTACACACATATACATACATACATACATACATACATACATATGCACACATACATGCACACATACATACACACACAGCTACAAGAAAAATATACATTTCCCTATATTATCAACTGAAGCAGTTTGAACTCAAGCCTGTCCTCCCTCCTGGCCATGACTGACTGCCACTGCCTCTCACATCACCCAAGTTGTCCTTCTAATCATTACTCACTTGGAGCAGAAATGACTTCTGACCATCCCAGCCCTTGGGAGGCAGAGGCAGGCGGACTCTGTGAGTTGGAGGCCAGCCTGGTCTACAGAGGGAGTTCCAGGACAGCCAGGGCTACACAGAGAAGCCCTGTCTCCAAAATCAAACAACAACAACAAAAAGAAGTAATGAAGTGATCCTTCAACTCACCCACTCTCCCTGTGAGTGTCTCTCAGATACTGCCCTTCCTCCTGCGCTAGCCCCCTCCTCTTCATCCTCCTCCTCCTCTTTTTGTTCCCAGGCCCCCTGAACAGTCTTCCAATCAGATCTCATGTTTGGACCTCTGACTGTGTCTCTACATTGTCTAGTTCTAGTAAAGAATCCCATTACGTTGTTTTAGCCAGAGTTCCCCGCCCTCAATGTCTTATCAGGTTCCTTGTTGTCTACCTCCCCAAAATGATGTCTGATTCCTGCCTTCTGCAAAATCTTATTAGACCAGCTTAACCAGAACTAGCCACCACTTCCTCTTAGCCATTTTCCATCCACTGGTTTCCTAGACTTCTTATATTTGGGGTATGGTTCCCTCTCTCACTGTGTGGCAGAAAGTGAGAGAATCATTCTCTTCCTTAACAGCAGAAGCTCGGTTGCTCCTCAAGACTGGAGCTGAGTACTGGCGAAGCCCAGATTTAGATGCTGTGGACTTGTTCTCAGGCTATGAACAGCCTTGGGTATAGTAGGGTGACACATGCTCCAGAGTTTTCTGTAGGTCAGAAAACAAATAAACAAACAAAATGGGTGTTTTGTGACAGCTCTTATTTGCTATATTTTGTTCAAGTTGCTGGACGTGAGGTAGCATGCAGCACTTCCTAAAGACCAAACCAGGGTAAGACAATTCCAAGTCAAGGGCAGGAGCCCACTAACTTCTGCTCAGCTCAGTGCCCTTCCTCCCTCCTCTGCTCCTTCACCTGTGAAGCAGCCCCAGTACCCTGTTATAGGAATTTTGGGGGTGTTGTAGATAATCACCACAGTCTATTTGAAAACCTCAAATCATTAACAGCTCCCCAGGAATCCTTCATCTCCAAATTTAACTGTTTCTGTAGCCTGATGAGTTCCTCAGTATTGTTCATTCTTTCATTCTGTCAGATAATCATATATATTCTGTCTGCCAGACTCTCACTTACTGCAGTATAGACAAAGTAATATGAGTGAACCCTGTATGATTCTCTTAGTCATGGGGCATACCCTAATGTGATGGCTAACCACTGCTTCCTAAGGAACAGGTAACTCCACAGAGTCAGAGAAAGCCTGGATTTCATGCAGGAACTGTGGGTATCCCACAGAGTCAGCGGTCCAAGTTGAACTTTTGACACAATCTGTTTTGATTGGAGAATTTGAATGAATTTCCTCAAAATTGCTTTCTGAATGTGAAAAGCACCCGCTGCTTCTGTGTTTTTATAAAGGATCACAACATCTTTTGGTGGCAGAACATCAGCCAACAGCTCCTACACAGTTGTTCATCTACACGTGAGTGATTTAGAGTAGGTAGAAGGAAGTGGGTGTAATCCAATTGTTTGTTCTTATATACCCTAAAGCCCTGCTTTGTGAAGAATTAACCATCAAACCTTTCTGTCTCTCTGAGTGCCTGGGTCATATACTATCATCTCATTTGGCTTGTATAGCAATAACAATCAGTAAGGGAAGAATGACTGATCCATTAATGGCTACTCATTAAATCATGCACACATCAGGGAGTCACCTCAGTAGATGAGGCTTTGGAATATAAACTGAGGGGAATGTTGGCAGAAAGTACAATAGGAAAATGTCCAATGTGTACATTATATAGTAACTACATACCAATTAATTTAAAAATATTTAATCTAATCCCTTGATTGGAAATTGTCCCAAACAGTTAACTGAGTCCAGTGATGATATATGAGGATGGGCAAGATATCTACAGACAGAGCCAACACTCTCTTTAGTCCTCATTGTTCTTGGTAGCACAGTGATGCCCCTTGACTGTCTAATCTCAACTGACTCCATGATCCACACCTGATCTCACTGTCATTGCCCCTGTGATCCTCCATGAACCTATGATCATCTCTGGCCTCAGGACCCTCATTAACCTTATACTCCTCATTGACCTCTTCCTCATCTGCTTCCTGCCCAGATCCTAGACACAATCTCCACTGCCATTGCAGTAATTTATTTCTTCTGGAAACTTTTCATTTCAATAAAGACCTTCTGGTCACACATCTACCACTGTAGTCAAGATTTCCAACTTGGCTTCATGAAAATATCACTTTAAGTCATAGAGGGTAACTCTTCAGTGGGTCTCCTTGACTTCAATGAAGCTGGGAGTATAGGGTGAGTTAAAAACTTATAGAATATGATCAAAGGGTCATACCATAGAATAGAGCTTCAATTCAGCAGTCCTGAAGAAAATGCAAGTTTAAACCACAGTAAGATATCATCACATACTCCCAAGAATGGCCCCCAAACAAATAGCCGTTAAGCCTAGGTATCTGTGAAGATATTCAACAATCAGAGCCCTTAGACACTGCTGATGGGAGTTTAAAATGGAAACACTTAAGAAAAGATCTAAAGTCAGTTGGTAGAGTGATTGTCCAGCATAATTTACACTTGACCTCATGCCCATCACTGACCCCATGACTCTCCCTCATTGAGGCTTATGAGGATTGCATCTCCAGTACCACATAAAAACTAAGGATGGATATATGTCTGTAATTCCAGTATTCAACAGAGGAAGACAGAAGATCATCCTCCTCAACTACAAAGAGTTTGGGGCTAATTAAGACTCATAAAACAAAGTCTCACAAAACAAAACAAAGAACCCAACACCACCATGGAACACAGACATTCAAACTCTGGTTATTGACTCAGAAGATAAGAAAAGCACATCTCCTCCCACTTGAGTGGGAGTCTATGCTGGTACTAGAAACCCTAGATAAGACACTTCCAACTCCCACTAATACTCCTTAGAGCTTGCCCAGCTGTCTCCAGTAGCATCCCCTCATCTCAGCTCCACATCTCAGCCCATAATAATGGTGGAAGATCCCTGCTCTACTGGAGGCCATTCAGGTACTTGAAACCCCAAAGGCCAAGCTGGTACCAGGAACCCAAGAGGCCACACAGGTACCAGGACTACTTCTGGCCATATACACTCAACCCATCTTGCAATTTGTTTTATCAAAGATAAAATTCCAATCTCTAGAAGTTGAATATTTATCTCCAGAAGAAGCCAATGTGGATGCCAAGATTTTGATGAAATTATGGTTACATCTGTACCCATATCCAATAAACCTACAGTTTCAATGCCATTTGTAGTTTTAGCTCTGGTCTCTGGTCATTTATTGCAGTTTGCCAAAATACTTGTCTTTGGTCCCTCCTGAAATTTTTGTTTTATCTACTGAAGCTGTCCTTGATTATATGTAGAGCAGTGTAGTTTTTAACAACAGGCATTAAGTCTTAGTTGTTCTATGGAAAAGTTTCCCCAGTGCTGACAGGGAATGATTGAAACAAATTTGATACTAGGGCCTTCGAGAGGCCCCCTAAGGTGTTTCCCGATGGCAAAGGATTACCTTGTCTGTGTCTTGTTGAACTGCGTTTATTGGTCCAATGAAGGCCTTTGCCACACCTTCCACATACCCCAGAAGTTTGGGGCCTTCCGTTTGGATAACCACGAGGGAAAACATTGTTTCTAGGAACACCTTCCCTCAATCCCTTTTCAAATGACCTTGTTTACCACAATTAAAATACCTGACATTCTGATTTTTCTTAAGATTTCTAGAAATTACTTCCTCCATCACAGCAGCATCATAAGCATGAGAGCCATTATCAACTGTATTTCTGATCCATTTATCTATTGGTGGCAATCTTGCCTTTAAAGGCCTAATCACCCTTTACATTCTGAACAAGCATTTTCAAAAGCCAACGATGCAATTAACACTTGTCTAAACTTCTGGATCTGATATTGTTCTATTTATAACAGAAGTCAATCTTTGTAAAACAAACAAAAATAGTGAGGGCTTCCTTTGGGTCTTGTACAATTTTAGTAAATGACTCAAACCCCTTTACTTACTCTTCAACCCTGTTCCAAACATGTAAGGCTGCTAAACAATGAGGTAAAGGTGTGATCATCAAATCCAAACCGTCTTTGCAAATCAGCTTACTGACTTTTACCAAGAAACTTGTCTTGGGAAATTTCTCTCACCCTATTTCACTGCTTTATGGACCTAGCTTCCTCTCTCCACCATGTTCTCCACTGTAACTGAGGACCAACTTCCAATATTTCTGTAGCTACACCTTTCCAGTCTTGGGTGATAATTCTGTTCTGAGTTGCCTATGAGTCTCACATCTGCTTTACACAGGGTAAATGACTAGTATATGAAATTATAACTTCCTTTAAACTCCTAAAATTTAATATTTACATAGGATTTAAGTTAACTTCTACATAACCTCATGGGTGCCTATCATCTGTTGGTCATTCTTGCATAGTAACTGGATAAACTAAGGTTGGTTTTCTATTAACTTTGGGCTGCCCCTGTTCAGTTTCATCATGCAGTGGTGTGGTAGGTTATGGTCTAAATTCCTCTGTGTCTAAGTATTTTTCTTGTTTTCATTAGTAAGTCTTTCTAAGGCTTGTATCTTATCATAGTAAGTTTTTCTAAAGCTTGTGTCTTATCAATAATAAGTCGTTCTAAGGTTTTTATCATATCAGTCAAATTTTCACATTTGGCACAGTCACTTTTTAAGGTTAAAATATGAATTACCAAACTGATAGTAATTATAGTTGACATCATGTCAATCCTAGCTAAGTCAGTTATCCCTTCATTTATTTTTTGCATTTTCAAGCCATTCATAATAGTACTATACAAAATCCTAACTCTCTGTATTGTGATATTTCTCATTCTCAACATGGGACACATTTTTCTTTTTAACATTACTTAACTCTCTCCTTTAAAATTTCCCAGGTGTCTCACCAGATCTAGGGACTTCTCAGTTTGTCTTCAACAGAAAACTCAGGGTCCCTTCTATAATTCCTGCACATAAGCCTGCCTTCTGAAGTCCCCATGATTAATAGGGGAGGCTGGTGTGTTTGTGCTCCACATTGGAATGCCAGACATTGTCTTTCCATTACCTACAGGCTTCATCTGAATCTATTAGTATTTTAACTATCATCTGTGCCTGTGGACCCACATCCGGTGCCCCACCACTCACACTCCAGCCTGGAGGGATTTCTATCCTGCCACACCAGCTCTGTCACTGCTGCCAGATGTGGTTTTTAACTAAGTCTCTATTTTCCTATCTACCAATAAAAACTCAAGAGTGAAAATGGGGTGAAAATCTGATAGCTCAGAAGAGCCAAGAAGCAACCAGTTGACTATACTTTTAGTGAAAGACCTGGCAAGAGAACATCTCTCCATTCATTCCAAACCAAAAAAGACTGCAAATCTCTAAGTCCCTCCATACTCCTTCCTGTGCATCTCTGTCTTCCTGGGTCCTCCATACTCTCTATGGTTAATTCTTGTCAGCTAGTCACTGGTTCTGCCTCTTGATCCAAGATATATTTTATTAACATAGTCTCAGATTTCACAATGTGATCAAATATCCCACAGCCAATAGTTCAGTAGTAAGGGCCCCAAGACTGACATGACTGACAGGACCAATCTTGTGAACCATAGTCATTATAAGTTTGTGATTAAAATGGTTGTTTCAAGTTTAGAAAATACAATTCACATCTCTTTATACCATCTCTTGGCTCTTACATACTTCCTATCCCCTCTTCTGCAACGTTCCATGAGCCTTATAAGGGGTGGTGTTGAACACTCAACCATCACTTGCTCTCATCATCTTGGGCATTCATGTGCCTCCTCATTCACAATTGTTCACAACCATCATCCCTGGTTGAGTAGGGCTGAGAGCACCCCACTGTTCACAGCCATCAATCTTGGTTGAGTGAACCTGAGAGCAGCTTCACAACAGCAGATCCTTGAGGACACTTTGCTGAGTGAAAGAAACCAGATACAAAAGAGCACATGACCTGTGACTCTGTTTTTTATAAATTTATTGAACAAAAAGAGTTAGTTCTTGGAAGAGAAGCATAGGATTAGCTGCTTCTTCTGGAACAAAATAGATTTGGAAGGGACATGGTGACTAGATGACAAAAGTGTTCTGGGGATGGAGTTCTGATCTCATGGGTGGATGAAATTTGTCCAAATTTGTTGAATGGTATACTTTAATTTCTGCGTATGAAATTTTCCATCAAAAAGCTAAAAATAAACATGACATTGTAATTAAAAATTACATATTGAAGTACTTGAGAAAGTTGAGTATCACTGTCTATTTTAAATAGATAGTAACAGAAGAGGGCTTGACAGTGAACAATGGGATTTGTGGATGGATTGACAGCCAATGATGCAAATGTCATAAAAAAAAGTTAAAGTTGAAATAGGGCTCTGTGAGCTTACAAAAAACTTTCAAAGTTTCTGTAGTTTAACTTTTTTTGTTGAATCACATAGAACAAATGTGGGAAGTTTAAAATACCTCCTGATTTATGTTCCTTGTTAGTAGTTCAATTTCCTCTATGTTTTCCCTGACATGTGGCTTCAGGACACTGGGGAAGAAAAGAAGAATGAGAAAGGACAGGAAGGCTGATGGCTGTGGAGTGTGTCTGTCAGTGCTCAACCTCAGAGGCAGAACCAGTGGATGATAGCCACTGCAGTGGCCAGCCTTGTCAGCTTAACTGAGTCCCAACCAAGGAAGATGAGATAGACCTCTGAGTGTATTTATAAGGGGCATCCAGAGAAATTCATCTGCTTCCAGGGGAAGACCCACTCTGAATGCAGGCAGTGTGGCATTATGGGTGGGACTCCGGGATGCAGCACAATGGGACAGGGAGAGGATGAGCTGAAGGAGAGCATCCCTTCCTCTACTTCCAGCTCAGCATCCACACAAATCTGCTTCGCCACACCTTTCCTGTCACAACTTCCCTGCCATGCCTTCCCAGCCACGACAGACTAAGCCCCCTGAAGCCAGGCATCGAGACAAATCTTTCCTTTCTAGGACTGTATTCTCAGGTGTTTGGGTTACAGTGACTACAAAGCTGATATGCACAACAGACACTGGACCTGTGTGATCATTGGGGCTGCCTAGGAAAGTCCAGAATCCACCAGGCAGGGACTGCTGTCTGTGAGAGGGGTTTCTTCTGCTGCTGGGAAACCTCTGTTCAAATTTTTTTAATCCTTCAGTTAGTTGAACCATGTCCACCCAGGTCATCTGGGAGAGTCAACTGACAGCCTTATCTTACTATAGAACACCTTGACAGGAACTGGGGGCATAGCTCAGCTGGCAATGTGCTTGCTTAGCACACATCTCTTATCTCTTGGCTCCTAAATGTAGATGGAAGCAGAGACAGGAAGAGCACCCAGAAGCTCTGATAGGCCAGATAGCCTGGCATATCCAGCCACAAACAACAATA
This sequence comes from Cricetiscus sungorus, assembly GCA_030556225.1. Classification (NCBI taxonomy): domain Eukaryota; kingdom Metazoa; phylum Chordata; class Mammalia; order Rodentia; family Cricetidae; genus Cricetiscus; species Cricetiscus sungorus. Next base: position 18,132,528 of record JANBXA010000190.1, on the reverse strand, counting down.
AGAACAAAGTGAAAAGTCAGGAGCAACAGCCATTCAGGGTTGTCCTCTGACCTGCACACATGGACTGTGACGTGTGTCCACTAACACTCACACATACCAACATGTGCACACACTTTGAAAATATTTCTACAGTGTGCTGTGAAGCAAGGGCGGGCACACTGCTTCCTCGTGTGAGAGTTTTTCCAAGCAAATAGGAAGACAGGCACACAGAGCAATAAAGTGACCTTTCAGTCTCCCAGGAAGAAGGGCGGAAGAATGTGCAATTAAATGCTGGAACTTACACGTGGGATGGGGTTTAAGTAACTATTGCCAATTTTTCAAATAAAGCAAGAAGCAGATTTTATTGCCTTTGAACATGAAAAGGAAATCAGGGGCCTCCTAGCTCGTTACTGCTTCTTGTGGTTTTGTGCCTATGGGATTGCTGAGACCAAACTTCAGCAGAGGCCCATGAGATCCAAATTGCTTTTTACATTAAGCAGCAGGAAAGCTGGAGTACCTAGCTTGTCTCAAACGTGGTTAATAAGAACCATATGCAAGAATTCGGCCAAACTTTCCTTTTTTAGAGGTCTGCTAGTCGTTTATGAATTTGCCCAATGAGCTAAACATGATTTATATGCATATTTTATCCATTAATACCTTTGATAAATGAGTGTATTCTGCCTGATATAGACCCTGTGTGATGAAAATGAATCTGCAAAAGCTAGCATGGGACACAGGAAACAACTCTACTGTTTTTTAAGAATGAATGAAACCCTCTCTGCTGGTGGCAGATTCAAGCCTGGCTTCTGAGGGCCTCCTCTTCATCCTCAATGGGTCTAGAGCCTTGTCCCCAGCAGAATGTCCCAAAAGCTCTGCTGTTTGCTTGGCCTCTTCCCAGACAGGCACAAATGAAAAGTAGCCAGTATCCACCTCCCAAGTGTGGGAGGGCCCTGCACATCCCTCCCTGGTCTGGGGAAACCTCTCTCCTGGTGAGCCAGCAGACTACCTCCTCAACAAGTACTATATATGACACACAATGTGCACACAGAATACTAAAGGCTGTACACCAACCATGTATTACAATTGCACATACCACCACAGACACCAATTATTCACTATTCACCCCACCACAAGTACACACCCTACAAACACTGCATGCCATACACACTACATATCATATTTTATATTCATTATGTTCACACACCACCACAGGTACAAACATGGCACAACACACACCACATATTGTATATACTATATACCACATTTATAGATACCCCATGAATCAGTATTTACACATCATAGACACACACACACACACACACACACACACACCATGTTATCTATATTCAAAACATTACCAACATACATACATACATCCACACTATACTACATTGCACACACACACAATTTCCATGTATTTACACTACACCACTTACATATCATTCATATATCATATGCATGTATGCCTATATTGCAACACACACACACACACACACACACACACACACACACACACTCACACACAGATATGCATGCACTGTACACCACACACAGGCACACCACCATATGCACTAGAAAGTTTAACTCACATATTTCTTGAGAATGACCAGAAGTAAGACCTTTCAGAGACTGATGAATATATGCCATAAGTTCAAAGCAAAACTTATATTTTAACAAATTATCCACCCATGCTATTACCTTTTTCCCCCTGCACAGTAACTTGCTCCTCCCATTTATACCAGCAAACCCGGCCATTAATCGTGTTGCTGCATTAACAGTGAGTTATGCTCCCCAGGTACCAGTTTTTCATGCTAGTTCACTTTAGACTTATGATCAGGGCTAACTGCAATGGCACAAGGAAGATGCTGTGTCTGGAGCCTGGAACCCAGAATAAGCTTAGGAACTATTGAGTTTAGGAACTGACCACACAGCCCAGCACTGAGCGGAAACCCTCCCGGTGCCTGAAAACTAGTGAGAAATGTTCCTGGCAAGTAGATTTTGTTAGCAAGCATCCTAAACGCTAGGGACAACTCAAATAAAGTGTGAGCAGTGATTATGATCAGAGAATAGAAACTGAGAGCACAGAATGCTTTCTTCAGAGTGACAGGAATGCAGAAAGCTTTCCGAAGCCCGTGCTGACCATGGTAGGGGGAAAGTCGGAACATGAACAGCACCAACCTTTCAGATGTAATCTTGAAGTGATGTGCCTCTGGGAATCTTTAGTTTAGAAATATTTTCCCAGGATTTCAAAGCAATGGACAGCAAGCAAAAGTACAGACACCAAGAGAGGCCTGGGGAGATGGTCTGATGGGTGAAATGCTTGTCACTCCGGTGTGAGGACCAGGGTGTGTATGCAAGGGCATGTAGTAAAGAAATTGTTGACATGACCACTCCATTAGGAGGAAGGTTTTATTGTGGATAAAAGAGAAAATATCCAGAGGCATCAGGAAGAGTCCAGAGCAGAGAGAAAGAGAAACAGATGGGATGTGGCCAGGACCATGGAAGAGGGAGAGCAGGAGCGAACAATGGGAATAACAGTGTCAGGGCATAGTGAGAGAGCAGAGGATACACAGTAGCAAGAGAGCCGGAGAGTAGCGAGACAGAGACAGCGGGTGATACAGCAGCAAAGGGTGAACAAATCATGTAGCAGCAGGTAGGGACTCCTTTTGGGGATGGAAAATTCATTTCACAGGTTCCTGAGGAATGCTGGCTTTTATCTGACCTCCAGAAGTCCTTCAATAGTACAGTTTGAGCTCGTTTTTAGACATAGAAAGGGCTGGAGACCTAAAAGAGTGCATGGTATACGGTGGAACTCTGCACATTGGTTTCCGGCTCTCTCTCTTTCTCTCCCTCCCCCCTCTCTCTCTCTCGTGTGTGTGTGTGTGTGTGTGTGTGTGTGTGTGTGTGTGTGTGTGTGTGTGTGTGTGTTAACCTTTAGGGTTGAATGACTTTGCATAGAATGGCTGAGCCGTTGTTAAAGGAGTCCTTGTGGATAGAAGGGAGCTATCTCCATATTGTTTTACACATAAGTATGTACGTATGGCATGCATGCATGTTTGCATGTGAGGAATACACTTATCTTTGTGTACATGAAGGTCCAAGGTTTGGGAGTCTCTCTCTGACCCCCACCATGGTAGAAGTCTCAGTTCTTGTGCTCCCAAAAAAGAAGAATCCACAATGGGACACTCACAAAGCAAGCAAATAATAGAGGTTTATTTCATCACTCCGGAGTGAAAACTAATATGCCATGGTGTGCAATGGGTATGGGCTGCCTCTGGTTAATTTGAAACTCCCGGGTAGTCTGAAGTGACTGCCTTCCTAGAAAGGTGGAGACTGTCTTAGGAGGCTTTCTTACCCACAATGCAGTCTGTTTCAATTACTTGTAACAGTATGTAACACAATGTAACAATATGTATACAGGCAGAGCTACTCACCACAGAGCGGTGGTGAAGGTATCTAACTGTGCCTGCTTGCAGGTCCCTCCTGTCTCTTTAGGGACAGAATGATAAGGAACTAACATTTCCTCTGTGGCCAGAATCTCTCTCCCTCTGCATTGCAGCTGAGGGCAAATCCAGCCCCCTGATGGCCAGACCCAAGACAACGTTGAATAGTGACTTTACTTTCTTACCTGGTGCCCTCCTGCCTGATCCCTAGCACATGGATTTGGAACCACCCTTGTTCCCCTTTGAGAACAAGAAATCCCTTTATTCTGGGACATTGATGGCTTTCTCTTGCCAGCCATGGTGTGAGGCTCTAATTCTGAGGGGTGGTTCATCCCGTTGTTGCTTTCTATTGGGCATGTGATAGCTTTCTAATTTTTTTGCGATGCAAATTTATTTATTTTGATGTGTGTGTTTATGTGCTCGAACACAAGCCAGAAGAAGACACTGCAAGTCCTCCATTGAGATAAATGATTTGTGATTTGTTCACCCTTTGCTGCTGTATCACCCTCTGTCTCGCTACTCTCCGGCTGTCTCCTCCTATTTCCTCAAGCCTGGGATTCCAGGCACAGCACAGCTTTTTACATAAGTGCCCAGGACTTGAACTTAGGTCTTTATGATTGCTCAGCAAGTACCCATAGCTACTAAGCCATTTTCCCAATCTAACACAAATGAAGTTGATGAAGCAATGGTATCTTTTGTCTTTCTCTGGATGGGGTTCCTGGGAGCTGGCTGGTCCCGCTGAGACAGGCTTTATTGCTTTTCCCAGAGCCCTGTCTTGCCTCTTATGGGATCAACTTGGCTGTCTCCACCCCTGCAATCTCTCCCACTGACCTCCCCCAGGGTTCCTGCCCTCTGTTTTCACCCTGACATTCATGCTAACCCTAGCATTCACTTTCACCTTTAACACTGCCATGTGCGAGTGCCTGACATGAAGGCCACCCAAGACCTACACCAGTGTCCTCCGTCCACAGAGAAGTCTCCTTTCCAGTATGAAATGCCTACTGTCCTTCGGTCTGAATGTGGCAGAATGAGACATTGACCTCACCTGTGTGACACCCTGCCCTGTCTACCCACTAGTTCCAGGACAAAAACAAGTCTTCACAGCACCAGAAATGGCCACAAGCATTTCCCCCTCGTGTGATTGTAACTTTGGCACCAAAATCCCAGTCTTGGGGCAGTCACTAAGTCCCTGGGGTGTGTGATAAAATAGCGTACTGTCTCCAAGCCTGAAAATGTTCTCAAGGTAATTCATGAAGAGACTCCATATTAGCTTTTGTTCTTGTCTGGTTTCTGTTGTTGTGATAAACACTGTGTCCAAAAGCAACCTGGAAAGGAAAGGGTTTATTTCAGCTTAAACTTCCGGGTCAGTCCATCACAGAAGCCAGGAAGCAGGAAGTCAAGGCAGCAACCCGAAGCCAGAACTGAAGCAGAAGCCATGGAGGGGCTGCTTGCTGCCCTGTTTTTGCATCTGCACCACCCAGAGCCACCTGCCCAGGGGTGGCATTGCCCACAGTCACTTCTCAGGTGACTCTAACTTGTGTCAAGCTGACAAAAACTAAGCCAATAGTTAATTCCTGGTTGCTGTGACCTGTGTTTGTGACCTCGACTAGAAAGTGGTTGAGCACCGCCTACACTGGAGCAGGGCCACATTTCCAAACACTGACTGTTTCCAGAGGGGGCAGATGTGCTAGCTAATATTGACTATCAACTTGTCAGGGCCTGGAATCACCCAGGAGACCAGTTGGGGGGGGGGTGCTTGTAGATGGAGTTAACTGGGGTAGGACGACCTGCCCTAAATCTGGACTGGTGCCCAGCTGGGCAGAAGCATTCATTGCTGCCTGGTTCCTGACTGAGGATACCATGTGACCCAATGTTTCAGGCTCCCACTGCCATGCCTTCTATGGTGAACTATATATACCCTTGAACTTTAAGCTGTAATAAACACTTTCTCACTTAAGTTGCCTTTGTCAGAGCAAGCATCACACATGAGCAAACACACACACACACACACACACACACACACACACACACACACACACACACACAACTACCAACTGTTCTCTAGCCTTAAACCTCCTTGTTACTGCAGCTACCACCATTCTCATCCACATACACAATGAATGGTTCTCTCACTCTGGCCTCTTAGCTTCTGGCATGTGTCTCCAGTATTTGTACTGTTGTTGTTTTCGAGACAGGGTTTCTCTGTGTAGCCCTGGCTGTCCTGGAACTCACTTTGTGGACCAGGCTGGCCTCAAACTCACAGAGATCCTCTTGCTGGCCTCTGCCTCCCAAGTGCTGGGGTTAAAGGTGTGTGTCACTATGCCAGCTCAGTGCTTGTATTTACAACTAAGCAGGAAGAATGAGCTACGAGAAGGGCTCAGCCAAGGTTACCTTCTTTCCTTGATCAGAGGCTAAGAGAGCTCTGTATATAACTGTTTTTGTTTTATTTGGCTTCTCCAACCAAACCCCAAGTTTTGACATCCACCTTCACCTACCCTGTCAAAATGAAAGCACTGGGACTTACATCCTAGTGGCAAAACATGGTGATTCAAATAAATGCTCACTGACAAAGGGAAGGTCAAATGGTTATTTTCTACTAACATAATTCCTTTATTGATTCTTTGGGAATCTCACATCATGCACCCTAATTCTGCTCACTACCCAGTCCCCCTCCATGTCTAACCCTCATTTCCCAAAAGAAAAAAAATTAAAGATTTATTATATACATAGTGTTATGCTTACATGTATGTCTGCAGGCCAGAAGAGGGCACCAGATCTCATTATAGATGGCTGTGAGCCACCATGTAATTGCTAGGACTTGAACTCAGGACCTTTGGAAGAGCAGGCAGTGCTCTTAATCACTGACTCATCTTTCCCCATGAAAATTTTAAAAATCAAATCAAAACAAAACAAACAAAATCCCCAGCCCCCCCCAAAAAAAAACAAACAAACAAAAAAACCAAAAACCCCTCTTTGTTCCTCATCTTCCCTCCCTTTCCAATACCTCTTCATTTATCCTCGTGCCGCTGGGAGCTGCAGTGTGTCACACACACACTGCTCAATCAGCTTTATTTGCGAATACTCTTGCAGTAAGTCATTGGTCTGGCTCAAGGCCTCTGGTTACTGGCACACCATCATCGCTGGATCCTCACTAAGACTACTCTCACATACCCGGAGGCTGCCCTGAGTCATGGAGATCCCAGGGTATCACACCACAGGACCAGTCCCTTCACCAGCTCCAGCCGGTCCTGGATGGGGTAGATGTTGGGGTGGACCAACTGTGAGTCTGGGTGGTGGCTGAGCTGGTCAGTCCAGGCCACTAAGGCCACCTGTCCCAGGTGAGAGGCGAAGCCAGCTCTCCTACTCCCGTGTCCTCAGGGCCAGTTACCCCTCCACCTCTGTGAGGGATGGGGCCATCTCTCCAGAGCTCAGGGGTCAGGTCCTCCATGAGGGTCAAGGCCAGCTCTTTTGCTACAGTGTCCAGAATGGGCAGGACCAGCTCTCCAGGGCAGGGGAAGGGTGGGGCTGGTTCAGCATGGCTGTGATTTCATTGTGTATGGTTCCTACAGCCCCCTGTGGTAACACAGACCACAGACATCAACACAGGCCCCGGCTACAGCAGGACCACAGACCTGGACATGACTCTCGATGGCAGCTCTGGCCCAGATGACAATATGGCCCCAGGCAGCAGCATAGGTCACTCAGATCAGGACGGTTCTGGGGCTCCCAGACACCAACAAGGCCACAGGTTGCAGCCCAGACCCTGGGCTTCCACGGGTGACCTTTGGTGCCAACACAGGCCTAGGGCTTCAACACAGACCATTGTTGCAACAGGACCGTGAACCTAGACATGGTCCTCAGTAGCATCTGGGTCTGGATGTCACCACTACCCCAAGTGACAGGGCAGGGTACCCAGATCAGCACAGCCCCAGTAGTAGCATGGCCCTCAGACACCAATGGGACCCGAGGTGGAGTCCCAGGCCTTCTGGCATCCACATGGCCTTCATTGTACAGGAGCCTTGGGCATCAGCACAGACCCCAGCTGCAGCAGGGCCACAGATCCACACATAGCCCTCAGCTGCAACTCTAGCCTGGATGCCATGGCCCTTGCTGGTAACAAGAGCCACAGATATCAACTCAGACCCAAGCTGCTGCAGGGCCACTGACCCAAATATGGCCCTCCATAGAAACCCAAGCCCAGATGACACCATGGCCCCAGGTGGCAGCACAGGCCAGTCAAATGAATTTTAACTCAGCTACACCATAACCTATTAGACATGCATCAAAAAGAATGGGTAATGGAAAAAAATGGATGAGCATTGTATTATGAATCAGGGAGAATTCTGTAAGACCAATCAAAAATGTCCTATATCCTATTATGCCATTAAAAAAAAAAAACCAGTGAAGAGGAGTCTTTTACATGCCTATGCAGGTAACATATCTATGCAGGTAACATACCCATGAAATGCCTACAGGAAGTAAGCAGGGATGAGGGGAAAGGAAGATTATAAGCAAAAGCCGAAAACTGTTGGGTTTTGTTTATTGCTATGCTATTCGTTTTAGATTTATTACATGTATGTAAGTGTCTGCCTGCATGTATGTAAGTGAATCATATGTATGCCTGATGCTGGGGAAGGTGAGAAGAGGGCATCAGATCCTCTGGAACTGGAATTACAGACAGTTGTGAACCATCATATGGGTACTGGGACTTAAACTCGGGTCCTTTGGGAGAACAACAGATGCTCTTAACCACTGAGCTCTCCAGGCCTGAAAACAAAGTTTTTGAAAAGCATCATTCCAGGGCTGGAAAGATGACTCACTCAGAAAAGTGCTTGCTGCACAAGCTAGAGATCCGAGTTTAGATTCCCAGAAGCTACAGAAAAATCTAGGACTGATGGCATGCTCAGTGACGGGGGAGGCAGGTCAAGATGGCCCCCGGGGCCCAGAGACTGGTGGCATGCTCAGTGACCCTGCTACTGTGGAGGCAGGGTTGAAGACAGCCCCTAGGGTCCACTAGCTAGCCAGTCTAGCTGAATTGCAGGGCTTCAGGGTCAGTGAAAGACCCTGTCTCAAAAAATAAAGTGGAGAGCAATTGAGGAAGATACCTCTGACCTCCTCACACAGGCTTACATGTGCACACATGGCACACATACACACACACACACACACACACACACACACACACACACACACACACACACACACACACATTCATACAGGAAGTAACTGGTTTTAAAAGATGTGGACAACATTCTTTTTCTTGTCTCTTACATCAGGCTTACAAGACCTTGGCAAATTCCTACTTGTTTTGATTGTTCAGAAAATGTCCTGTCTCCAAAACAGAGGCAGAAATGGCCAGATATAATTTCATAAATGGACTTCTAGTGGTTTTCTGGTAAGAAAACAAACTTTTCCATTCAAACCTCCAATTGCCGTCGGATCTCTATAAGGCTCTCTGGTTTTTCTTCTAGCTTGTGATCCCCCCACCCCCAGAGAAACAGATCTATATGCGTTTAACACTGGCACTCTTCCTGCTGAGAAAAATATTGCTGCATAGAAAATCATCTCCGGGAAACTAAGAATCAATGCACTCTGAAAACCCAGATGGACACTGTTGCTGTAGTCACATTGCATTAGCCAGGTCATAAACAAGAAGAGGTGACCTATGTGCAAATCTCTTTGCACGGGGCTTGGGGACATCTCCATGGGTAAGGCACTTGCCATGCAAGCATGAGGACCTGAGTTCAGATCCCCAGAGCCCATGTAAAGCTGAGCACAGTAGCACATGTCTGTGAATCCAGTGCACCTACAGAAAGGTGAGTACTGAGACATGAAGAATCCTCTGACGCTCACGGGCAGCTAACAGAGCAGAGATTCCCTGTCTCAAACAACACAGAAAGTGAGGGCCTGTATACTGGCACACACCGCACACTCAACACACATACCCCGTACTCACATGAATATATACACACATGCATGTGCGCACACACACTCACACATGAATGTGTACACACACTCATGCACACACATGTGCATACACACAACACACACAAATGTGTATACAAACACATACACACGAATGTGTACACACACATGCGTGCACACTATTAAAAGGAAATTATAACAATTTTTTCCAGCCTTAGGTTTTGCCTGCGTCTTTTTCCACTGAGACCCCTCACTGTCCATATACTTCCTCTGCATTTATAGATACTGCTGTTTAAATATTTGTTCAGGGTCACCATGGCCTTACTCTGCCATGCTTTTTCTTCTTGTACCTTCTGACTTTGACTTTTTTCAAAATAATTTTAAGAGCTTGAGACAAAATCTTTTGTTCTCTCTCTCTCTCTCTTTCTCTCTCTCTCTCTCTCTCTTTCTCTCTCTTTTGTGTGTGTGTGTGTGTGTGTGTGTGTGTGTGGTGTGTGTGTGTGTGTGTGTGTGTGTGTGTGTGTGTGTGTGTGTGTGTGTGTGTGTGTGTGTGTGTGTGTGTGTGTGTGTGTGTGTGTGTGTGTGTGTGTGTGTGTGTGTGTGTGTGTGTGTGTGTGCATGCTCCTTGGTGGGGTGGTGATGGTGAGTACATGCACACATTGGAAACCAGAGGTTGATATCAGTGTGTCTAGTGTGTCTCCCTCCTTTGAGGCAGGATCTCTCAGTAAACCTGGAGCTTATCAATTCAGCAAGGCTGACTGCCCAGCAAGCCCCAAGGATCCTCTTGCCTCGGCTTCCTAGTACCATTGAGTGGTTGTGTGAAGTTGTAAGCCTACACCATGTATGTACAGCAATGCTTGGAGTTCAGAAACAGGACCCTCTGCCTGTGAAGCAGACATTTTGCCCACATAACCATCAATTCCTGTCATATCTGTATTAATAGTTAAGGCTTTCACACGCACAATGTATTTTGATCATATTTACTTTCCACTCCTCCCCTACGTCCTCCCAGATCCATCTACACACACACTCTACCCCTCCCAACTCCAAGGCCTTTTTCTTAAAATAGCCCACTGAGTCCTAATTGTGCTACCTGTATAAACCCACAGGCATGGGCCATTCACTGGAGTGTGGCCAACACACCAGCAGCCACACTTCTGAAAAGCACTGATTGTCCCTCCCCCAGAAGCCATCAACTGTCAGTAAATCCTTGGTTAGAAGTGAGGATCCATGAACCCCACCCCCACGCTGTGCTGGGATCTGGCCTGGCTTGATCTTGTACAGGTCTTGTCCAACCACAGCTGCTATGTGCTCATGACACAGAGGTCATTTCCAGAAGGCACTGTTTTGCCCATTTCCCCCAACCTCTTGCTGTTAAACTCTTTCTGCCCCCTTTTCTGTGATGTTCCCTGGGTCTTCGGGAGGTGATGTGATAAAGATCTCCTATTTGCACTGAGCACCCCACAGACACCTAGTCACTGCACTCTGTCTAGTTGTGAGCTTCTAAGTTAACCACCATCCACTGCATAAACAAACAAGCAACAAAACACTTCCCCTATGAGGTCTGAGAGCTGCACTAAATTATGAAGAGAAAGATAGAACTCCAGAGGGCAGTTTGATACTATGTCTATTTAGCAAGGTGATGACAGTGCCTTCATCCCTAGGGCCTGGGAGCTCCACAACAATGAGTTGATGGCCAGATCTGTGGCACTGGACATGTGTTTCCTCCTCAGTCTTAAAGCCAAGCAGAAAGCATTTGTCTCCTCCATAACATCCACACCACTATTGCACCTATTAGCATACCTTACCATGCTGGCCGTTATTGTAGCTCACAGGTTTTCTCCCCCATAAGCCTACACAACACCTGCTGGTACCACTAAATCTAGCCAGCCAGGAGGAAGCTTTGAGATCCTCCTGGTCATATCTTAAAGAGATAAAATATGTTCTGTTTTTTATCAATGATTCCAACTTGAAAAAATTCTTAATAACTTCTGATAATATGTTTTGCCTTAATGTAAGAATTATTGCTGGCATTGGGCCCACCTTTTCCATGCAGACAAGATCCGTGAAGGACGGTTTGCTTGTCTGGCCTAGATCCAGCGCTATGAACAGGCAAGCTGACTGATGGACGGTCTCCAAAGAAGCTGGCTTCCCTTCTCGTTCTGCCTCCTCACGACCCCTAACCCTTGAGTTATTTGGGAAACATTTGATTGCTATGTCTCCATCCTATAAAATAAACTGGAGGCCCTGGGGATATGGCTCAGTCAGTAAAATGCTTACCACACAAACATGAAGACTTAGGTTTGAACCCCAACACCCACACAGAAAACCATGGGGGCAGGAGAGATAACTCAGCAGTTAAAAGCAATTATTGTGCAATTATAAGGGCCAGAGTTTGCATCCCAGGAGCCAAGTAACCATTCAGGCATCCTGCTTACACCACCTCAAGCATCGGCTTCAGAAGAAGCAGAACAGGGGAGTCACTGGGGCTTAGAGTCTATCCAAGAATACTTGAGTCCCAAGTACAGGAGAAGCCATGTCTCCGAGGAACATTGGAGAGTGGTAGAAGAGCATGCTTGACACCCATTCTGTCCTCCACACCTGCACAGGTAAGACATGTACACACACACACACACACACACACACACACACACACACACACACAGGGGGGGGGGGGGGGGGGTTAGACACATAAGTAAATCTCTTTTGAAAGCCAGGCATGGCAAGACATACCTGGAATCCCAGCATGGGAAGATACAGACAGGAGGACCTCGGGGCACACTGGCCAACTTATCCTTCATCTCATAAATAAAGTTGAGAGCAGCAGAAGAAGACTCAGCATTAACTTCTGCTCCCCACATTTGCACACACTGGTGCATACACTCACACACACACACACACACACACACACACACAGAGAGAGAGACAGAGAGAGAGAGACAGAGAGACAGAGAGAGAGAGAGAGAGAGAGAGAGAGAGAGAGAGAGAGAGAGAGGGAGGGAGGGAGGGAGGGAGAGGGAGAGAGAGAGAGAGAGACAGAGAGAGACTAGAACTTGCACGGAAGTTTCTGAAGTAGGGGGTATGAGTGAGCCATGCCATGCTTACTGCCATGGCATCTAGGCATCTAGGCAATCCAAAACTGGGACAATGAGATCTCTGATGGCTCACTTCCTCTCCATACCACTTCTTGATGCACAATTACTGCCCTGAAGTCAGCCAAGGGCCAGCAGGGCTGGACTCTCCTGTAGTTTGTGCAGCTTGGGACAGAATGCTCACAACCACTGGACACGAATGAGTCAGCTCTTTCTCAGCCGTCAGGGCGACTCCCGGCTTAGAGGCAGACAGGGTCATGGGATAAAGAGATAAAGGTGGAACTGAGCTCAGGTCTCTCCAAGGCTATTGACTACAGGTTTTCATGAAGACATCACATTGAATTCCTATTTCTATTCTCTCCTGGCTCAGCACCACTTTCCTCTTTCTTTGTATGGATGTGGCATACAGAAGCGGGCCCTCTCACCATCCTGTGGTTCCCCTTTTTCTCCCCTTCCTCCCCTTCCTCACACACTCCCCACACCACCTAGCTTTCCTGCTCTTTTCTTTCCTTCTGTCTCTATCTATCCTTGGCCTTTGCTTTGACCCAGCCTCTAATCCCTGATGGTTTAAAGGACCACACTCTGGGAGAGCAGCAGAACAAGGCTGCTCTGTCCACACACTTTACCCGGTAGCAGGCTGCCATCTCAAGGTCATCTCAGACACTTCAGAAACATCGCCTTCTGACAGGAACCACCAGAGACTCAATTAGCAAATAGCAGCCCAGGAACTCCAGGTTCCTCCTAGACAAGCAACTCACAGTCCTTTGCATTTACAGCATGAGCTGCCTCTGTGTAAAGGGAGCAAAAAGCAAGCCCTAAAATTCTCGAACGATATCTCCTGAGGCCTTCACTTAAACATAGAGTTTTGTTTAGTTTCTATACTGCTTAACACACGAAGCTAGCCACTAAGTGAAGAAAGTGAACAGATGAGCCCGTTGCAGACGAATATTGAGGTTCCTTCGCAAAGAGAATTACATTTTTCCAGTTTTCCTTGTAATTAGACAAAGACCAGTGACTGAGGGCTGGCTAATGCAAAGCAACTGAAAATTATGAATGTTGAGACAAGCTCCCTCAAAACATTTCCCAGGCTTTTCTCATTCTCAGCAGCGTTTGGGTGTGGAAGAGCACGGAGCATTCAGTGCTGTGCAGCAAAATGTGTCTGACTTCCTTTGTGTTAATTTGCTGTGAAAGATTTCGTTGCTTGCTATTACAACGCAGTTTAACCTATTGACTGATATGGCAGGAAACTCTAATTTAAACTAGCAACTCCAATAATGCTTTCATAATGAAACATAAGTGTAAATCTTCAGGGGCCTTCATGTGGCAGTGGATTCATCACTATCCTCAAAGCATCAATCAGCAAGAAAAGAAAAGATACCCAAGTTAGATTTGGTTAAGATTTAAAGTTCGTGCATCAAGGCACATTATGAAGAAAGTGAAAAGAAGGCAGAAGAATGGAAGAAAGTATTTGCCAGTGAGATGTATAATGGGGTCTTGACACCTAGACTTTTGTTTACCCTTTACCCTACTAATTGAAGAAAGTGGATCAGTTGAAACCCATCTGGGACTCAGAAACACCAAAAGAACAGTGAAACAAGGACAACAGAAAGACAAGACATCCAGCCAGGAAACTGTCAAATAGCATCTAGGGGAGATGGCTCAGGGAATAAAGAGCTTGTCACTCAAGCCTGGGGACCAAAGTTCAGAACCCCAATACTCATGTAAATGCTTGTCAAGTGGGTGTGGCCAGCCGTTTGTAATCCCAGTACTAAGCGGGAAGGGGCAGAAATCCCAGGGCTCATATTTGTGGCATACACTATACACAAAAGTTTAAATACATTTAGCCCTAAACATCTGGTGTACAAACTACCAAGGAACTACCAAGGAAACTGGTGTGAAAGAAAAGGTCTTTTACTGAAATTGTATACTGAAAGGAGGCTCTTGGTCACTTGCAATCAGCAAAGACAAGCGTTGTTAGAGAATAAATTCACTGTGGGGCTGGAGACACGGTTCAGTTTATAAGGTGCCTGCTACCCAAACACTGGATCCCCAGCAACCACATAAAAAAGCTAGGTGGTGTAGTGAGATATCCACCCCGCCCACACCTGTAGCACTGACCACGTGATGGCGTGGGTTTAGGTCTGGGGACCCGATCCTAGGTCACTCTCTTGGTTCCAGTTTGGTGACTGAGAGCAGCCTGAGTGTGGATCCTTGGAGCAGGAACTAGCAGGTCATCAGTTTCTTATGTAAGTGACTTCTCCAAAATAAAATTATAATAACCCTTTATTAAGCCTAGTCCCGTGCATCTGGCGATAGGTTGGAGGCATGTAGTTGTAATTCCAGCTGGGAATTACAGCTCACAGCTAACTTCCACACCAACCACATTGGTGAGCTCCAAGTCCAGTGACAGATTTGTCTCAAAAAATAAGGTAGGAACTAGAGCGATGGCTCATTGGTTAATAACATCAGATGCTCTTCAAGAGGACCCAGGTTCAAATTTCTAGCACCCACCTGGCACTTCAAAACCATCTGTAACTACAATTCCAGGAGCCTAACATCCTCTTCTGGCCTCCATGACCGTGGCATGCACATGGGACACAAACATACATTCAGGCAAAATGCATACAATAAATTACTATAGTTAAAAAATAATAAGGTAGAGAACCATTGAGGAAGACACTCACTATTAACATCTGACCTACACACACACACACACACACACACACACACAGAGAGAGAGAGAGAGAGAGAGAGAGAGAGAGAGAGAGAGAGAGAGAGAGAGAGAGAGAGAGAGAGAGAGAGAGAGAGAGAATAAGTAATTAGAAAGCTGTTATAAATAAAAAGATTAAGCCTTCTCTCTTCGGTGATTTCTTTACCATGTTTTATGAACATGTTTGATTTCTACAGATGATCTAGTCTCCACATTCTCTCTAGAGAGCAGAGCTTTCTAAAGAATAGTTTACACTCAACTCAGTTGTTTTTATCTAAGTTGTTCTATTTATCAATAAAGACTTGGGAGTCAAATGTTGGACTGAAAACCTGTTAGGTCAGAGAAGCTGAGAGGCAACCAGCTGACCTTCCGTTTCAACCAGAGACAAGCAAGAAAATACCCGTCCAGTCATCCCAAAAGGAAAAGGCTGGCAAAGCTCTAAGCCCCTTCCTACTCCATCCTGTGCATTTCTCTACATGCCTTTCCCGCCTTACCCTCTACGGCGAATTCCTGCCAACTATTGCTGGGCTCTGCCTATATCCAAGGCTAATTTTTTTTAACATTGTCTCAGAATTTCACGGTGTAATTATATACCTTATAACATTTCCTCCTTTTGTCTAAATAAAAATAAAAAAGGAAAGGGGTTTTTTTTTTAACTCTAAAACAGTAAAACTGTACACAATAACAACAATTATCAATTAAGAATTATGTCCACAATGTCCAGAATTTGTCACAATTTGTAAATTACATTCACAAATACATTAGTATTTGGTAAATTCAGAGAAAGTGCTCTATTATCTGTCTTATCTTGGTGAGTCCAAAGTTTTATATCTAAACCACTTTCTATCAAAAATTGTATTGCCAACCTAAAAATATCTTTTTAGACCTCAAAGTAGTTTTTTAGTTAAACAATTTAAGCTTTTATATTTTTAACCTTATATAATTTACATCTTGTAGCAGGCATTTTTTTTTTTTTTTTCCAGCCACCAACCAGGTCTCAAATCATGACATGAAGATTTCTTTTTAGTTATGTAAGTTCAGCCTTATCTTATGCTTGTCCCACTAGCTTTTATAACTTAATCTGTTACTTTTCATCTACATTTTCCTCAGGGCTTTTGACCTCTTTTCAATCTGCATGTCTTACACCAGGGCTGGCTGCCTGGAGGCCTCCTGGCTGGCCACAGGCGTCTCCCTCTCTTTGCCCCTTGTTTCTTCTCTAATTCCCTTCCCTCTTCTCTCTCTTCTTCTCCCTGACCTAAATTCCTTCCCCTACTTATTCTCTCTACCTGCCAGGCTCACCTAGCGCTCCACTGCCTAGGTGTTGGCCATTTAGTTTTTTATTAGACCAGTCAGGTACCTTAGGCAGGCAAGGTGAAATAACAGCACATCTTTACATAATTAAACAAATGCAGCATAATCAAATGGAACGTGTCTCTGCGTCATTAAACCGATGCAGCATAAACAAACATCTTTACATAGTTAAAGTAATATTCTTCAACATAAACAAATGTAACACATCTTTGCCCAGTTAAGTGATATTCCACAACATTTCCCCTTTTTGTCTAAATAATAAGAAAGGTCTTAACTTTAACATAGTAAAACTATATACAATAAAGAACAATTATCAAGTAAGAAATATATTTACAATATCCAGTTGATTTGTATCTGACAAGTTCAAAGAAAATACTTCATTATTTTTATACTGTCTTGGTGAGTCCAAATCTAATTTGCCATCTGTCATAACTAAGAAAAATTGTATTACTTTAACTATCTAGTCTTAAACTTCATCAAATACCCCAAAGAGACATAAAATTGCCTGAGTAAACTGGAAGTCCAGTGCAAGCCACATCCAACACTATAGAAATGCCCCTATCTGGCTGCCTACAGTCACCCATTTCCTCTGCAACTTCAGGGCTGTTGGAGACCATCACCATCCTCACAACCTCAGGGATCTGAGTAGAAAATTACTGCCTCTTAAGAAATAAACAGGATGTTCAACAGAACATTGCAAGGTACAGGCTTTCAGTTTCACAGCCAGTCAAAGAATATAGCTCAGGGCTATCTCTCCTGCTGCAATAAACAGCCAATTATAGGTTAGCTAAACAACTTAGGGCATTCCTTCTACTGCCCTTCTCATTCTGCCTACCTGCCAGTGTCCATGCCCTGGCTATGTGCAAACCCCCACCCACATCCTGCCCACAGCCCTATATAAGCCTCCCCTGAGAAAATAAAATTTGTCAGCTTGATCAGAATACTGTCTTGCTGTCCATTCTTTGTATCCCTTGTCCCCCATTTTCTTCTAGGTGTCCCCAAGTTCATTGTTGACTACCCAGCGGGTCGGGGCAGAATTGGCGCCCAACATTGGATGGCAGAGGACATGTAGGATAGAACGCCACTCATGGAAAGAGAAGGATCCTTCCAGAGTGTTCCCCAGGGAGATGGCCTAGCTTTCTTTTCGGTGAGCAACTGCACAAATCTTACGGTGAGGTAAATGATGGGATAAGCATTTCTCAAAAGTCTCAAAAGTTGCTTTCTGTGCTCGAGGAAGCCCTACGGATATGAGGAATTTGGGTTAAGAAAAGGACCTTGCTAGTACCTCCAGTTATTGAACCCTGATTCAGGTTGTCTTTAAGACAACCTCCCAATGGCCAAACCTCTAGAAATTGGTCTCTGAGGGAGAATGATTGCTTAAGGATTCCTCCTCCGGTCCCCTTCATTGGCCTTCCCTCCAAAAGGGGCCTTTTCAGTCCAACCTGGAGAGAGAGGGGGGGAGGGAGAGGGGGAGGGAGAGGGAGAGGGAGAGGGGGAGGGAGAGGGAGAGAGAGAGGCCCAGGTGACCTCTCTTCAGGGGAAGAGGTTGACCTTGAAAAGGAGGTGGCCAAATATGAGTGGGACTATTATCCTGCTCCCTCTAACATTGATCCTGCCTCTGCTCCACAAATGCTGCCGGCCATCCTACCTGAGCCGCAGCTCCCCAAGAATTCTTTACAAATCCCCCGCCCTACTGCCTCCCTGCCATGCTACTCCAGGGCTTGGGGAAGCAAAGATTCGGCCCTGCATATATGCACTAGGTCAGCAGGACTTGTGGGTGCCAAGAACTCAAAGTTGTTCTGTTACGGCAGGTTGTTCCTGCCGGCCGCAGTGGGTCAGATATTGCGGTTCAATAAGGGTCAGGATAAACAAATAGGTCGAATAGATGTTTAATAAGGGAGAAACAACTCACAACACAGACAGATGAACACAGCAGTTAAAACTGGATGCTCCTCTCTCCGTGTCCTGCCAGAAAGAGCTTTTCTCTGCCTCCTCTCGAGACTAAGCTCCACAGGTCACTTCCGCCCCTGGCTCCACCCCTCAATGGGTGTGGTCAGTGCCACAGAAGCAGACACAGTGAATATCCCACTACATTGTTCCAATTGTTTACTTTTCAAACAGCTGCAGTCACAGATGAGCTGTAGGGAGCTAGCCCAGGCCCAGAGAGCAAAGGCAGGACAGGACCCAGAGACCTGCAGCCTTAGGAACTGCTGCCGTGCCTACGGCCCAGCCAAGTGTATGGAAAAATTAATTCATCTCATCAGAAACTGTTTTAAGACCTTATTTAAAAAAAAAAAAAAAGGAAAAGAAAAAGATGGCATAGATGAATTTATTGGGATTTGTTCACATTTTAGATGCTTAAAATTCAAGGGTTATCTACAGCAGCTGCATTACAAGAGATTTCAATTAAGGATGTTTTATTTCAACAAACTAATCTTGGCCTAGAGAAGAAAAAAAAAAAGACTAAAAGATGTGTGTATGTTCTGTATGTATGGTGTAGCTACACGTGTGTATAAAGTGTGATTATGAATGTGTAAATCCTACTATTTGAATTGCTTGGGATATGATAAAAAGAGACATCAGGTCAGTGTCTTGAATGAAAGAGTTGGCGATCTGTGCCTCCCATTGCTGGCCACCCAGAGCAGGTTGGCAGGAAATGGCCAACGTCAACATGGCCTGAGATCCATAGGAGCCTCTATGGATGGTTCAATAGAGTTTAACAGAGGAAAAAATACAAAAATTCTCTTATTTTTATGGTTATAAAAAAGAAATAGAGAGAATGGAGGTTAATATAAGATTTAAGAAAAGCTATTGAGAAAAAGCCTTAGGGAACTGCAGCCATTGGGCCCCGCCTAGAAAGGTGTCAATGTGGATGCAAATGAGACCATGTCAGCTAATAGAGCTTTACAGGTGTACTGAGTATGTTTTCCCCACTGGCCACTGTTACCAGCAGGTTTTACTCTTTGTTCCTCCCCGCCGGCCTCCAGGTCCTGCCGCCATGTGAGCCCCAAATAACACTCTGAGACTCTGTATTTGATACTATCCTGTTGGCCAGTTACCATTATTGTTTATGGGCTAGCTCTGTCTTAATGATTAACCCATTTCTACTTATCTAAGTATTTCCACGTGGTCATCATATCTGGGAGCCGCGGCTGGCGTCTTCCTTCCTCCCTGGTCTACATCTTGACTCCTCCTTACCACTTCCTCTTTCCTCCTTGTGGTCTCCTAGCCCCGCCTATCTTGTTTCTTATTGGCCACAGTGCTTTATTAATTAACCAGTATGAGAAACATATTTACAGAATAACATCTCCCATCAGGCCACTGCCACGCCAGCCCCAAATAACACGCAGGGACTCTGTATTTGATACAAGTTGTTGGCCAGTTATTGATTCCTTATCGGCTAGCTCTGTCTTAATTATTAACCCATTTCTACTATTCTAAGTATTTCCACGTGGTCATCTTACCGGGGAGCAACGGCCAGCATGCTGTTCTCTGTAGGCTCTCTATGTTGGCTCCTCCTTACTCCTTCCTCTTTCCTTCTAAAATCCTAGCCCCGCCTATTTTGCTTTCCTATTGGCCAACAGTGCTTTATTCATTAACCAGTATGAGAAACATATTTACAGAATGACATCTCCCATCATACAGGTTAGATTAAAAAAAGACTTTTTCAAAGGTATTTGGGACATATGTTACATCCTAAAGAAATTAGGCCTGAAAAATTAAAAATTAAAAAAGATAGATTGCAATCATTAAATGATGTTCAGAAATTATTGGGAAATATTCAATGGTTACTTCCCTTTTTAAAAAAGCATCTACTGGCAGTTTAAAACCTTTAAGTGCTATCCTAAAAGGAGACAGTAATCCTAATTCACCTAAACAACTAAAGAGGTAAACAAGTTCTCCTACAGTTGTTAAATGCAACTCAACATCAACAGATATGCTATATTGAGTATGCAAAACCATGGGAGGCTTATGTGCTTATAGTGCGACTTCTATCTTATGGCAAGGGGACCATTGTTATGGTTGCATTTACCTATTTCCTCAGCCAACGTGTTAAATCCTTATTTAAAACAGTAACTTGTATGGTACAAAAATGCTGTGTGGAGTCTAGGAGATATTTTGGCAGGGAACCAAGCATAGCACATGTTCCCTATACCAAACAGCAAGTTGATTGGTTATTTCAAAACCTTTACAACCAGCAATTAACAGGCAAAGGAACATTAACTTAGGTAGTGATGAGTTGCCTCCCCTTCTCTGAAAATGGGGTCAGGTGCCAGCCATGGCACTCCTGACTTAAGAAGTTAATTTTCTTTTACCATTAGAAGTTCCCTTTCTCTGTATAGATTTAGGGCCCAAGTTTTTAACTTTTATTAATTATTATTTGTGGTCCATCAGCTTTTGCTCAGTTTTGGGGGGAAAAATTTATAATCAGTTTCCAGCTCATAGACTGTTACAATTTGTGCTAATACATCCCTAAAATGTAAAGAGTAATCCTATAAAAAATACTATGTTAGTTTTTCCTGATGGGTCTTCTAATGGAAATGCAGCTTATGTTATTGATTGAAAAGAACATGTAGTATCGACAGATCCAGCTTCAGCTCAGATACATGTGTTATAAGCTGTTACAATAGTTTTTCAACTTCTAATAAATGATTCATTTAACTTATAGTCATTATGTTTTCAGAACTCTCAGTTTTAGAGACAGTTCCATACATTGGAACCAGTAATAATCAGATTAAAATACTGTTTGAGCAAATTCAGAGTCCCATTCATCAAAGAAAGTCACCGTGCTTTGTGGGTCAAATAAGAGCTCATTCAAACTTTCCTGACCTACTGGCTGAAGGTAATGAGTCAGCTGATAGAGTGACAAAAATGGTCACTTTATCTCAGGTAAAATTAGTTCAACAGTCACACAGCTTTCACCATAAAAATAGTAATAGTCTAAGAAAACAGTTTGGTTTAACTACAGAGACTGCTCGGCAAATTGTCAAACAATGTGATGTGTGCCCACAATATTTACCTGTAACTAATGTTGGAGTAAATCCTCAAGGCCTGCTTCCTAATAATTTATGGCAAATGGATGTTACTCATTTTACAGAATTTGGCAGATTAAAATACGTGCACGTGGCAGTCGGTATGTATTCAGGCTTCTTAATGGCTACTGCATAACTACTGCATAATCTGGAAAAACCACTAAGCATATAAGTCACTGTTTAAAATGTTTTTATTTTACATTGGAGTTCCAATAATTATAAAAACAGACAATACCTAGATATACTAGTAAAACATTTCAACAATTTTGTGCCCAATAAAAAATTAAACATGTAACAGGCATTCCTTATAACCCTCAAGGGCAAGGAATTGTGGAGCATGCTCATAGCTCCTTGAAAATGCAACGTATAAGGAGAAGGGACTCGTGCCCCCAGTCTCCACATGATACATTAAATCATACATTCTTCATTTTAAATTTTTTGAATGTGAATGCCCATAGACAATCTGTGGCAGACAGATTATGGCATGATGGAACTCAAGAGACTTTTACTCAAGTCAAATAAAAAGATCCACACACTAGACTATGAAAAGGGCCCAACCCTGTCCTAATATGGGGTTGAGGGGGGTTGAGGGTATGTTTGTGTTTTCTTGCAGGAAGAAAAGGAGGACTGGTGGCGAAACAGAAGAAAACCGGACCTGAGACCGTGGGGCCATAATTATCCCCCCCCCCCGCCCCACCTCACTCCCACCCTCTCTACTTTCTCTCTGTCTCTCTCAGAGGTCATTCTCTGGAACAGGCAAGGCTCTTAGACCTATTGCTTTTACAACAAGGAAGAATGTTGCTTCTATACAGATCACAGGAGTGACAAGAGACAGTATGGCCTAGGTCAGAGAGGGCTAGAAAAAAGAAGGAAGCAGTGAAAACAGAAACTAGGCGGCTTCCAAAATTGGCTCTCAGCCTCACCCTGGCTTACCACCCCACTCCCTTCCATTTTAGGACCCCTTGCTGGCTTCCTGATGCTGCTTGCCTTAGGCCCTTGGGCCATTAAGAGGTTTACTGTCTTTTCTGCCAACAGATCGACTCCCTAAGGGCAAAGCCTATCCAAGTACTCTATCACAGGCTTGACCTCAAGGATTGTGGTCACAGTGAGCCTTTAAAAGGTGACAACCCACAACCAAGGGGGCCACTTCCCAGGGAAGCCTCCTTCTGCTGTTGAAAAAACTAAAACATCTCCCACCTAGGTGCACCTTGTGCGAGTGCAATGAAGAGGCCGCCAAAGGCACCTACCCTGGGCTTCATGGGACTATACCTGCTTGCATGAAGGTTGATGTCAGAAAAACCCTTCCCTCCTCAAAAAGGCATCACAGAGGGCCTGAGCAATCTTGCCTGCAAAGGCTGGGTTAGCTTGCTTCAGGATATATGTCACATAACCATGTAGGGGGACCAGGATCCCTGCACCCACTCTTAGAGAGAGAGTGTCAATAGCTCACCTTCTTAATTAGAAAAAAAAGGGGGGGGAGGATTGCCAGGAGCGACCGTGGCATAAGCCTTAGAGATTGCCAGCTTTTTCTTAGAATAGCGCATTGAGTTAGAAGATAGCTACTTTCAGTCAGGATCTACCTGCTCCCCTTCGCCAACTTCCTGAGAAGTGGAATTTAGGGCTTATAGGAATACAGTTAGGTTACTTAGTAACCCCTCCTTATACAGTTATCTCCTGAGACCTCTTCCCCTGCTAACAACCTGCTTATCTCTACCTGCATTTCCTCTTAGCAGATATCCTGCTCACCTTCAGTGACCTATTATTAAAAACACCAGGCTGTCCGGTTACCAGACAACGACCTCCCCTTGGTTATCCACTTTATTGCCTAGTCTTTTGGGCCCCTTTGTGGGTCTTATATTGCTTTTTTCTTTTGGCCCATGGGCCTTTAGGTGTTTGACAGATTTCATCAAGCAACAGGTAGATAGACTTGCCATAAAGCCACTATCAGAGGCTGGCCATGAGTGACGGTGAGGGGTAAGGTGACAGTCGCCTAACATTCCCAGTTCCCACTTAGTTTAAACAGGCATAATTCCTCCCCCAGGTCAAAACAGCTTTCAGACCAAGACCCTTGAGCAGCCCCAGCCAGGGACCTAGAAAGGCCTCCCTCCCATAAAAATGAGGACCTCGCTCTGCCAGTTATTCAGCAAAGACGGGCACCTTTCTGAACCTCCACCCTCCTAAGACAGGAACTTTGATGGCTGGCAAAGATATCCAAAAATGGGGTACGGGTGGGAGCCCCTCAGAATGATCCTAAGACAGGCAGTCATCAGTGCTAAGGTCCTCTTGGAGAAACATCTCGGCTGTTCCTCTCTATTATTATACCAGAGAGGGGGAGATGTTGGGGACCATCACCATCCTCACAATCTCAGGGATCTGAGGTAGAAAATTACTGCCTCCTAAGAAATAAACAGGATGTTCAGCAGAACATTGCAAGGTACAGGCTTTCAGTTTCACAGCCAGTCAAAGAATATAGCTCAGGGCTATCTCTCCTGCTGCAATAAACAGCCAATTATAGGTTAGCTAAACAACTTAGGGCATTCCTTCTACTGACCTTCTCATACTACCTAGGCGCCATGCCCTGGCTACATGCAAACCCCCACTCACATCCTGCCCACGGTCTTATATAAGCCTCCCAAGAGAAAATAAAATTTGTCAGCTTGATCAGAATACTGTCTTGCTGTCCATTCTTTGTATCCCTTGTCCCCCATTTTCTTCTAGGTGTTCCCGGGTTCATCGTTGACTGTCCCACGGGTCCGGGCACAGGGCTTCCATCTTTGGTCTATGGGCCTCTAATATCTGGCAGACTTTTCTATGATACAGGAATTTTGAAAAACAGTCCCTCTTTATTTTGACAAAGTTTGGCAGTCGCTTCCCTGTGTGTCCTGCGCGTTCACTTAGGACAGTATACAGTCAGCAGTCAAGGCAGGGACAGTTGCTTGCCCAGATAACTAGCTTTGCCACATAAGGAGGTCCTTCCCCGCCCATCATCCTTTTGTGAAGTAGACCGGTGCTTCCAGCAGCAGACATGTCTCACTGTCATGAAAAGCCTTAGGTTAGTAGTCATCTTAAATGCCATATCTATATGTCTCTGAAGCATTTGAAGAGCATATATGTATCTAAAATATATCTGTTTGAGCTTGAGAACATATCTAATAAGACTACAAGTTTAATTGTTATTTTGATTATCCTAAACAGTTTGTAATAGTAACATTTAAGGACTAGAACTTTACATCACAATTTTAAATGAGTTGCTTAGATACAATACTTTACAGAATTTTGCAACAAAAATAACCCTAAACTGTACCAGTATACAAAAATCCATACAATGTAAAATATTTGAGACTAATAGTTGCTTTTTAGCCTACAAGTAGATCCAAAGGATACTTTTGTCCTTTCATCCCTATATCCCTCGTTTTTTCTTTGCAGAAAAGAATCTAATGTACTTTGCTTGATCTCCTCCTTGACCATAACCAATAACAATTTTCAACTAACCCCTCTAAAGAGTGATACACATTAATAACTCACTGAATGACCAAAACCATCCACCTACCTCTTGGGAATGCAGACAGTGTGTTCTTAAAATAACTTCCCCATTGTCTGGGGGCAATGCGTCTTTAGGGGACCACGAAAGTTTCGATCATGGTTGAGTCCTGGGAGAGCTAGGTTTATCATTTGCTATCCAATCTCCATGTGGTGGGGAGGTTCAGGGCTTGCCTGATGTTCTGGCTGGAGTAGTATCTTAGCTAACTGTTTTGACATTGTCCTGAGCAGTTTGCAGTCCCAAGCTCATCTCTGGGTGGTATTTGTCAACTTAATGGTGTCATATGGCTTTGTTGTTGCGGGTCCCTATCATCTTTTTTGAGACCTCAAAGGTCTCTATTAGGAATGATCACATTCATTGCAGAAAACAAACATTGTAAATGTTTTATACAGCAGATCTTGGGGATGTTAAAGGACCATAATCTGTTAAGAACATCCAGGGTACTCAAGCTTAGTTCCTAATTACCTGATTCAGACTCAAACCCTTAAACTATACAAGAAGCTAAGAGAAACTTATTTCTATAATTATTTAGTACTCTGTAAGACTACTAGTATCCCAACAGAATTTGAGATAATATTGTATCTTAAGAAAAGTTTTAAAGAGTCAAAATAAAACCAAAGAATTATGAAATTAGTGACAATAGAATAGTCCCTTAATTTTAATAGTCCCTTTCCCATACCAGGTGGCTCTTCTGACATGAGACAGAGATTTTAAATTTTCCTTTAACAAGCATGCTTGGGTTTAGAGAAGGAGAGAACCATGCTCAAACTCCAAAGCCAGCTTTGATTTTAATTGAAATGAGACCACAAAAAGACCATGTGCATTATATGTCTGTAGAGAACAGTGAAAAGGGCATTCAGGAAGATTTATGAAATTCTATCCTGTTGGGAGTATACTATACCATTACTCTTTCTTGGAACATTTTCTCTTGATGTCCTTCTCCTTCAGATGTCTCATTTGTCCAGTGGTCTTTAGAATCCTTAGTTGGATGCTTTTATTCCCTGGGAAAGATAAAACAAAATCCTACCCTAAACCTAACTTTGGAGAATTCCTTTTTTTGACAGGTTATATCTCTGTAAAGGCAAAATGTTTCTTGGCAACAGAAATAGTATTATCTTTTAATAAAAATATATTTTCTTTTTCTTCCATGTATGATCAAATGAAAGAAATTTGTTTATCTTTTAAGTTAGTATAGATTGAATAAGCAAACTGTTTGATAAACTATCGCCTCTCTTAATCGAGAGGTCTCTCCTATTTTAATCTAATCTTTAACAATCTTGATGGTATCCATAACTGTTCTTCTCACGTGGAAACAAAAACAAACCTCTTCCCCAATGTAACAATTATCCTGGTTTCCATTCTGAGGCCAATGCATCTTTAAAATATACAGGCCAATTTAATTCAGCAGTTTCATCTACTATCCAACGTCTTTCCACAGCTGTTGCTGCTTTCTCACTAGCTTTTAAAAAGTTTTAAGTCAAGAATTGTATAATCTGCCTCTAGGTCTTTGTTATCCCTTACTTTTTATTAAGCATATCTTTTAAAGTGAGATTAGATCTTTCCGTAACTGTTTGTCCTATAGGATTGTGTGATAAACCTGTCACATGCTTTATGTTAAAATACTGCTTCATTTTACTACAGACACATGCTGAAGCATTGTCAGCCTTTATTTGTATAAGCATTCCCCTGATGGCCATGACTTCTAAGAAATATGAAATTGTATAATTGTATGATCAGCCTTTTCATAAATTAAAACAGTTGCCCATTTAAATCCTGAATATGTTTCTATGGCATGATGCACATACATTAATTTTCCAAACTCTGCAAAATGAAACACATCCATTTGCCAAATTTATTCCTCTGAGTACCTTTTGGGATACTTCCTATAGGTAATGAAGCTTGGTTATACAAAGAACAAGTAGGACATTTCCTTATAATTTCCTTGGCTTGTTGCCAAGTGATAGAATTTTTTTCTTCAAACCTTTGCTATTAACATGGTGTTTCTTATGAAATTCTGAAGTTTTGGGCACATTTCCTACCAATAGCTGATCGATTCCATCATTAATTTGTGTTAAAAAGGAATAATAGCACCATATGGGATCTGATGTGTGTTAGAAACAAGTGATAATTTTTATTTATGATTACTTACTACAGTTGAATAAATAACAAAATTAATTCTGAATATGTAAAACAACTCTTTCTGCATATCAAGAAGTTCTGGAAAATTTAATAATACCACGAGAATAGCATATAATTCTGACTTTTGAATAAAATCATAAAAGATTGGAGCTACTTACATCTTTTCCCTGACATATAACCTATCATCTCTTGTTTATTTGCATTAGTATATAATGTAGGAGCTCCAAAAATTGGTGTTCCTCTTACCATGTAAGGTCTCAAGAATCCAATTAGTTCTTTATGTAAACTTAAGTCTCTCGTTTTGGAGATATTTATTACTAATCTCTTCCAAGATATTACTTCAAGATCTTTGACTATGTTTATTTTCTGCCCATAAGGAGAAATTTCAACGTTAGTAAAAGGTAATACAATTTCTGATGGGTCTATTCCTGCTAATTGATGAAATCTTACTTTTCCTTTAAGAATCAATTCAGAAACCTTCTCTAATTTTTTATTCTGTTTCTTAGTAAAAAATATTCATCCTAAGAATGTGTAGAAGATAATAAGTATGATGAGGATACATTCAAGCTCTGGATCCAAGCAATCCACATGTGTGTCCTGTGATTTCTTTTTTATCAAATCCAATTCTCTCTCAGCTTCAGCTGATAATTTTCTTTGTTTGAAATAAATTATTTAGTTCTTGAGTTGTCAATCTAATTGTGGACCATAGCCAGTTAATATCTTCCAACAATTTTTGAAAATCATTAAGAGTTTGCAATTGATCAGTCCTGATTTGTACTTTCTATGGTTAAATATTTTGTAAACCTATTTTATATCCTAGATAATTAATATAATCTATTCTTTGTATTTTTCAGGAGCAACTTATAATCTCCAACAATGCAAAATTCTCTTTACTTCATCAAACATTTTTTTTGAAGGCAAGGGAATTCTAGGCTAAAGGTCCCATTAGCTGGATCACCTTATTTACAGCTCTCAGATCTGTTACCATTCTGCAATCTCCAGACTTACTTTTAATGACAAATATAGGAGAATTCTAAGAACTGGGTGATTCTTCAATATGTTGAGCATTTAGCTGTTCCTGTATTGGACGTTCCTTTGTCTGTGTCTGTGATTAGTAGGTCTTTCTAAGGCTTGTAACTTATCAAGAGCAAGTCTTTCCAAGGTTTGTATCTTTCAGTTAATTTTTCATATTGGCACAGTTATCAATCCACTTATTAAAGGATAAAATATGAATTGCCAAACTGGCAGTAATCCTAGTCTACATTATATCAATTCCAGCTAAGTCTGTTATCCCTTCATTTTTTCTTCCCATTTTTAAGTCATCCATTGTGGCACTACACAGAGAAGTTCCATTGCTTATAATTTTTCTAATGTCAAAGGACATTGTTTCACCCACAAGGTTTGTTTAGTGTGGTAGTTTGCAAGTATATCCCCCCATAATCTCATAAGAAATGGTACATTAGGTGTGACTTCCTTGGAATGGGTATAGCCTTGTCAGAGGAAGTGTGTAATGGTGAGGGCAGTCTGTGAAGTTTCCTATGCTCAGGATGCTGACCAGTGTGTCAGTCAACTTCCTGTTGCCTGCAAGATGCAGGACTGTCAGCTCTAATACCATGGTCTACCTGGACACTGCCATGCTCCCTGACATGTTGTTAATGAACTGAACCTCTGAAACTATAAGGGAGCTACCAAAATTCTATGTTTTATTTATGAGAATTGCCATATCATGGTATCTCTTCACAGCAAAAGAAAATGCAAACTAATACAGTCAGTTAGCCATTTTAAAAGCAGGTCTGTTGGTACTTTTGAAAAACCAATGAATGTTGTACCGTGCTTATGTACAACCTGAACAGTCTGTGACTATTCTTGGTAATACCTTTAATGATTCTCTCAGAAGCATTCTTTATTTTGTGGTTTGTCTCTGAAACTGGAGGAATGTTATCTGTATTTTCCATTGCTGTAACAATCATATCCCCATAAACTCATTGCTATGTCTGCCACATATGGCTTTAATTTTCCTATCTGTCCTTCTTGCCCTATACACTTGACCAACATTGTACTTTGTTTTGCCTGAGATAACATTCCAATCACTAAGAGCTGAATATTTACCTCCTGAAGAGGCCAACCTGAATGCCAAGATTTTGGTGAAATTATGGTTACATCTGCACTTGGACCCAGTAATCCTTCAATTATAATGCCATTTGTTCATATTTTTAGCTTTGGTCTTTGATCACTTACAGAAGTTTGCCAAAAGATTTGTTTTATGTTCTCTTACAATTTTTTGTTGTATCTCCTGACGCTGTTTGGTCATCCAGAGCAGTATAGTTTTCTATAAAAAGCATTAAATCTTTTAATTACTCTGTGGATGAGTTTCTCCAATGCTGGCCTGGAATGATTGAACCAAATTTGATACTGGGGCCTGTGCTCCCTAAGACATTTTGCAATGGCAAAGGGTTACCTTGCCTGTCCCTTGATGATCTGCATTCTTTAGTTCAATGACAGCCTTTGCCACAACTGCACACTTCAGAAGGCTAGAGCCTTCTGTTTGGCTTGTCTCTGTAAAAAAAAAAAAAAAAAAAAAAAAAGATGATTCTAGGAATACCTTGCCTATAATGCCTTTCTAAATGAACTTGCTTACCACAATTAAAACATCTAACCTTTTGTTTTTCTTTAAATTTTTAACAGTCACATCTCCCACCCAAGTATCATCATAAGTGTGATATCTAATATCAGCTGTATTTCTAATCCATTCATCTATGGGTGCTGATTTGGTCTTTAATGGCCTTAACACACTTTTGCATTCTGATTAGCACTTTCAAAAGCTAAAGGTTCAATTAATATTTGTCCAACTTCTGAATCTATTACTATTCTATTTATAGTTGAAGTCAGTCTTTGTTTTTTAAAAAAAAAATTCAGTGGAGGCTTCTTTTGGGCCTTGTATAAGTTTGGTAAATGATGCAGACATCTTTAGTGATTCTTCAACCTTGACCCAAGCACTTAAGGTTGTTAAATAGCTACCTCACTTCCTGTCTGTCTGTACAGACCTCCAAACCTCTGTGGTTAGCTAGTGGCAACTCCATTCTCTGACCTTCAGACAGGCTTTATTTGTACAAGCAAAATACCACCACAGGATTCTATCCCCAGCACTGAAAAGAAAAGATGGGTATAAATGATGCCTTAGACCTGGAATCCCAGCACTAGCAGGACTGAGGCAGAAGGGTTGTAAGTTCTAGACAAGCCTGAATTATATAGTTGTCTTAGTTGATTTTCATTGTCACCTTGGCTCAACCAGCATTACTTGGGAATGTGGCATCTTAACTGAGGGATTGTCCAAGTCAGATTGGCCTCTGCCTTGACTTGTTGAATGGTATGGGAGGGTCAAGCCCTCTGTGGACACTGCTATTCCTGGGCAGTTATGCAACCTGACCTAGCTATCCAAGGAATGATGGCACTACTGGCCTCTCCCTCCTCAACAGGCAGCATGCAAATGGTCCCCAAGCCCTGTGGGTTATCCTTTTACTATTGCTCTGCCCAGTTCTTCCCATCAATTCTCTGGGCTCTTACTTTAGTGTCCTAAATGGATTCTCCTCTTTTAATTCTGCAGCTACATTTACTCCCTTCACCATTTTGCAACTAAATAATCTTCCTGTTCCTAAGTGGGAAAAGTTTTAAAAATCACAGTGTGACAACTGGAGAGATTTAAATCTACACTCAACCAAAGCCGTTATGCCAATTAAAAAGGCTCTCAGGTTCCAAGAGTTGAGGCCTTCACCTGCTCCTAATTAGCTATAGAATTTAAAATGTTTGGGCCTGGGCCTCTGTTCCTGTTAAGAAAACTTGAAATGTCCTTCCACTTCGTGACTAGTGTTTTGTTAGGAAGCTATCCAATAAAATACTTCCTGAAGAGAATTGATGGGCTGGAGGGAGAGTTAGAATCACAAGAGTCAATCCAGAATGTATTAGTTTCCTTCCTGCTGCCATGATAAAATATTCTGGCAAAAAGCAACATAGGGAAGGAAAGATTTCTTTTGACTTGTGGTTTTAGAGTGGTACAGTCCATCCCAATCAGGAAGGCATGGCTACAGGCAGGGAGAGAGTGGTGGCAGCAGGAGAAAGCTGGATAATCATGTTTTCATCCTCAAAGCCTGCGCCCAGCGATGTACTTCCTCCAGCAAGACTTCACCCCCTACAAAGTTCTATAATCTCCCCAAAGGAGAGCCAAGTGGTCAAATACCTGAGCCTACAGGGGACATGCTTCTTTATTCAAGCCACCACACAGCCCTCCCTGAGTTTTGGTACCCTATAGTGCTAAGTCTTTTCTGCAGCTTCTGCGCATGTAGAGAAAGCTGGGAAGATGCATCCTTACTAATGCTTTTGCTTCCATTTGTACACTCTGTTACATTTGTTGTAGAGACAAGGTGACTTTAAACTTGCTTCCGCCTGCTTCAGCCTCCCCGGTGGCAGCACTATAACCATGTGCCACCATCCCGTTTCCTCTCATGTTTCTCTGCATGAAGGTAATCATGACGGGTGACATTTTGCCAGGTGCGTGGGAAGTGGGGGAGACTTTTTGGTAGAAAAGAGCAGAGTGTTGTCCCAGAATCCTAGAAATCCAAGTCGTACCCCTGTATTACCTTTTGACAACATAACTGGATGCTCACCAAGTTCCAAGCAATCAAATTTTTAAAGATCGCATAGCATTTAACGATACATATATAAGTTTGTGTTGAGCTGATTCATAGCTGTCTCCAGCCACATGTGGCTCACAGGCCATGGGTTGGAATCACCTAGTAGAGGGACTAGAAGGAACCACACTCACTCTATACAGCCACGTGACTATTGACTATGTTTCAAAGACACCACAATGGAGAAATTCCATCTTTTCAGATAAATGGTCCTACAACAGCCATGTGGGCACAGGAACAAAGGGACTTGGCCTTGTGTTCTTCACCTGATGCAGTAGCTGTTGGAAGGAGAAGCAGAGATTCGCAGCTAAGCACTAAGCTGAGTCCAGTTGCAGAAAGGGAGGAGTGATGAGCAAAGGGGTCAAGACCGTGTTGGGGAAACCCACAGAAACAGCTGATCTGAGCAAGTGAGAGCTCATGGATTCCAGACTGACAGCTGGGGAACCTTCATAAGCCCAAACTGGGCCCCCTGAATGTGGGTGTCAGTTGGGGGACTTGGGCAGTCTATGGGGCCTCTGGCAATAGAACCAGTCTAACCCTATATGAAGGAATTTTGGAGCACATTCCCTATGGAGGGATACTCTCTCAGCCTAGATACATGGGGGAGGGCCTCAGTCCTGCCCCCAAATGATGTGACAGACTTTGATGATCCCTTATGAGAGGCTTCACCTTCTCTGAGGAGTGGATGAGTGGGGATCGTAGGGGTAATGAGAGAACAGGAAGGAGATGGAACTGGGATTCGTGTGTAAAATAAAATTGTTTTTAATTAAAAAAAGGAAAGAAATCCAAGCAGTAGCTGGGGCTCTATTTTCCTAGTAGCCTGAGTCTCCTCCAGGAATTAACATGGGATGGCTTCCTCGCTGGATTTTAAGGAGACCTCGCCCTGGGAGGAATTCACTGCTGTTGGAAAAGGACATAGAAAATCCAGATGGCAGCTCCTTGTCTCCCTGGATGCGCCTCCATGTGGCCGCTCCAAGTCTATATTTAGCATGATCTGAGTAAGAATCACACGCTGGGATAAATGCGGCCCAGAATATCAGCTGTGATTTGCTGCCAGCAGCGGTTATAAATCTCCCAGTTGGAATTTTATCCAGTTGCTACTGGCTGGGCTCATTTGCCTTTTACACACCACAGCTGTAAATATGTAGAATTGAAGTGGACAAGTGGCAGCCCTGTTTATATCGCTGCTCTGTCTATAATTGGATCTATCTCCTCCACCGGTTACATCTCGTTGAACAAGACAGATGCCTTTAAATCCCATTATTAATTATGGTCATTTATTTGAGGGTACTGACAGTGAGTGGACGAAAAGCAGCTTCAGTAGCACTCACCCTACTGTCAATTTCCTCCTGAGAAAAATAAATGCTGGATTTCTCTCAGTTACTGAAAATGGTAGCTCCACCACACACTGGGAAAGAAAAGGCCATAGTAGGTAAAGGTTTTGAGCCAACCTAGACTTTAGGAACGTGGTGACCTGGCCATGGGGTGAAGCCAGGGGAACTAGCTCTGTGTCCATGTATGGGGATTGAATCTGTGTGTGTGTGGGGGTGCACAGACACACTGTGAAAGCAAAGGAGTCCATGCTCACAGTTCAGGACTATTCCTGGATGATCAGGGCTGGGTAAGAGAACAGCATGTCTACCCAGATGTGGACAATACACTCTTTTTAAGACTGTGTCTGCAGTGGTCCCTGTTAATTGTCCACTTGGCGGGATCTGGAGTCACCTAGGGGACCCGCCTCCAGGCACACCTGAGTGATGCTCTTAAGTAGGAATGAAGTTAGAAAGATGAGTTCTGAAAGTGCCATTTTCTGCCTTGGGCCCTGGACCTCCTAAAAAGGAGGAAGCTGAGCACCAGCATCCATTTCCTTCTTCCTAGCTGATGATGCAAAAAACATAACCAGCTGCTCAAGTTCCTGCCGCCTTTACCTTCCCCATCATGGTGGACTAGACCCTAAAACATGAACCAAAAGAAACCCTTCCTCCTTTAAGTTTCTTTTGAAGGATGTTTTAGCACACCAGCAAGAAAAGTTAACTAAAATAGGGTCTTCCCGTGTAATCCAGGCTGGCCTTGAACTCACTGTGTAGCCTGAGCTGGTCTTGAACTCTGTATCTACCAGCCTCTAGCTCCAAAGTTCTGAGAGTACCACCATGTGGCACTATGCCTGGCACAAGGCACAACCCATTTTATCAAGTTCACAGAGTCCATGGTTTGTGCCTATTCAAATGCATCCAGATGTTTCTTCCCAGGTACTGAAGACGATGCTACATTTACCAATGTACTCCCACCATGTGCCCAGTTAGGCAGAAATTTAGATCAATGGTTCTTAACCTTCCTAATGCTGTAATCCTTCAGTACAGTTCCTCATGTTGTGGTGACCTCCAACCACAAAATTAGCTTCATTGCTACTTTATATCTGTAACTTTGTTACTGTTATTAATCATAATGTACCTATCTGTGTTGTCTGTTTTAGGTGACCCTTGTGGAAAGGTCGATCAACTCTTAAAGAGTTCTTGGCCCACAGGTTGAGAACCACAACTTTATAATATACCTAGAGAAATGTGTTTAAACTACTCTCCTTTTGGAAATACATATTATCATTGGCTTTATGGTAGAGAGACCATTAATGTGGGTCCTCAGAGCAGACAGATCTCAGGCTGCTGATGCTGTCAATCTTATAGGCCATGACTTCTCACAAGTGGTAGTTAGGGGTGCACAGTCAGTAAAACTCATGCCTTATAAGCGCGAGGACCTGAGTTTGAGTCCTGGAAAGCTGATAGATCTGTAGGGCTCACTGGCTGGCCAGCCTGGCTTTCCCAGTAAGTTCCAGGGCAGTGAGAAACCTGTCTCAAAAAAAAAAAAAAAAAAACAAACAAGGTAGATAGTGTTACTAAGGAATAGCACTCAAGGTTGTACAAATACACACACACACACACACACACACACACACATCCATATTCACATACCCACATACATACTAAGACTTACTGCCCTGAACACAGGTAGTGAAGGACTTGGGTGAACACTTAGTTATCCCAACTCCCTAGGGCCTACAGCTTGGAAGAACTGTGTAGAAACCAGCGGGTTCCTCAAGTTGAGATGAGGTAACGGGAGCCATAGATAAAGTGACGGGGAGCCAAAAAGAGAATTCCAGAGCCCCGTAGAGGGTTGTCTTTGCCAGGAGGACCCCAGTAAAGATCAACTAAAGACTTAGTGAGTGGTACCCAATGCTCATCCAGGGCCAAGGCTACCTGTGTCTTGAGGAACAGTGAGGAACCTCACAAATCTTAGATTCACAGGTGGAATTCCACAGAAATCTTGCTTCTATGCTAGGGAATAATTAACGCTAGACTAAATGCTGCTGTGGAAGCAAAAAGCTCAGGTAACATGGAAGAGGAGGCAGAAGGGATGTAAGAGCTGGAGGATAGGGAGGAGAGCAGTAAAATGTCGTCTTCTGGGCATGACATGGCCACTGTGCTCCTGAGCTCATCAGCCCCTGTAACTCCAGCTCCAGGAGATAAACACCATCTTCTAGTCTCCACGGGCACTGCCTGTATTGTGGTGCACAAACATGAATGCAGGCAGAATACATAAAATAAAAATAAATAAAATAAAACACGTAAAATAAAATAAATAAAAACAACAACAACAAAAGACCATTGCACATTCTAGCATACAGCACTAATTGGGCTCAATTTTGCCCATCTCCACATCGATTGACTTTCATCTGTCCCCGCTGATGGCATCTTGCTGTCTCTCAGAGCCAGTATAGCTAGAGAAGGTCCCGTGTGACTAGGGTAGTCCACCAAAAAGTCTCCCTAATGCAGGCTCACCTATGTCATGTAATACAACCCAGTGTCAGAAATAAATGCATCATATTCACAGTCCCAGGAAAGACAGCCTTCGTGATGACTTCCAACTCCGCCCTCCACAGCAGGTCTACAGATAAGAGTGTAACATTTTCATGTTATTTTATTTACTTCTAGTTATGTGTGTATGAATGCATGCCACATATGGGAGGGGGTGAGGTTGCCATAGAGGCCAGAAGAGGGTGTCTGAGCCCCTGGAGCTAGAAGCAGGGGTGGTTGTGAGTTGTTCAATGTGGGTGCTGGGAACTGAACTCCCATCCCAGAGCCATCTTTCCAACCCTGAATATAACATATTTTAAGACTCTCAAATCAAAAGGAACTGGGCTAGTCAGAAAGTACAGTTGGGAACACCTTCTTCTTCTTCTTCTTCTTCTTCTTCTTCTTCTTCTTCTTCTTCTTCTTCTTCTTCTTCTTCTTCTTCTTCCCTTCTTCTTCTCCTCCTCCTCCTCCTCCTCCTTCTGCTGCTGCTGCTGCTGCTGCTTCTGCTGCTTCTGCTTCTTCTGCTTCTCCTCCTCCTCCTCCTCCTCCTCCTCCTCCTCCTCCTCCTCCTCCTCTTCCTCCTCCTCCTCCTTCTTTTGGAAAACAAATCAAGTTGAACCTTTTTATGATGTACGTCAAAGTAAAGGCTGAATAAAGTTAAAAACTTAAACCTAAACCTGATACCTTAAAAACTTAATAATCAGATTATGTGAACAGTTACCTCCTCGTGCATGGGAGGAGAATATTCAGATCCCATGATTTTCAAGGGTCTTAAGCATCCACCACGTTTGGTATCCAGGGACAGTCATGGTACCAATCCTTTCCAGGAACCCAGGATGACTGTATTTCAAGAGTTCACAAGTTAAATGAAAAGAACCTAACTAAGCAAATAACTTAGAACTATAGGAACATGCAAACAAGTGTAAATGTTTGGCCACAGGCATTAAATAAGTCAAGGTTAGTGATGTGAGCTTTCCCCCTCCAGTTTCTGAGATGGAATGCAGGACCTTTTGGGGTTGACAAGGGTTCCAGTGCTGAGCTTAGATGGCTGTACCTTCTAAGATGTAAGTGTTAAAAGTGCCAAGGCTTAGTGACAGAAAGGACAGCCTAGGAAGGCCATCCCTGCATATACATTCTGCTGCCAGTAAGATTTCAAATGAGAGCAATATGTCTGACAATTAGAATTTTACCATTCATGCTGCAAGCTCAAAAATAGCCTGGGAGTACTTGGCCAGGAATGAGTGAGTTTGGTCCCTAGACCCCAGGAAGGGATGGGTACTGAGGATGAGGAAGGAGAAAGGAAGGAAGAGAGGGAGGAAGAAACAATTGGTTCTTAAAATTTTTACATTTTACTCCTTAAATGCCCCCCATTGCTCTTCCAGAGAACCTGAGCTCAGTTCCCAGCACCCATGCCAGTGACTCCAGCTGAAGCCGGGAGGATCTGACTCTCTTTACACACACACACACACACACACACACACACACACTGACACAATGAATAATCCTGGGCACAGTGACACACACCTTTTAATCCTAGCACTTAGGAGGCAGAGGCAGGTGGATCTCTTGTGAGTTTGAGGCTGGCCTGATTACATAGCAAGTTCCATGACAGATGGGCTATGTTGAGAGATCTTGTCTCAAAAATAGATAGATAGATAGATAGATAGATAGATAGGTAGATAGATTTTTAAAAAATGGAGAAGTGATTAAGATAAACACTCAACATGGACCTCTGACCTCAACAAAAGCATGCATATATATATACATATGTATATATAATATGTGTGTGCATATGTATATATGTATGTATGTATGTATATGTACACACATATGTATATTGATTTTATTAACAAAATTAATATTAATTTTTTAAATAAAAAAATCTCAAAATTTTCTGGCCTACCAATTCCACTTCTAGAAATTAAGAGATAAAGATAAAATGTATGTCAACATGGATGCTACAAGATTTTGCATCTGATGTTCAAAAATTGGGAATTGCTTAAACCTCTGACAGAAAACTGAGGCTCTAGCCATGAAGTACTATGTAGCCATTAAAAGAATTTGGGGAGACCTGTCAGCTGAGAGAACTTCTGAGAGCATGTGCCAGAAGACACAGGGCAGCTGTGGGAACTCGGAGCCTTATTCCTGGCATTTTGCAATTTTTTTCCTCCTGGGGCATTCTTTTCTTAACTTGGAGTGATAGGCCCCCTGCTGGTAGAATGTTCTCTAAAAGCCTCCAGAACTTCACGACTTGTGAAGAAGGCACAGCCTCCTCCTAAGGAACAAACTCTTCGGTGGATGGAGTCATATCCTTATACCTAATTCCACCAACCCAAGAGAGAGAATAGGGATTAGTTGTTTGACAGTCTGGGGTGCCATTTTAAGCAAGAGAACAGGAGAGGGCTGAAGGCTATGGCTCAATTGGAAAAGTGCTCACCTAGCTTGCACACAGAGAGCCCTGGGCTCCTTCCCCAGCCCCTGCCTCATTTACATTGAGACTAGTGAAATAGCTCAGTCTTTCGGGGACTTGTGGGGTGCAGTGCATTTTTAAAATGCCCCTCTTAATCTGCTTGATTGGTTTACTCACTGAGTGGCACCCAGTCTCCTTGTGGTGGCACACAGCCTTCCCCCACAGGCTGGGGACAGTCCCAGCAGAGTAGGAATTCCTTTCTCCAAGAGAACACTAGACACCTTGAGTCTGAACATCGATGGACGCTGCTTTGATTTATCTATCTTTCCTATGACAAGTGAGAAACCTTCACAGCTAGGACTCCTACTTCTGCCCCTGACCTCTTAAGGCTGAAATTCTTCTACAAAGAGAACCACAACCAAACCAGGAGGGCCTGTCACCATGGACCACTTGACTAAGACGCGTCTTGTTTTTATTTATGGGTGTGTGTGCGCATGCGTGCACTGGTATGCATGTGTATGGTGTGCATATGGAAATGGGCATCCCAGGAGAGCTGGTGAGAGGACTCCCTTTCTTATTCGCTGGGTGCGTAGAGGATGGCCAGGTGCGGACAAGGGTTGTCACCTCAGGGAGCTGGTCTCTTCTGGTGGCTTTAGGCACCAGAGCCTGTGACATTCCAGACTGGAAGAGCACCTCAGTCATTCTGGTACTCTGCACCCCTCCCCCACTGGCCTACCAGCACTTCTTGGGTCGCTGTGGTACAATAAGAGGACCAGAGGTAAACAAGAGACATGTAGAAAACGAAATCTTGGGAACTGGGGGTTAACTACAAAGAAGGCTGAGACAGTTTGTACCTCCCACCTCCCACCTCCCTCCAGCACCTGGAATGCAGCTATAAATGTGGCTCTGGTGCCTGGCAGTGGTGGCACACAGCTTTAATCCCAGCACTAGGAAGGCAGAGGCAGAAGGATCTCTGTGAGCTTGAGGGCAGCCTACTCAAAGCCCAGGCCAGTTAGCCAGTCAGAGCTGCCTCTGTCTCTTCTCTCCTCCCCTCTCTCTGTGTCTTTGTGTCTCTGTCCCTCTCTCACACACACTGTGGTCTTGTGTGTCTCTGTCTCTCTGTCTCTATCTCTGCCTCCATCTCTGTCTTCATCTCTCTCTGTGTCTCTCTCTGTCTCTCTATCTCTCATGCAATCACACACACACACGCACGCACGCGCGCACACACACACATGCACGCACGAACGCGCGCGCGCTGTAGTCCTGGTCATGAACAGCTCCCTCCTCTTTCCCAGTCAAGAGTGTCTGGACGCCTCCCTGAGCGACTCCTCGTTTAGAAAGGAGCATGGCACAGGAGAGGGGTGACAAAATATTAACAGAGGAAAATGCCAGGTAAATGACAGAGTATAAGTGGAGGTGGCTTCTGTGTACGTATTTACGTGTGTGTGTGTGTGTGTGTGTGTGTGTGTGTGTGTGTGTGTGTGTGTGTATCTGTCTGTCTGTCTATCTGTCTGTCTGTCTGTCTGTCTGTCTGTCTGTCTGTCTGACTGACTGTCTGTCTGTCTATCTGTCTGTCTGTCTGTGGAGCCAGAGAATAACCTGGGGTGTCATTTCTCAGGTACTGTCCACTTTTTCCTTTTGAGACGGAGATCCTAACTGGCCTCGAATTCACCAAATGGGCCCAACTGTCTGGACAGCATGGTTAGGGATCTTTCTGTCTTTACCTCCCCCAGTATGTGTTCCAAGCCCAGATTTTTATGTGAGTTCTAGGGTCAAACTGAAGCTCTTATACTTGGGTGGCACACATTTTACTAATGGATCATGACAAAGGCAAATATGATTTCTATGATATGGTGCCCAGAGTCACCCAGGCAAACCTGTAATGGATACAGGATGACTGCTCTGACACACCAGGCCCTGGCTCCCTGTCAAGTGACCAGTAAGTTGTTTGCAGGGAGGGAATGTACCAACAACTCTTGGGCTCTTAAACTTTGCACCTTGGGATGAGCAAAGATGTTAATTCCCTTGAATACCTGTGAATATTCTAATCCCTAGAAAATTCTGAGGAAAAAATTCTTTTCAACTTGGGCTTCTTGATTCAGCAACACTCTGTCCTATGTAAAAATACTAAAGACATTTTCACACCTCTGAGCATTTGTATAACTTGCCTTTCCTGTGCCTTCTCTAAGTGGCTACTGGGGATGATCTTGGGCGAAATTACGAAAAGAAAGCAGTGAAGAAACATTGACTCTAAAATGAGACAGTTAGTGAGAAGCACCAGTGAGGAAAAAGGTGCCATAAACCACACAGTCCAGTTTTGATGGGTTTATAGACGTTTCCAGAAGTGGAGGTATCTGGGGAAAGAGGAAAGCCGAAAAAGCAAATGATCAAAACCAAACATTTTAAGACAATATAACAAAATGTAGCTAGAAAATTGTACAAGTGGAAAACAAGATTCTTAGAAACTCCAGGAAATGTGTAAGGACAGAGACACACAAGACCACAG
This sequence comes from Cricetiscus sungorus, assembly GCA_030556225.1. NCBI lineage: Eukaryota > Metazoa > Chordata > Mammalia > Rodentia > Cricetidae > Cricetiscus > Cricetiscus sungorus. Next base: position 18,091,906 of record JANBXA010000190.1, on the reverse strand, counting down.
TGTGTGTGAGAGAGGGACAGAGACACAGAGACACAGAGAGAGGAGGGGGGAGGAGAGAAGAGACAGAGGTTGCTCTGACTGGCTACAAGGCAGAAATGTCCATATTATATATGCATTTACCTCAGTGAACAATATTCATATCACTGCCCTAATCATGTACAGAGTATTGATTTAACTGTATTATAAATTATCATCAAAAGTACAAAAGCATGAGATTTTAATTAAGGAGAGCTAGTCTACAGTGTCCAGCACTGATCAAAAGTAATAACATAAGCTCACTGGCTAGAAGCCTGGAAATGACTCTCAAAGCAAACAGCCAAAGGGGAGTTTAAAAGTGGCCCTCTGGGTGGGAGAGGTGGCTCAGCTTTAAGGGCACCTGCTGCTCTTGCAGAGGACTGGAGTTCAGATCCCAGCATCCACATCTGGTGACTCATAACCCCCTATAACTCTAGCTACAGGAGGTTCAACACCTTCTTCTGGCAGACACAGACCTATGTATGTATGTATGTATGTATGTATGTATGTATGTATGTGCATATGTATATTTTTTAAAAAAAAACTTTATTGTTTAAAAACATTCAAATTTAAAAAAAAAAAAATCACACACCAAAATTTCCCAGACTGATAATTGTACGTAGTAACAACTATACAGTTAGAATAGCCACTCGGAGGCTATGGCATTTCACAGTGGATTTTTACACCTTCACTACTGAATATATATTTTATGCACTTATTTAGCGTTGCCTTAGCTACACTTTCTATTGCTGTGAAGACACACCATGGCCATAGCAACACTTATAAAGGAAAACATTTCATTGGGGCTGGCTTACAGTTTCAGAGGTTCAGTCCATTATCATCATGGTGGTGTGCAGGCAGACATGGTGCTGGAGAAGGAGCTGAGAGTCCTACATCATGATCCACAGGCAGCAGAAGGAGATTATTGCCACACTGGGCATAGCTTGAGCATATGAGACCTCCCATGATGACATACTTCTCCCAAGAAAGCCACTCCTACTCCACCAAGGCTACACTTATTAGTGACATTTCCTATGGGCCAAGCATTCAAACACCTGAGTCTCTAGGGGCCATACCTATTTAAACCACCACAATCATGAAAACAAAACAAAACAAAAAATCTATGGCAGAGTTAGAACTCAAAAATAAGAAGTTTCGTATCCTCTTCCATAACTGGTGCCCCCCCCATTCAGTCCTTCCTCATCCCCTTATATCTACCCTTTCTTGTTCTCTTTTCCTCGTACTATAATACTCAAGGGGTTTCCCACTCTCTTGGACCAAGGAAGTAGAGAGGGAGGATTGTATCTTGATCACTCTGTGGACTTGTCAGGTTTATTCCTTAATAATTATCCTCGAGTTCTATTTTTCAACAAATGATAAAACATTGTAATATCTGGCACCGAGCATGGGACAAAATCATGTGGCAGAAAAAGCCACCACTTCCCCCACATGACCCCGTGCTACCTTGGGTCACCAGCTTTTCATGCCAAGGGCTTTTCCCACTGTAATCTTCACAGCCATCCTCCAGCTCTGCAGCTGCCTGAGTCAGCAGCCTGTGCCCTCCCTGCTGTGTCCTAGCCAAAGGGCTCTCCTGTTCATTTTTCCCTTGTGTCTGCCTCAGAGGCTTCTCTCTCCCTCTCCCAGCATAGCTGGCAGAAGTACCTGGCACCACTTCCCTACCAGGCCATTTCTGCAGGCAGAATGTAAACCCAGCTATCTGGCCACCTTCCCTCCCCTGCAGCTGGCACTCACCACCACCGCTGGGACCCCACCTGGAGCTTGGTTTTGCCTGGCTGATACCCACGCTCCAGGTGCTGAGCCAGGGCCATTGGACACCCTTACATTTGGCTTTCATTTCCAGTCTCCTAGACTACTCCAATCAGCATTTCAGATGTGGCTTCCAACCTCCCATAGGTTGCATCAAAGTCTGTCATATCATTTGGGGCAAAGAGAGTATCCCTCCATAGGGAATGGGCTCCCAAAGCCCATTTGTGTACTAGGGATAAATATTGTTCCACTGCCAGAGGCCCTACAGACAGCCCAAGCCCCCCAACTGACACCCACAGCAGGGGGTCTGCTCCATTCTATGCTGGTTCCTAAGCTGTCAGACTGGAGCCCCTGAGCTTCCACTTGCTCAAGTCAGCTGTTTCTGTTTGTTTCCCCAACATGGACTTGACCTCTTTGCTCATCATTCCTCCCTCTTTACAACTAGATTCCAGGAGTTCAGCTCAGTCAATGTTTAGCTGTGGGTGTCAACTTCTGCTTCCATCAGCTACTAGATGAAGGTTCTATGATGAAATTTAAGGTAGTCACCAATCTCATTATAGGGGAAGGGCATTTAAGGTAATCTCTCCACTATTGCTTGAATTCTTAGTTGGGGTCATCCTTGTGGATCCCTGGAGATTTCTCGTCAATCCCATAATGGCTCCCTCTATTAAAGTATCTCTTTCCTTGCTCTCCTTCTCTGTCCTTCCCCCAATTTTACCTTCCTGATCCCTCATGTTCTTCTACTCCCTCCTTTTCTCACCTCCTCTTTCTTCACCCTCCCTCCATGCTCCCACTTTACTCAGGAGATTTTTGTCCCTTTCCCCTTCTCCAGGGGTTCATGTATGTCTCTCTGGGGGTCCTCCTTGCTTCCTAGCTTCTCTAAGGTTGTGGATTGTAGGCTAGTTATTCTTTGCTCTATGTCTAATATCCACTTATGAGTGAGTACATATCATGTTTTTCTTTCTGTGTCTGGGTTACCTCACTCAGGATGGTTTCTTCAAGTTCCATTAAATTTAAGAAGATGATGCCCACATTCCCAAGAGGTAAGGTATATGGCTTTTTGGTCATTCAATAAATGTTTGTAATCACTTAGGGGAGTTTGTTTGCAAGCTGTTATTGGTCATGGTCATGGAGGAAACTAAGCAAAGGAAATTAGATTCAAGGATCTCATTCTGAATAGAAAAAGGGAGATATAAGAATTATAGGATAAAAGGGTAGATCGTTGATTCTATTTTAAACTAAAAGCAACTATTAATCTCTAATATCTTACATTGGCATGGATTTTTGTATATTGCTACAAATTTAAGGTTATTTTTGTTATGCTGTATATACGTTTCTACTCTTGTTTAAGAGATACAAATTTAAGATCATATTTGTTCTTGTTTAAGGTATTGTACTTTTGTAGCTCATTTAAAAATGTAATGCAAAGTTTTAGTTCTTGAAAACTATTTAAGATAATAAAGAAATACAGGTTAAAAGTCATCTGTAACAATAACAATCAAACTTATAGTCATTTTAGGTATGTTTTCAAAGTCATACAGAGATATATTTTAGATAGATAGGTAAACTTTAACACTTCAAAGACCTGCAGAATATGGCATTTTAATGTCTTAATAGCATAAAGCTTTTCTTGACATGAAATACATTTGCTCCTAACAGTACCAATTTCCTTTGAAAAAGGATGATAGGCATTGAAGAACCTCCAGCTGGAGTTTACTTTCTTCGTGGCAAACGCTATTTGGGCATGAAACTGCCCTTTTCTAATAATAAGCTGTACAAACTGGACAAGCAGGACTCAAAAAGTGACTGCCAAACTTTATAAAGATAGGGTAGAATTTTTCTTCAAAAATTCCTGCTTCACAGAAATGTCTGTCCGATATTCTAGACCTGTATGTCAAAGATGGATGCCTCAACATTGTAGAGGAATCTTGGGTGACTTTCCAGGCAGCTAGCTGTTTCTGTCATTTCTTGTACTTTTGGAAATTGCTTGCTCTACACTTCCTGTTTACTCAGTTAATATCGTATCCCTCTTGGGTCTTTGATGGGGTTATAGACTAGATAGTTAAAGAGTTTTTTCAGTCATGATAAAAAGTAAATTAGGTACAAAACTCTGGACTCATCAAGAAAGAATAGTTAATGGAGTATTTTCACTGAGTTTGCCAAATACAAATGGACTGGACATTGTGAATGTAATTCTTACTTGGTAATTATTCTTGTTGTGTATAGCTTCATTTTGTTAAAGTTAATCTTTCCTTTCTGTTTAGACAGTAACTGATAATTGTTCTTATTTATCTAGTTATGTTAGACCCTTCCCTTTTATTTAGATGAAAAGGGGGAAATCTTGGGGAAGATTGGCTTATGTTGATTGCTCTGAGACCACCAATGGAGCCAAACTCAGTTTGGAAGATGAAGTCCACATTCAGCTGACCAGAGTGGACCATCAAGTCCTGTAGTGAACTAAGAGGAGAAACAGAGGCACAGGGGAAGGGGCATAGAACCAAGACATAGAGCCAAGGGGTTTCACACTCTCTTGGATTGAGGAAGAAGAGAGGGAGGATAATGTCTTGGCCGCTCTGCAGATTTCTCAGAACTTCTTAATATTTATCCTCAAATTTTATTTTTCAATAAACTATTTAAAAAATCACAATAGGTTTTTGTTTTCTTTCTGAAATTGTGTGGCCTTGTTTAACCTAGTGGTTCTAGGTACCTAGTTAAGACCATAGGTTGCCTGTTACACATGCTAATGCAATGTTTGACGTGCATGACAGGCAAGAAACATGATACTCCATTGGGATATCAAACATGACTTCTGGAGAGAAAGCTGCATAAACCACCACATTTGTCTGAATTCCAGAGAATCTGCATGTGACTACGCAGGGAAGGATGTCTAGAAATGTACAGAATTGGCCATTTCCAAGATGATCTCAGAACCTCAGCTGGGTCTAGGCTACGTGTCTGGCTGAAACAACTTAAGGGAATGGTTATCACTGGTCATGTACTTTCACTTTCTCTTCATCAAGTTTGATGCTTAAGGCCCTATCAGGGTCACATTTGTCTCATCATCCATGAATGGGATGTGATGAGTTCATTTAATAGAGTAGATAAAATTGAAGTTTTCACTGGGAATGCTTCACTTCCTTCAGTGGGACCCACTCCTGAAATGTAACAGGGGGCCAGGATGTAGTTCCATTGGTTTTGCTCTTGCTCTGGGTGAGAGTCCCACCACCACATAAAAAGAATGCAGCATGCACACCTGTAACCCCAGTGCTTGGGGGTAAAGGAGAATAAACTATTCATCCTCAGATCAAGGCCAGCCTGGGCTACATGAGACTCTTTCTCAAATAGAAAACCAAATGCAGTGGGAGAAAACCTACCCTGAGGGGGAAGCCTACACACATCACTGTCAAGAGAGCACCCAGAGATGGACTCTGTGGTTCCTGGAGCCTCTGGAAACAGCTGGTGGCCCAGAGGGTTGAGCCTCAGGACAGGGTTGATGGTGCTCTCTTTGCCCCAGACTTGGGTTGTGTTGCTTGCTGGATGTCAGAGGATTTGCTCAGATTGCCACAGCAAAATGCCAGAAACTCTTCAGTAGCTTCAGCAACAGGAATTTATTTAGGACCAATCTAAAAATCAGGAAGTTCAAGGTCAAAAGACCATCAGACATGTTTTTTATTTATCTGGGGGTCATGGTGTGTGTGTGGAGGTCAGAGGACAACCCGTGGAAAGAAGTTCCCTCCCTCCTCCAGGTTCTGGGGGTTGACCTTAAGTTATGGGATTGGTGGCATGTGCCTTTTTATGCATTAAGCAATCCCATCGACCCTCTTTCTCTTTTCACAAGGACATCAATCCTAGATGATGAGGATCCCATCCTTCAAGCCTCATTTAACCTGGATAACCTCCTAAAAGGTCATACCTCAGGGTCCTCAGTGGTGAGTACAGGCATAAATACAGGCATGTGGATGCAAGGGGTGGAGGGAATGGACAGAATTCCCTCAAACATGTGGGAATTGTACCCTGATGAAATAGTGAACTGTAGTTTGAACAACCATTCACAACACCTTCCTGATGTTTCTAGTTAGCTATCTTACCAAAGATACCAGAGAAAATTAAGTGGCGATTGTACTTTTTATAGAGAAATATAATCAGGTAGTTACAACCCAGCTGAATCCACATTGGAGATGAAAGCTATAACAAGAATGGGAAGGGATACAAATTGATCCACCGCAATATTGTGTTACTTTTCTTAGGTAGACAAGACACAAATATCTACTCTTGCAGGTGGGGAGCTGATGACAGCCCAAAGTAACTATTCTACTAAAGCCAAAGCTTAGTGAATCAATGTTTATTGGAGTCACAGGAGCACAGATGACTCAAAGGAGGCTGAGTCATCAAAAGACCACTTGTGGAAGGCCATGCTCTCTCTACCATGTGGGCTCTGGGGATCAAACTTAGGTCAACAGGCTTGAGTGATGACTCATGAAAGCTGGAACCCTGAAGCTCTCTTCACAGCCTTCAGGCAGATGGACAGATAGGAAGTCTCTTCCAGGTAGTTCTGCTGGTCTGAGTCTCCACTGCAATCCTTATATACCTTGGGGTTAGAGGAATCTTTTGTATTGGGTCAATTTTAGGGATTTCCTGAGATTTGTGAGTTGTTCATTTCCTGAGTCTCAACAAACCTCCTTATAGAACTTCCTGGTTCTTCATGAGCTTCCCTTTAGAACAGAGTGCTTCAACTCAGAGGAAATTGATAAAAAAGGAGTGATGATATAACCAGCAAACCCCAACACCAGGAGGTCTAGCCTCCATATCAGTACCACCAACATCTGATCCTCCAAAGTTGGATGGGAGTGCCTGTGTTAACTGATGTCGATCGAGTCTCCCAACATCCCCCACTCAGGGGTGCTGAGCAGGACCCAGCAATATAGTCATTCTCAAGGCAGATTAGCATGCAGCTTCAAATCTCCTTGTCCCTTCGCAGATCTAAAGATAGGATGGGTGGGTAAAGGGATGTTCTGTAATGTCCACAGAATGAATTACGGTAACTATGCTTTTTAATTTTGAATGAGTGAGTTTAAATATATAACAAGCCAATGCAAAGAATAAATAGCAAGTGATGAGTAGAAAAGGAAGGAGGGAAGGAGAGAGAGAAAGAGAGAAGGAGGGAAGGAAAGAGGAAGGGAGGGAGGGAGAGAGGAGAGAGAGGGGGTAGGGAGAGAGGGAAGGAGGGAGGGAGGGAGGGAGAGAGGGAGGAAAGGTCAGATCAAGCAGTTAAGACACCCAGCAGAAATAGATTGAGGAATGACCTTTAAGTCAGTCATCTGGAGCCCCCAGTAGAGTCCTGGGCAGAGCAGAGTGCCCCCATAAGTGAGACTTCTGAGGAAAAGGATAAATAACAATAAATATAGATTATATTATCAAAGCAGGTGTTTATGATATCCAGCAGAACTCAACTGGGGAAAGTGAGGCAGTCAGCTGGAAGTCCAGTGGACTTCGTATCCATGACTGAGCTTCCTCCCCACAGACAAGCTTTCAGCCCCCCTTTCCCACTCCTGGTCCTTCCCTACCACGAGATAAATTACTCATTTCCAGCTGTTCTCATGGGCACAGTCACTTTACTCTTGGGTTGCTTTGCTCTTCTTTCCTCCCTTCCACAGTTAGGTGGGCCAGGCCATCCCTAGACAGGGACCTTGGAGGTCACTTTGGGACAAACATGCTTGGGTCTGAAATGGGGCTAGAGGCAGCCCTCCTTCAAGAGCCAGGTTCTCAGTGAGCTCAGACAGCACATAGCAAGTTACCTCTAGAAACTACACTACAGGGACTGAAAGGGATTTTCTCTGGCTCTTTAGTAGTTGTTCCAACAAAATGATATGCCAGGCGTTCAGGCAGATACAGCTGCTACCCTCTTCAAAAACAAAGAACCCAAATGAAACAATCCTATTTCACCATTGATCGCAATCCTAATCTTTCTGTTCAGTTATCTCACCTACTTCCTGATAGGTGCTAGAGAGAGGAGGTGAATGTTCATATAACAAAAAGTATGACAGCCATGCTGAGGAAATACTGTCTTCCCTGTAGAATGGGGCTCTGGTTAGCAGGCAGGATACTTAGGAAAAGAAAGCACCCTAGGGCACAAGAGCTGGCGCCACCTCTGCCATGGAGCCTCAGGGGCGTTCTGGACACCTAAGCACAGAGCAGATGCCAGGCATTGTCACGGCCACAGATAGCTGTGCAGGCTCCGCTTCTTTCAAAGCCAGGGAGTGACAGCCCAGCATTCCCAGGAATCCTGGCAGCCATATTCTTCCTAGAAGACTAACACAAGCCTGAAGGTCACCACAGCCAAAGGGACATTGCTACTATTAATTCCAAAGGCGGTTATCATCTCCTGAGGGTCACCGTGAACCAATCACTATCTGGGGTATTCGTAACTGCTACACACTACAACAGTACTGCAGATAGACAGTATTTGTGTGTCCCCAAATTCATATTTGAAAGTTCCAGAGTGAGATGGAGGCACTAAAGAGGTCATGTTAGGCTGGGGACAGAGCCCAGTAGGGAGAGTGCTTGCCTAGGGCACCTGAAGCCCCAGCTTCGATCTCAGCACTGTGTAAACAGATCACCAAGGCATATACCTGTAATTCCAGAACTTGGTAATTGGAAGCTGAAGTGCACAGCTACCCTTGGATGAACAGTAAGGGATTCATCAGCCTGCGCATACATAAGACCCTGTCTCAAATATATATATACTTTTAAAATAGTCAGATCTGGAGAAATAGTCCAGTTGCACAAGAATGTGGAGCACGGTTCACATCCTCAGACCCACACAAAAGGTGGGAGGCGTGGCCGCCACTGTGATCCCACACCTAGGGAGGCAAAGACATGGGAACCCCTGGGCAAGCTGCTTAGCTAGAGTAACCGAATGGGTGAGCTCTGGGTTAAGTTGAAAGACCCTGCCTCAATAAATAAAGTGGAAAGCAATCAAGGAAGACACCTGACACCACCTTCCAGTTACACACACACACACACACACACACACACACACACACACACACACACACACAATGTGCACACACATGCAACAACAATAAGCCTTTCCCCTTTGACCTTGCTCTCCCCTGGCTCTACATCCATAATGCAAGTGATCAACCCAAAAGAAAATAGCACAGGTTTCCATCATGAGTCTCACAAAGAGGCAATAGGGGCCCCACACAGCAAGGTTTCCTTAAGTCCCCAATGGACATCCTCACTGACGTGGAGACTGCATGTACCGTGGGTGGACTGTGAAAGTCACAGGTGAATCACCTGTCTCAACCCTCCCACATACACTGGCCAGGTCACCTACAGAGTGAGAGCCAGGGTGACACAGAAGAGACTGGAACAGGGCACCATCTGCTTGGGATTCTGAAGCCACCATGAGAATTAATCCAATCAAGTCTACGGACGGCTACACAGCTAAGGGAAACTGCAGTGTGTGAGCCATAGCTCAGCACCCTCACTATTTTAGTGGGAGATTAGTGCCTCACTGTGTTAGCATCAGACTGTATTAGCGGGAGAAAGATTACTCTATAAGTAGTATGGAAGCAAACAGCAAAACCCCCACCCAGAAAGACAAACACAGGTCCCTATTTGTACGCTGGTGTATGTATGTGTATTCATATGTGTACTGAAGCACATGTGCGTGGATTATGATTTAGAAACCAGAGGACAAGTCCAGCCATTATTTTTCAAGTACTGTCTGCCTTGCTATTTTGAGACCAGGTTTCCCACTTAAACTAAGTTGGCTGTCCATCTCCCATCCTAATGCTTATACAGACTCTTTACAGGTTGAGCTGTCGCCCCAGGCCCTGTTATCATGCTTGTACCAAGTTCATTGTGTTCCAACAATTCCTGGATAGTATATATACATTTGACCATATCAATAAAGGCAGGCATCAGACCTACTGACACAGGTCTTGATTAGATGAGTGATCTTCAGGAAGAAATCCCTGGTGAAATAGGGTGGGGGAGCCATGGGAGTCCTGTCCCAGGACTACAGTGACTAGAGCTTGTGATTAAATGTGACTCATAGTGCTCAGATGGATGTGAGGGTGGCCCACTCTCCAGGAGCCTATATGAGGGTCTGTGTTTCTCTCAGCTCTGACCCCTGCTGCCTATGCTCACATCATGGTGCTGGTCTGGGGCACACTGAAGGGAGTAACAGAGAAGAGGTGCATGGCTGTCAGGAGACAGAATTGTTCTAGAAAATTCTCTGTTTTCACAGGTGGTGCCCGTTGCTTTTGTAATAGAAGTTGTGGTGCATGTACAGTAGTTCTCTTCAAGGAGGCTGACGTCCAGAACACTAGTTACTAGCGACATTATATATTAAAGAATGTGTCTCAGGCTGCCAGTATTTTGCTTCTTGGCAATGCTGGAAATGGAACCCAGGACATGCTGGGCTAGGGCTCTACACTAAAAGCTACATACAGCCCAGCATTGTTATAAATGCTCCATCTTTCTCCCAGCCCAAGCCATCTCTGCAGAAGGCTAGCTCACCTGCTCTGCCCTGGAACTTTATCTGTGTGAACAATCATGAGAGTGTGTGTGTGTGTGTGTGTGTGTGTGTGTGTGTGTGTGTGTGTAGGCCAGAGGTCAACTTCAGAATGTGCCTTGGGAGATGCTCACACTATTTTTTGAATTCATGTAGTGCTGAATGAACCACTGAGCTAAAGCTAATTCAGTTTTTTAAAGAGTGTCTCGTTGGCCTGGAACTCACAAAGTAGGCTACCACAGACACCAGTGAGCTCCAGGGATCCATCTGTCTCTATTTCTCCAGTGCTGGAATTACGAACCTGTGTCACCATACTCAGCTTTTTACATGGGTGCTGGGGATTGAACTCAGATCCTCTTGCTTGCATAAGAGGTACCTTATTGACTGAGCCCTCTCTACCTTTTAGAAGAAATCTATAGCCCACACATAAATGAAGATCATGAAAATCCACATGCAGGGGGCGCTTACCTTCCCAGAATATGTGTCCAAAATGTTGGAAGCACAGGACAAATGTCCTCACACTCACAGATCTCCAGAGAAACCAGAAAAGCGATGGACACAAAACCTATTTTCCATTCAGAAAGCTGGGAATTGGAGGTGATTACCAGCCCAGTGATCTATGTTATCTGTTAGGCCAGGTCATATCAAGCTCCCACAACCAGGACCGGAGGTGGCTAATAGCCCCAGTGATCTCCATTCTATCCGAATGACCTAGACCCGGCAGACCCTTCCTTAGGCCCCTAAGCTAACACAGGTAGCCTACCTCCAGAACCCATCTTCTTGGAAGAAATGACATGCACCCTGAGTTGAATTTCAATATAAATATGCTTTATTGTACACAGGGAATTATATTATACCACAAAATTTGTTGAGGATAAACCAACTGGCATCAGACTCCTCAAAGTTTGGTCCAGGTTGACAAAATCAGTCTGACTCGAGTTTTCATTCTCTTGTCTTCATGTTTCACGTCTTTGCCCGTGACCACCTGCAAAGTTCACACGCACACACACACACACACACACACACACACACACACACACACCTAGAATGAATCTATTCTGTTTCTTGGTTTTAGAAGAAAATTCTTTTCCAGTGTGATCTATGTTGAGGCATATACAGTGATCAGTCTGGCTCCACCTAACAACAGTCTTTAGTTGATCCACAGGATTCCAGTGAAGTCTGTGGTTTCCGATGAAGAGATGCCAACTGCAAGAGGCATGGGGAGGGGGACGAAAGGGAACACTTATTTACCATCTCTCTCAAGGCATGCGTGCCAGCTACTGGGCACAGCTCAGCACTGGCTACTGGGCCCAGCTATCCCCTCTCTTACTTCCCGGCCTTGTCCCGAGACACTGGGACTCCTAGAGCTTTGTGGGCAGCCTTGCTACAAACTCCCAGATGAAGGACACAGCAAGCTGACGGGATCCAAAAATGGCGGGTCATGGATGTTTCCACAACAATTGTATCAGATCATCAGAGTTGCACGAGAATGACTGTCCTTGAGACCAGTCAGTTAAGTGTCCATGGCAGGCGGCTGATTGCTTGAACTGTAGACAGCCCCTCTCTACTGTTGGCAAAGACCGTGTGGGGATTTCCTCTCACCGGGAGGGAGAATGGTCCTTTAGAGAATGCAGAGATTTGATCAAGTCCTGCCTTGATTAATGGTGGGGAGGCTGTATTAGCTGCTTTCCTTGTTGCCGTAATCAAATGTCTGACAAGAAGCAACTTAAAGAAGGATTTACTTTAGCTCACAGACATAGTCTTCTGATAAAACATTGTGACAGGGATAACTCATAGAAGACAGTCCATTTTGGCTTAAGATTTGTGAATGTTGGTGTCTATAATGGCAGGGACACCGTGGCAAGGACGCCATAGGCATGTCAGCAGAAATAGGAAACGAAGAGCTCACATCTTAACCCAGGAGCATGAAGCAGAGAGAACAAAGTAGAAATGACATGATGGTCGGCTTTTAAATCTCAAAGCCCTCCTCCAGAGACATACTTCCTCCAACAAGGTCACACCCCCTAAACTTTCCCAAACAGTGCCACCAACTGGAGACCAAGTGTTCTAGCAAATATGCCCTTGGGGGACACTTTCATTGGTCGGAGTTTGAGGCCATTGACTACAGTGCTTCTACAGTCACCTTCCACCTGGATGGACAAAGGGCTTGTTTGGCTGCTGCATACCCAAGATCAATTGACCCGAAAGCTTCTGGGGATTCCGCTACCCATCCATCTCTACCATCCATCTCACTACAGGATCACAGGGATTAAAGATGCTCATTGCCATGCCTGACTTTACGCGAATCCAGGGATATGACCTCAGGTTCTCACACTTGCACAGGGAACTCTTTACCCACTGAACTGACTCTGCAGTCCTCATCTTCTCCTTTTTATCCAGTCTGAGCTCCTGTGGCTTTTAGTAAGAATGCCCCCTCTTAGTTTGGGTTATTATTGCTGTGATGAAACACCATGACTAAAAAGTGAGTTGGGGAGGAAAGGGTTTATTTGGCTTATATTCTCACATTGTAGTCCACCAATGAAGGAAGCCAGAACAGGAACTGAAACAGGGCAGAAACCTGGGGGCAGGAGCTGATGCAGAGGCCATGGTGGTGTGCTGCTTATGCAAGGATTCAGGCATTACGCTGGCCTGCCCCTGTCATCTGGCAGAATGCACTCAGGCAGTACCCTGGTCAGCCCAGGGTTCCATGACTGATAGTTCGGGCACAGGTACAAAGGACCCCTTTAAAAAAAAGACCCCTGCCCACTTATGTTCTTTTTCCCCTCTCTCTTTCCTGCTTTCCCCCGTCTCCCTCTTCTCTTCTGTCCTCTGTGTGTCTCCTTACCTCTTCCCCCCCTTTCCCTTTCTAATAAAACTTCTCACTTAAGCTCTGTCTGCCCCACCTCGGTCACCCTTGCCTTCCATGGAATCCGCCAAGGTTCACCTTGCACTTTATTGTAACAGCTTACTAGCTTGCTCCCCATGACTTCTTCCGCCTGCTTTCTTATAGAATGCAGAACCACCCAGCCCAAGACATAGCACCACCCACAATGGGCTGGGCCCTCCCCCACCAATTAAGAAAATGCCCTACTGCCTTGCCTACAGCCCGATCTTATGGTGGTATTTTCTTAATTGAGGTTCCCTCCTCTCAAACGACTTTAGCTTATGTCAAGTTGACATAAAACTGTCAAACACATTCCACATAGGCTCATATTTTGAATGCATAGTCACCACGGAATGGCACTATTTGAAAGGATTAAAAGGATTAAGAGTGTGTAGCTGGGGATGGGCACTAAGGGTTTAATAGCCTATGCCTACACCAGAGTCTCTCTCTGCCTATGGATCAGGATGTAGCTCTCAGCTACTGCTCCAGCACCTGCCTGCATGCCGGCATGCTTCCAACCGAGATAACAATGGACCAAACCTCTGAAACTGTAAGTGAGCCTCCAATTAAACGCTTTTTTTCATAAGAGTTGCCTTGGTCACGGTGTCTCTTCACAGCAGTAAAACGGTGACTAAGATCCCATCCCAAATTCAGGGTGAGATTTTACACCACAATTAACCCAGCCTACAAACTCCCTCACAGACACATCTAGACATTTGTCTTTTCAGTGATTCTAGATCCTGTCCAGCTGCCAGTATTAACCACCACAGACATACACTGGAAAGTATTATGCACTTTTAGAATAATATAAACGTCATAGATTTAACAGATAATAAGAGTTCCACAATATAATGAAATTATAGTATCCATTATAATCTTATTGGGTCATTGTTGCAAATATTGACTACCAGAGCATGAGTTCCCTTATAGCTTTGAAATGTGAATTAATTTCTTTCTATGTTATTGTGATACTGTTGAAAATGAAAGGGGGATGGTTGGTAAAGGGCTGGGGTGATGGCTCAGTCAGTAACATGCCGCCTGCACAAGTATGAGGGCTTGAGTGGATTGCCAGGACCGTGTAAGGCCGGATATGGCGGTGTCCTCTGCAGCTCCAGCACTGGAGAGTAGAAACAGGTGCATAGCTGGGGCTTATTCAGTGAGCTCCAGGTGAGGGGCCTCCCAGGGGGAGGGGGAGAGAGGGGAGGGGGAGACAGGGGGGAGGGGAGAGGGGGAGGGAGGGGAAGGGAGAGAGGGGGGGAGGGGGAGAGGGGGAGGGGGAAGGGGGAGACAGGGGGAGGGGAAGAGGGGGAGAGGAGAGAGGGGGAGAGGAGAGAGGGGGAGGGGAAGAGGGGGGAGGGGAAGAGGGGGGAGAGGAGAGAGGGGGAGAGGAGAGAGGGGGAGGGGAAGAGGGGGAGGGGAAGAGGGGGAGAGAGGGGGAGGGAGAGGGGGAGGGGAGAGAGGGGGGAGGGGAGACAGGGGGAGGGGAAGAGGGGGGAGAGGAGAGAGGGGGAGAGGAGAGAGGGGGAGGGGAAGAGGGGGAGAGGGGGAGGGGAGACAGGGGAGGGGAAGAGGGGGAGAGGAGAGAGGGGGAGAGGAGAGAGGGGGAGGGGAAGAGGGGGGAGAGGGGGAGGGGAGGGAGAGGGGGAGGGGGAGAGAGGGGGAGGAGAGAGAGAGGGGGAGAGGGGGAGTGTCGGGAGCCGCATTCGCCATTACAAGATGGCGCTGGCTTCCTGTTTCCTGGTTCTTGTTTACAGCATTAGTCATGCTGACTGCACATGCGCCACTGTATGGTAATTTCTATATGGTAGCTCTCCCTATCAGAGAAGCTATATCATTCGGGCGTTTTGCGGAGCACCAATTACAGACGAATACGTCGCCCTGCAGGCTATTTAAGCCGTGCGTATTCGGGGCTTGGGGTCCTTCTCCATCAGCATGTAAAGAGCGCTACAATAAAGATTCTGCTGGACACATCTTCGGTTGCCGCGTCTTCCTTATCGGCAAAGGATGCGCGCGACAAGTGGTGCCGAAACCCGGGAACGGCCGACCCTGGGCGGAGGAACTACTCGAAGGACCCTCGACTGCTCGTCGAAGGAAGATTCAAGCCAGCGGAGCGAGAAGCTGCAGCACTTTTCAGCAAGGTATGACCCCTGTGGTCTGGGTGATCCCGTTTCTTGTTGTTTGTTTCGTTTTTCGTTTTATTGTGCTGTCTGTGTTTTAATTGTCATAAACGGGAGAACACTCGCCGCTCACCCTTTTGTGACCTAGCATAAGTGGCCTTAAGTCTCAGGTAAATATCTGAGCCGTCACACCCTCCCCTGTAGATAAAGGAGTAATGGGGAACCAGCCGACCAAGCCTATTGCAGATGCAGCGCGGGCGCTGCTAAAGCAGAAGGAGCTAAAGATTCCAGATAGAGTTTTGCGGAACTTCCTTAAGGAAGTTGACCGTGTTGCTCCCTGGTTTGTGGTCTCTGGGACCCTCTCCAAAGGAACATGGAGATCTTATGCGGGAGAAGGAACAAGGAACTTTAAGGACTGGTGTATGGCCATTATATAAATTGTTAAAGTCTTGTATTGAAGATGAGAGATGTAAGGAACAGGTCAAAGAGGGACAGAGAGTGCTTTCTGACCATCAGGATAGTCTATCAGAAGCTGAAAAGGGAAAGGGAGAACAAAAGAAAAGGTTCTCCAGAAAGAAGTCAAATAAGAATGAAAATGTGCACAGTAAACTAGCAAAGCTAGGAAAGAAAGCAAAACAGCTCGCCGAAAAGGAAAAGGAACTTAACCGACGAGCTAAAGATTTAAAGCTTGTGCCTGCTCCAAAAGGAGGAGCATGTAAGGATTGTGAGTGTGAGGATCCAAAATTGTACCCTCTCCTCACTGAGTTTAAACATTATACTATAGATTCTTCCTCCGAGGAGGAGACGTCCCCCGGAGAGGAGGATGAGTCTGACCTATCTGGGTCAGAAGGGGATCCAGAGCTGAACCCTGCCGAGCAGGCAGAATTAGATGAGGAAACTAAAAATTATGAGGCTGGGAGATATGGGCGTGCCCCACCTTATGCTCCAGGCTATGAGCCAACGGCACCGCCCTATGATGTTGTACAGCAGCAAAAAATGGCCAAAAAAGGAAGAAATTCTATGATATCAGATAAGGAGACAAGGAGAATAAGGGCAGCGTTCCCCGTCTGGGAAGATGCCCAGAATCAGAGACAACATACACCATTGGATCTGAAACAATTGAAGGCCTTAGTGGAAGCAATACAAACATACGGAGTTAGCGCTTCCTTTACCACAGCCCTTATTGAAAGGCTGACCTTGAATGCAATGACCCCAGATGATTGGAACAATACAGTTAAAGCATGCTTATCTATGGGTCATTATTTAGATTGGAAGTCCATTTATCAGGAATTGTGTGCGGCCCAGGCAAAGATAAATATAGCCAGTCAACGACCTCAATGGAGCTTTGATATGCTCACAGGTCAAGGTCAATGAGCTGTAAATCAGACAGCCTACCTACTAGAGGTTTATGAACAAATAAATAAGGCTGCCATCAGAGCATGGAAAAGTCTACCTAATAAAGGACAAGTGACAGGAAATCTTACAAAGATTATTCAAGGAACAACTGAACCATTTTCAGATTTTGTGGCTAGAATGATGGAAGCAGCAGGAAGGATATTCGAGGACGCTGAAGAGGCTCCAGCCAAGAGCGCAAAAGAATTACATTGGCAAAATGAGGAAGGGAAAAGAGGAACTATTACCCCATATGTGCTAACCCTCCCTATAAATCTATGGGGAAGAGATGTATTACAACAACTAGATTTTGTGCTCACAAATGACTATTCACCTCAGAGCCAGCAGATAATGAAAAATATGGGCTGCGTCCCTGGTCGAGGCCTTGGAAAACACTTGCAGGGACGTACAAGTCCCCTGCCCTCTAATGGGAAGCAAGACAGAACAGGACTGGGTTTTTCCTAGGGGCCGCTGGGGAGGCAATCCCCATTCCTTGGAAAACAGAGGACCCGGTATGGGTTCCTCAGTGGCCCCTTACCTCTGAAAAACTGGAAGCCGCCAATCAATTAGTCCAGGAACAATTAAATCAGGGACACATAGAAACATCTCAATCTCCTTGGAATACCCCTATTTTTGTAATTAAGAAAAAATCTGGTAAATGGAGATTATTACATGATCTGCGAGCCATAAATAAACAAATGCAGGTCATGGGTCCCATTCAAAGAGGTTTGCCTTTGTTATCCACCTTACCAGTTCGCTGGAGAATTTTAATAGTGGATATTAAAGATTGCTTTTTCTCTATACCCTTACATGAGCAAGATAAAGTTAGATTTGCCTTTACCTTGCCTAGCATTAATCATGAACAACCTGATGAGAGATACCAATGGAAAGTTTTACCACAGGGCATGGCGAATAGTCCTACTATGTGTCAACTTTATGTAGCAAAAGCTATTCAGCCAGTTAGATCTCAATTTCCCGCCATTAAGATATGTCATTATATGGACGATATTTTGTTATGCCATTCTGATCAAGCCCTTCTGCAGCAAGCTTTTGGCGTTCTATCTAAAGAGTTGAATAATAAGGGTTTATTTATAGCTCCTGAGAAGGTACAAGAAGGAGATATTGGAAAATTTCTTGGCTCTACCATTTATCCGACGCAGGTAAAGCCGCAAAAGATTGTTATCAGAAGAGATGTTCTTAAAACACTTAATGATTTTCAAAAGCTTTTAGGTGATATTAATTGGGTAAGATCATATTTAGATCTAACTACGGCAGAACTTAAACCTTTATTTGCCATTCTGGAAGGAGACCCAGCCATCACATCTAGTAGACAACTTACCGCTGAAGCTGCCCAAGTGTTGGATAAAGTGGAAAAGAAATTGGGTGAAGCTTCTCTAACTCGGCTAGATCCATCTAGCCCATTCCAGCTATGCATTGTCTCCTCACCTCAACAGCCTACAGCTGTGCTATGGCAAAGGGGACCGCTATTATGGGTCCATCCTCAAACCTCTCCTGGTAAAGTTTTGAGCCATTATCCCACTCAAATAGGAGAAATGGCCTTAAAAGGTCTACAATTAGCTCTAACTCATTTCGGCTGTGAGCCAGAATCTATTATTGTGCCTTATACTGTTTATCAAGTCAATGTGTTATGTGCCACCTTGGATGTTTGGGCGATTCTTCGTTGCACCTTTTCGGGGCATATTGATAATCATTATCCTAAGCATCCGTTGTTACAATTTGTTCTTACTAATGCCATTATTTTTCCAAAAATTACTAGAAGTCAACCGATAATAGGAGCTATTGATGTTTTTACTGATGGGTCCAAAACAGGCATTGGCAGTTATGTTGTTAATAATCAGGTGTTTCAAAAATGTTTTAATTTTTCATCCCCACAATTGGTTGAATGTGCCATTGTGGCTGAAGTTTTGCGAGCTTTCCCTCAACCTTTGAATATTGTCTCCGATTCACATTATGTGGTAGGAGCAGTACAGATTTTAGAAACAGTAGGATTAATTTCCTCAAAAAGCGCTGTTGCACAAGTCTTCGCTGATATTCAGCAATCAATTAGAACAAGATTGCATCCCTTTTTCATACAGCATATGAGAGCGCATACACTGTTGCCTGGACCCATGACAAAAGCTAATGAATTGGCTGATAAAGCTACTAAGGCATTTTATTTTATTCTTAATCCCATGCAAAATGCTGTTGCTTTTCATGAGTTGTATCATGTTCCGGCAGATACACTCAGAAGAAAATTTGGTATAACACGAGCAGATGCCCGTGACATTATATTAAAATGTGCCAATTGTGCGGAATTTAGATCTGCACCTACCTTTGGTGTTAACCCTAGGGGATTAAAACCTTTGCATATTTGGCAGATGGATGTTACCCACGTTTCTACCTTTGGTAAATTAAAATATGTACATGTCTCTGTGGATACCTGCTCCGGGATCGTCCACGCCACGCCATTATCTGGAGAAAAAGTGGCTCATGTTATCACCCACTGCTTGGAGGCATGGGCAGCATGGGGAAAGCCACGACAATTAAAAACTGATAATGGTCCTGCTTATACTTCTAAGACATTTCAGCAATTCTGCACAAAAATGGAAGTCCATCATGTAACAGGCCTGCCCTACAATCCCCAAGGACAGGGCATAATAGAACGTGCTCATAGCACCATCAAAATGTATTTACAAAAACAAAAGGGGGAATCTGCCCCGCCATAAACATGGGACAGAAAGCAACTCTTTCCCTCACTATATTTACTCTAAATTTTTTAAAATTGGATTCCAATGGACAGTCTGCTGCAGACAGACATGTCACTCATACATCTCCAAAAGAGCTTGTAAAATGGAAAGATGTACTTGATAATCAATGGAAAGGACCGGATCCTATATTAATAAGATCCAGGGGAGCTGTTTGTGTTTTCCCACAGGGTCAAGAAAATCCAATTTGGGTACCAGCACGATTGACTCGGATGGTGAAACATGATGGCCCCACTCTGGATCCTGACCATGCTAGGAATGCTGATGAGCCCGCAGACAACGAGTCAAGAGATACGCTGGGGAATCCTGTCGACCTTCCCTCGGCCGATGCCGGTGATGCATGATGCGCAAGTTTTTCCACGATTTTTTACGACTAATGACTCTTTGGGGCTACCATATTTGCCAATATCCAAGGATATGGCTCCTATTCAAAACAATGATACTTGGATTATTAATGGTAGCTTATGTTTTACTGTGAACCAGTCATCTAAAGATCCTTGTATTAAGTTAGGAAACTTTTCCTATGCCAAATTAGGGGAGGAAGTTACTACTGGAAAAGGGCTCGCCAAGGTGATTTCTGCTAATGCCACTGTCCTCTTTGGATGGTGGCCACACCTCGATTCAGGGATGAGCCGCGGCCGCCATCGTCATCAACCACAATATGCACCTTTCTGCATTGGTGGGCGCCCAGATTCTTCCTCAATTTTTCCTTGGACTGGCTGTCAGTCGCAGAGCTCACCCATTAAATGGACACTTTACCTTCTCACCTTTAGAAGGCTTTGGGAACTTTATAGAGATGGATCCCTGGAAATATGATATTGATCCTTTTGATGCTTGGTTACTTTGTGGTGCAAGGGGTAGTTGTACAGATCTCTCGCCTATGGTTACCATCCTGGGGGGATCAACGGGGATAACCCAGATGAGCACCAAGATCGGAGGTGACGTGTCAGCGTCACCGATTTCTAATGTGAAATGGGTGGATCCCACTCCAGTTTGTGTCTGGCCCCCGTTCGTTTTTGCTGTATGTAATGATACAGGATGCCTTTTTGCCCTTTGCTGGAATGCTAGTGAGTTTTCCTCTGCTACTGTGGCCCGTATGCCCAGGTTTTTGCCAATGCCAGTAAAGACTAATAATTCTTTAACTTTATTTCGACAAAAACGTGATTTTGGCATTACTGCAGCTATAGTGGCTATTATAGCGACTGCGGCAGTTGGGGCCTCTTTGACCGTGTCGTCCTTAGCATTACAGGGACAGGTAGCCACTGCTCAACATCTTAACAATCTGTCTGCCTCAGTTAGTGAAGCAATAGATGTTCAAGCCTCTGTGAATAGTCGATTAAAAGGAGGGTTAATGATTGTTAATCAGCGCATTGATTTGGTTCAGGAGCAATTAGAAATTTTATGGCAATTGGCTCAATTGGGATGTGAAGTTAAGTTACCTGGACTTTGTGTGACTTCCATTCAATATGAAAATTTTACAAAAGCAGCAAATTTGTCTAAGGAATTATCCTCGCTGTTGCTATCTAATTGGAGTGTAGAATTTGATGAATTGATGAGAAAACTTCGTCTTGCCATAGTTCAGATTAATTCCACTCGTTTGGATATTTCTGTCACAAGTGGATTGTTTTCTTGGATGTCCTCCGCCTTTTCCTACTTTAAGGAATGGGTCGGGTGTAGGAATGTTTGGAACGACCTTGTTTTTGGGACTGTTCCTCTGTTTTTGGTTGCTTTGCAGATTCAAAAGACAACAACATGCTAAAAATGTGGCCATTGTGCAAGCTATGCTGGCTGTTGAGCAGGGAGCATCCCCCCAAGTATGGTTAAGTATGCTAAGCCGTTGAGAC
The DNA here is from genome assembly GCA_030556225.1 of Cricetiscus sungorus. Lineage (NCBI taxonomy): Eukaryota > Metazoa > Chordata > Mammalia > Rodentia > Cricetidae > Cricetiscus > Cricetiscus sungorus. The sequence continues at coordinate 18,070,598 of JANBXA010000190.1, read as the reverse complement.
ACTGTCAGAACTCCAAGCACTCCTGACGGGCACAGGTTCCCATTGCACCAGGGTGTTGTTCTGGACAGACCTTTGCATCTCCCAGGGCTCAGGTTCCCATTGCACGGGGTCTCAGATGCTAAGGGTCTCTTTTATTGTGTAATCTCCTTGATCGCTCAAGCTGTTGATTCAGCGGGCTGATCGGAAACTTCACAGTGTTAATTGTGGCCTTGCATATAATTTTAAAGAAAGGGGGAGATGTCGGGAGCCGCATTCGCCATTACAAGATGGCGCTGGCTTCCTGTTTCCTGGTTCTTGTTTACAGCATTAGTCATGCTGACTGCACATGCGCCACTGTATGGTAATTTCTATATGGTAGCTCTCCCTATCAGAGAAGCTATATCATTCGGGCGTTTTGCGGAGCACCAATTACAGATGAATACGTCGCCCTGCAGGCTATTTAAGCCGTGCGTATTCGGGGCTTGGGGTCCTTCTCCATCAGCATGTAAAGAGCGCTACAATAAAGATTCTGCTGGACACATCTTCGGTTGCCGCGTCTTCCTTATCGGCAAAGGATGCGCGCGACAGGGGAGGGAGAGAGGAGGAGAGGAGAGGAGAGGAGAGAGAAGGTTTGGGTTATAACTCAGTAATAATGTGCTTGCCTGACATCACAAGGCCCTGGATTCCTCCGCTCTATATGAAAAGAAAAAGCTGAGGAGGTTGAAGAAGCGGCTCCGTGGTTAAGAGTACTTGCTGCTCTTCCAGAAGACAAGCGTTCAGTTCCTAACATACATCTGTCACTCTCGATTGCCTCTAACTCCAACCCCAGGGGATGTGATGCCCTCTTTTGGCCTCCACAGGCATGTGCACACACATAGACACATACTTAAAAAGAATCATAAAAGCGTAAAAAGGTGAAGAATCATTGAGGAAGACACTGGGTATCAGCCTCTGGCCTCTGCACACATGTGCACACGTATACATGCATACCCCTCACGCAGGCATGCACATATATACAATGCACACATGCCCACAGAGGAAGACGCTTGTCTAGTCGGGGCAAGGCTTTGAACTAGGGAAGGGAAGGAGGCAGTGGGAGGAAAAGCAAAAAATTAGCATTCCAAAAAGAAGGGAAAAAAGAACAGAAGAAGGAAGAGAAGGAAAAAGAAAGGAAGGAAGTTAAAAAGGAAGGACAGAGGACAAATCTTAGAGAATCTTCCAACACAAGGTGCACAGTTAGCAACACCCCCTCAGATGTCAGCTTAAGCATGACGTTTACTGACCTGCCCCTCTGTCAGTGTTTGGTTTGGAAACTACACATTCTGCAAACTTGATTAATAAATACGCTTACCATCACTAAAATGTGATAGGTCATCAGGAAACACATCACCTCATTAATTAATTTACCAAAAAAGCCTGTAGGAATGAGCATCTTGCATAGATTTCTGATAGCACCCTGTTGATGTGTCCTGGAGCCTGGGCACAGGTGGACAAAGCTATAAGAAGACATAGTTCATTCTGAAAGAAGTCTGGGAGGGTGTAGTCCTTTCCAGGCCAGTCTCTGCCTTACTGTGGTGCCTCTACTGTGAAATGCCCCAACAGAGAAGAAAACAGTAACCCCCTCTTTGAAGGTGTCTGCCCTGCACTTGCTGCAATCACCTGCCCTGCCCCCTCCAGATTCACCCCAAGAAGTTCTGGAAAACATCAGCTGCTTCCACCCAGTTCTGAAAGCAAGCCAGCCCGCGCTCCCGGATCTGCTTCCGCCCTTTGTTGGTGATGACGGCTCCATTCTGCTTGATAACCACGAGCTTGGGGATGACTGTGATGTCGTACCTCTTCTTCAGTTCACTGAAGATAGAAGAGCAAAGGGTTAACACTGCTGCAGGTCTCAAAGGAAGGGGCTCTGTGCAAACTCTGCCATTTCATATAGGGACATGGATGTCCTTCAGTGTCAGCATCCACGGGGCATCCAAGAAACAATTTCCTTTAGACACCAAGGAGCAGCCATACTATACAAATCTCAGGTTGAAGACACCATCAAACTCTTGTTGGTTATAAACACAATTATCCAAAACTCAAGTAGCCTGTAGTTCCTGTTACTCAAGAGGATGAGGCAGAGGGATTACTTTTGCTCATGCAATTGAGACTGGCTTGGGCAGTACAGGGAGACTCCAAAACCTCATCTAAGGACTTGGAACCAGTCAGGGCCAGACAAGAGCTGCCTTGGATCTGGCAGACAGTGGAATAGAAACCTGGAAGGCCTAGAGATCTGAATCAGAGAGCCCCAAGCCAGTCTCCACGCAAGAAATGAAGTCCAGGCTGGTCTACTTTGCTACAGCTCCAAACATGTCAGCTAGCAGAAGAGGTTCCCCAACAGCCAGTCACGGCCTAAAGAGCAGGTCAGAGGCTGGACTGGCATGAGGGGAAGATGCCTGCCAGGCACCTTGGCATCTGCCCAGCTCAAGAGGACCAGAATTGCAAGGAGGTCACTGTAAGTTCTGCAAGGGTTCTCTTGGGAGTGGTAACCTATAGCGTGCATGTCTAACGCTGCTTTGAGACCTGGTTCTGCCACATGCGGTAATACATTCCTGTAATGCCATGCTCAGAAGGCTCAGTCACAGAGGATGGGATAAGATGGAACCCTCAGTCTGAGAATATGCCTACAGGGAGCATTAGCACATGCTCCTGCAGTCATTGTCATGCTAAGATGGACCCTCTTCTTGGTCACCAGCACTGGGACACCTGGGCAGAGGAGATAGCTCCAGACAAGCATCCAGATCTCATTTCACAGACATACTAGTAATAAACAGTGACCTCTCTGGGCAGAACACAGTGTCTGTTGCTGTATCAGGGGACAGGGCTACGTTGGAATGCACCCACATATTTCTGAAGGCAAGGTAAGGGCTTGGGATGTTTTCTTCCTGTGGGTACACCAGCCTCCAGCCATGCCAGGAGAATCTTGGGGAGCCATAAGTCCGTCTTCCTCAGGTGGCTCTTCAGGAATTGAGGGACAGTAGTAAGTAGTAGAGGCCTCTGAGGGAAAGCTACACAAGGGTCTTTTCCCAGCTCACTTCCCAGTCAGAGCATCTAAGGTCTCCCTGTCCTACCTTGCCCCCCCCCAGCAGAAAGCAACTTCCCCAAACACCTCCTGGACGCCCCATTTCAGTCCCCACTTCTCCCTAATGGTGCCCCCTTTCCTTCGGTCCGTGACCTGTTCCCACAAATTCAAGCTGACTTAGCATCCCCTCAGAACATTCTACTTCCTGATTTTTGTACAGCAACATCAAGCTTAAAGGACAAAGATAACTAAGTTTGCAAACGAAAAATCCTCCTAGAAATGAAGACCAGGCAAGCCAGGCCAAGCTGGGCTCACAGATGCTTATTTGTCTTCACCTGAAGCACGAAGGCTGTGGAGCAGATGAGTGAGGAAGGAAGAAAGCTACATGGTCCCCAACGTAGCACCCTTCTCAAGCTTGATAGGCAGCTAATCGCCCTGGGAGCGGATGTCGGGCAGGAGAACTGGGCAATGCCTCGGTGGCACACCTGGGAATTAGGGCAATAGACCAGCGTGCTGATCTGTCAGCAGCTGGCACTGTGGGGAGCCTGGGATGGCTAACACCGGGTGTCAATTTGGCAGGGTCTACAATAATCTAGAAGACAAACCTCTGGACAAGTTTGTGGGGAGATTTCTAGAATGGGTTAACTGTAGGAGGCTCCATCCCATGGACTGGGGTCCCAGACTAGATGGAAAGGACAAAGTAGGTTTGCACCAGCATTCCTGTGTCTCTGGCTCCAGATTGCAAATGTTGTGACCCACCTCCTCATGCTTCTGCCATCGTAAGGGCCTATTTTCAAACTGTGAACCCACGTAAACCCTCCCTGCCTTAAGTTCCTTTTATTCTGAGGGGAAGGATGTGCTGGTGCATGCAGGGGCCAGAGGGATTCAACAAATGTCTTAATTACTCTCCACATTATTCTCTAGAGATAGGCTCTCTCACTGAAACTAAAGCTGGCTGTTTCAGCTAGGCTGGTTGAGCAGCGAGTTCCCAGGATCTGGCTGACTCTACCTGTCCGTTGCTGAGGTTCCGGGCACATGCAGCCATGTCTGTTCTTTGTTTTAATTTAAGTGCTGGGGATTTGAACTAAGGTCTTCATACTTGGCTTTTATTCCCTGAGCCACTCCTCCCACCAGCTTCTCTCAAGTTGCTTTTGTCAAGTGTTTTCTAGAAAAGTAATAAACACAGAACCTTTCCACAGACTAGGTCAACCCCTCTCCTCACGCATCTCTTTACACATCCATAAAACTACTTTCCCACTATCCTCATGGGCAACCCAGAGCCCTATTCTCTGGGGGCCCTGAGCTCTCTGCCTAATTACCAACCATCACCATCTTAACTGCAAAACAAGTGTGTCCTTCCAGAAGCTACATATAATTGAGTGCCTGCCACCGAGTCAAATCACATTTCAAAGCTCGGTACTTGAAGACCTTGTCAAGTGAGTCCTCCTGCAAAGGTAATCAGCTGTCACTTCAGCTTAGTATCAATGGGATTTTCAGGGTACCAGCATGAGTGAGGTTAAGCATCTTGCCCTGGGTTCTCCACCTCCCTGGGAACCAGCAAAGAAAATGAGTTTAGGAAAATCAGGGGAGATGGCTCAGTCAGTAAAGAGCTCTGCAAGCATGCAGACACAGATTCAGACCTCAGATCTACATAACAAGCAGGTGCACTTGTAATCCCAGAGCTGGGGGGGGAGGGGCTGCAGAGACTGGTGAATCCCTAGGGCTCACTTAGTGATTTTCCAGCGCAGTGAGAGACCCTGCCTCAAGAGACGAGGTGGATGACATCTGAGAAATAACAGCAGAAGTTGTCCTCTGATCTCTACTGGCACGCACCCACAAGGGCACCCCCAAACACACAGAATAAAGGGCCTTCTAGTCGTTAGGAATCTACACAATGTCGCAAAGTTGGCTATGCTTCGTTTTTCAGGACGTATTCACAGGTAGCACCACAGCTATATAACAAGCCCGAGACCCAGAACCAGAAGATACCCAGAAACTAACATCTGTTCTAGAAGGGGGCCGGCTGGCGCCTGTGTCATGCGATCTGGACTCTTCCATCACAGGAGATACCACCTCCACCCTGGCGCGCCCAGAACCCGGCAATGCCTCGCTCTTTCCCGGGGCTCTTTCCTGGAATTCTCGAGTCCTGCCTTCTCTAACATCTGCCCATTCTTGGGCCCTCTAACATGTAGTGCCATCGCATTCATGTTACTGAAACTTCGCTGCAGGTAAAAATGGAAACACAAAGATGACCAGCAACTGGTTCCTCCCTCTCTGAGGCCTTCCCCCTTCCTGAGAGAACCCTCCTCTCCAATGCTGCTCTGTGAACACAGGTTGCCATCAACTCAGGTCGGTGGGGTCAGCTTCCCAACCTTCCTCCTGCACACTTATCAAGAAGACGGGCTCTGGGGTGCCAGCTAGCATCAGGACCAGCCCAGGAGCTCCTGAAACATGCGGATCTCTGAAAACCCAAAAGTGAAAGGCAGAAACGATGGTGGGCGGTGGATGATGGAGTGGAACCAAGACTCTGTGGCATTGACCAGCATTGGGGTCAAATTTTCCTGAACATGAAAAGGAGGGGAGGAAGTTAGGGACCAGAGTCTGAAAGAGCAGCACTGTGCAGGAGACAGGTCCAGGGGAGCCAGAGCTCTGGCCCTGTGCCCGCGTCCCCCGGGTTCCCACTCACTGCCTGTAGGGGTCGTGGAAGGGCAGTGCCAGCCAGGAGCCGTGCAGCTCGCGCATGAAGTCCAGCATCTCCTCCGCGCTGCGGTCCGCTGACACGAACACCACCTCGAAGGGCGCGGGCCGCCGCGCCTCGCTCACCAGCTCGGTGTAGAAGTCGCAGAGCAGCGGCGTGAAGTCGCGGCTGGGCGCGCACCGACCCGCCGCAAAGTACAGAGCTACCACCTTGTTCTGCAGCGCCGCCTCGGCCTCCACCACCTCGCCCTCGCGGGTCACCAGACGCCGCCCGCTCAGCACGTCTACCATCGCCCCGGAGCCCTGCTTGTGGAGGACACCACGAAGAGACGAGCCCCTGGGCTGCGCGGCCACCCGTCTGTGTCCAGGGCAGGCGGAGCCTCGCGCAGCACCGGGCGCCTCGCAGCCCCGCCTCCCGCGGAGCAGCGCACCTTGAGTCCACGGGAGGAGCTAGAAGACACCGGCTACTCCAGAAGCTGCGGCCACATCGGTGACAGCTAGGTGCCCCGCTCCAGAAGCAGAGCCACTCCGTCAACCCTGCCCACCTTCTATTTTACCCGACCCTGCCTCGCCTACCCGCGAGCCCCTCTACTCACTCTCGCCCCACATCATCCACCTGAGGCCTCCCCCGCTCCACCTTGCTCACCTACGTCCTGTCTCGCTCACCCAGAACCTACGCGGACACCCATGACCTGTTCATCTCCTCCATGTACCACCCCACCCCACCGAGCGCAATCTGTCCCGTTCTGTGGACCCGAATTCTGTTCGGCACACCAGCCCCGCCCCACCGTGCCCAAAGGAGCCAGGTCTACCTACAACTACTTCCTCACCCGCCTGCCCCGCCCACTAGGACTCTGCCACGCCCACCTCCCCGCCCGCCAACCACGCCCCTTCCCGTATGCTCCATGGGAGGATTTTCCTGTCCAGAAAAAGCTTTAGAGCTTTACAGGCTTCAGCTGGCAATCTCCTACCCGCTTTCCCAAACCAGAGTGGACGCCCTCATTGTCTGTGTATGCTCCAGTCCCGTCTAGAAGCTGCTGCACCCACCTAGCGCCTCAGAAGAGGGGCGAGTTAGGAATAGGCTGGCTGTGAGGAGACAGGACCCTTGTATTCTGGATGTATACCTCCATCGCCCATATTCTGGAGTTCTAGAAGAAAATTGAGGGCAAGTCTCAATGTTGCACGAGAAGAGCCAGAGTGTTAAATATATGCAGGCACTGAGAGGGTCCAAAGTTTCTACAGTAAGAAAGTTTCAGCTCCTTGCCAAGCTGGAGGAGGCACTCTTGTGGGCCAGTATGTACAGGCACACCCAAAACCTCAGGAATGGAGATAAATAACTCCTAAGTACAGTGTTTTAAAAATGAAAAGTGGGAGCTAGAAAGATGGCTTAGGGTAGTGAAGAGTGCTGGCTGGCTGCGCTTGACCTGGATTCTCTTCCCAGCACCCACAGGGTGGCTCACAAACCTCTGGAATCGCAATCTTTTGGCTTCCACAGGCACACATGTGGTACTGAAAGATTTTAGTTTGCAGAGCAAGGATGTGGAAAGGGGCAGGAAAATAGTTCTAGCGAGCGGAATATAGAAAATCATAAAGAATGGACATTGACATGGGAGGAAAGAACAGATATGAGAACAAGAAAGTTACTATGGTGATGGGGCTGATGGTTATGCTAGGCTGATTCTGTCAAATAGGGCTAGTAACTGAATCATCAATCTTTTGTGAAATAACTGAAGTGAAGTCTCTCCCAGGTCTTGGCCCACAACAAGGAAATAGGACCCCAACCCTGGAACAAATGGTCCCAGATGAACAGCACTGTTTGGGCCACTCCTGGCCAACGGACAGTCTGGGGACTTTCCAAGTCATTCTATGGTTTATCCTTTGAATAAGAACAGGTCATACCTGGGTGATCTCTCAAACATGAGATCATACTTTGTAATCAATCACCTTGTGCCCCATGCATGTATGCTGATTTGCAGTTTGTCTCTGTTTAGAGCCTAAACCCTTTGGGGGGTGTGCAGCTTTCCCCGAGATTGCTGTCACCCGAGTGCACTCCTTCAATAAACACCTCTTGCTTGTTGCATCTCCTGGTTTTGGTGTTTGTGTCGCAGGGCTCTCCCACCAGCCCATCAGGACCCCGGAATTAGGGTCCAACAGTACATGCAGGCAAATCACCCATACACATAAAATTAAAATAAAAAGTAATGCAGAAAAGTATTAAAGATTAGAGGGAGTTGTGAGAGTCAATGTTATGATAAAGTGTGAGCGGAACTTTAGCAGGTTCTATGGCAGAAGAGGGTGACCGAGGCAGGGGGACAAACATGCCAGGCAGACGGAGTTTAGTGAGAAGTTTTATTAGAAAGGGGAGGGACGGGGAAAGAAAAAAGAAAAGAGGTAAAGAGACACAGAGACAGAGAGAGGACAGAAGAGAAGAGGGAGACAGGAAAAGTCCTATCTACCCCAGGAGAACCACGGGGAAGACAGCAGGAGAGGTAGAGAGGGGAGAGAGCTGGGAAGGGAGCGGGGGGGGGGGGGGAGTGATGGGATGGGGTCTTTTTTTTAAAGGGCCCTTTGTACCTGTGTCCAGACCAGTAGTCATGGAAACCTGGGCTGCCTGAGTGCATTCTACCAGGTGACAGGGGCAGGCCTTAATAATGCCTGAATCCTTACAGCCAAAGTTACATTTTAAGTTTTAAATACTATGCCTAGAGATCCATGAAACACAAATGCTTCTGATTTGCAAGACCCTTGCCCAAGGACAAATAGTTCCTAAAATGCCTGAGGCTGTGTTTATAGGAGACAAAAAGTTTTCACTCCCCTAAACATGTTTGTTTGACCCTTCTGCACCTGAAGTACTTGATCATGTGTGGGCAGGAAGTACTTAGGCAGGAAATATGTCAGGGTGTATGCTTGCCTCTGATTGGACCTAATGGGAAATGCAAAGAATTATGGGTTTTCCTTTTTAAGCCCTTGCCACACTTGATTCTGGACCATTTCCTGGGAAACTGGGTATAGACCAGGCCAGAGCCCATCCACCTGGCCAGTATTTAATTAAAGTTGTAGGGTAAAAAGGCCAGCCAAAGAAAACACACCTTGATCCTGACACCAGAGCCAGTGGGAAAAAACTTTGACCCTGAAACCAGATCCAAAAGGTTAAAAAAAAAAGTCATTGAAAAAAACACTTTTGCCCAGAAACCATAGCCAAAGAAACACACTGTCCCTGACCAATTCAGCGCTAAAACCAACCAATTCCTGAACATGCAATCCAGTCACTCTCTGAGCATGTCAAAGCTCAGGGATTAAAATCCTACTGATTCCCACCCTGGAAAAACTCCACCCCTAAGAAGCCCTATGTAAGCCCTGTGCCTGTTCAGTTGGGAGCCGCCCTTTCCCACCCTGGACAGAGGCATCCACTCTCCTGGATTCCTCCTCCCAATAAATCTCGAAAGAGTTTTGGATAAAGACCTTCCTTTGCCTGAGAGGAACAGAGCAGAGAAGCAACCGACACCTCTGGACGGAGCAGGGGAAACTGCTACATTTCTGAAGAGGGATCCCCTTAGCAGAGTGAAGCAGAGAAGTAACAACTTTTGCCAAAGGAGAGGAGCAAAGGACATCTCTGCTGGGCAGCTCTTAGCAGAGTGGAGTAGAGCTGAGCTTCAATCGCTCTCAAAGAGAAGCAGAATTGCTGCATTCCTGTACGAAGCCATCCCCCATTGGAAGACAGCTATAGGTATAGCCTGACCTCCCAACAGTCAGGGTACCTTTCTCTTCAGAGCTGCAGGTACCCAGGGTACCTTCCCTTCACAGCTGCAGCCTGGCTCTCAAAGCTCAGGATACCTTTCCCTTCAGAGCTGCAACATTTGCAAAGCTCGCTTCATATTTGGTTTTAAACTGTGTAGTGGTCTTATTCTTGATCAGTGGGGTTAACATTTTCTGGAGGCCCTCAGCAAGTTTCAGACCACCCACCCAAATTCTAAAGCTGGACCTTCACTCCAGAACCATGAAGCTCAGGGGTGCTTCATGGGACACATGACTTGAGATGTTCCAGACTATAGGAGTGAACTTCCATGCTGAGGATGCAGCAAGCATTCACAGAGGCCTCCTGGTGAGTTCTAGTCTACTTATGTTTTGTGGGGTCCCTGTCTGGGCACTTGGAAAGGATCCGACAGAACCCCAATAATGCCCCGTCCAGGGCATATAGCTAGACATCGCCCACTGTTCAGGTTCTGGTTGGAAAGTTTTGTCTGTCTTGTTGGAAAGTGTTGTTTGTCTATTTCTAGGGAAAGTTGTGTCTGCTTGTTTTGTTGTTAAGTTTTGTTGCATTGTTTGTCTTCTTGGAGTTTAGTCTGTTTCTCTCTAAACCTGTGTCTCCCTGTTTTGTTGGAAAGTTTGTCTGTGTTCTGGTGTGTTCGTAAGTTTTGTTGCAAGCGTGGAGCTGAGACACAAATGGGTATGATATGTTGCTGTGTCTGTGTACTAGCTGCCAATGATCACTTGGCTGCATTTAGGTTTGGGGTTCAGAATTTATCTCTGAGCTCTCTGGTGTCAATGAATTCAGGTTAGCAGGAGTTTGGATGTCTTTTTGGTGTATATAACATTAAAATTGTTTTATGCCTAATGTACTTTATTTGAAAGCTGGATCTACAGTTGGCTTATGGTTCTCCCATCACCAGACCCAAGCATATATAAAAGTTTCCTCTATGACTTATGTCAGTCTGAGCCACCTAATACAGTGACAGGGAAAAGAAAGCAAAACAAAACAGCCAAAAGATTAGACCTTGTTTATGTGAACATTCTGTACCTCAAGGTTTATAAGTTATTTTAGTGGATATGGTTAGAAATCTGTAAAATCTATGAAAAAAATTATGTTAAGACTAGTAACACTGGGAGTTGATAATAAAAATCTACGGGGAGGAACCAGTCTATGCGTAGGTAATTTTAAAGGAGCCATGCAGCATGATTCCCTTTTGTGATATAAGCAACATGTGGATAGCCACCACCATTTCCCAGCCACGTGTCTGGTGGCCACCTTTGATAGGGTTAGAGATGATGGATGACATGGGATTCCACTGACATCTTGATTAAAAGTGACCACGTGGAGTGGGCCTACCAAGGAGGCAACAACAGGTCTCCAGGATATTTGGGATTAGGATTATTTTTTTAATGACAATTCCTGTCTTATCCTGAAAACAAGGTTTATGAAAAGTAAGATTTTTGAAATGATGTTCATTTAATAATGTAATAAAGCGGAACCTCCTTAGTTTTGTATGCAAGAATGTACCTCACTCTGGCAGTTAAACTTTGTAATTTAAGACTCACCAGGTGATGGTTTTAAAGACATGAAGGGATCATGGGGAACAGCTGAGGTTTGCAAATGTGTGGCAGGGCTAGAGTTCCTACAGAGAGTGGCAATGGTGAAGCCTAGTGGTTTTGGAAATGCGGGTGCTATGTGACAGTCACCAGAAGCACCAGCCACAGTAAAAGGAGCCGGCTGGGATCTCGAGAGCAGGCTGTGTGTGTGCTGCTGAGGGTGGGGCCACAGAGGTAATGCAGGCCCCTGCAGGAACCCGAAAGGACTGTGAGTGAAGTCCAGGTATTGAGCTCTGGGTTAACTGCATCGTGGTTTTTGTAAGAACTCAGGCTTTATGCTGGAATGCACTCAGGTAGTACAGTACCGTGGGCAGCACAGGGTTCTATGAGTACTAGTCTGCATGAAGGTGCAAAGAACCTCTTATGTTATTAATATTTGACCTTAAAAATAAATGAAAGGCTAAAAATTAAGGCCACAACTATGAGCACCAAATACGATACACCAGAAACTGGGATTTTCCTATCTTATGATGAGAAAGACAATCATCTAAGCAGCCTGGCAAAGGGCTTGGAGTAGCTTCTCAACCTGTGAGTCTTGACCCTTTGGGAACTGAAAGACATTTTTATAGGAGTAGCCTAGGACCACCTGCATGTCAGACGTTTATACCAAGATGTATAACAGCTGCAAAATATAACAACAGGAGGGATTTGGTGGGTGGGTGGGGTCACAACATGGGGAACTGTGTTGAAGGTCAAAGCACTGGAAGAATTGAACCATTGGCGCAGAGAGTCTCTCCTTACCTAAAGTGTATTCATGCTTAAGAATGTATGTCTAGTCTAGCATCCTTATCTTTGCTAACTTTGTTGAGCTTATGCCATTTTTGATAAACTGAGTCCTATAAGAAACTGTTATGTTCTGTAGTGAATAGGATCTGTATGAAAGGATCAGGAAATTTCCAAGTCTCTCTGTTGACAATGTCCATGTTTTAATATCCAAAGGAGCTTCAAATCAGAAAGTTGTTTTTTAAGGCTCAAACTTACCAGAGATAAAGCTATAAAGTCCTTTTTCCAAAGTCAGGCATTAGACAAAAGTCCCCATTCCCTCCAGGGCTTGGAGAAAATTCCTGTTCCCTAAAAAGAGAGTCATTCTTATCTCTGGCAAAAGGAACACGTATGTGGCCCTTCCATTAACATATATGACTGTGGTGCCTATTAACTTATCAAGGGCAATGCTAGACCCCCAGGACATGGTCACAAGCCCTATCCCAGCAAGTCCTAGTCTAGGAAAGCTAATGTTAGTGTAAACTATTAAGGATAATTAAGAAAACGACTATGTTTTTATTTATCTAAGACCTTTCCCCTAAGTCTTTAGCATTGCTTTTTAACCATAAAACCAGCTCTTATAAGTGAGGTCACTTGTGCTTTATAACAGCCTAAGTGACTTCTATGTTATCTAACGGCCAGACCAGTCCCAACACCCACAGGCATTGTTTACCTCAGTCAAACTCTGTAGACCCTAAACCTTCTGCACTATCTCCAAGTCAACAGCACCCATTCTTGTGAAAGAAGCCAAATGTGCTTTGTAAGGAAGCTCAGTGTAAACATGTCTTAAAGTGTACACTTGGGGCTGAGTTGTTACCTGAATACTTTTTCTTCCAAATGCTGTGCTAAAATATGACTAAAGTAAAATGATCTGGGCCAGTCTGTAAAAGTCCTGGTCCAGCACTGGTTACAATAAAATCAGACTGAGCCCCTGTAAAGCCTGCAGGGGAATCATCACTTTTAAGCTTTGGCTCACGAAGTCAGAGAATGCTACAGACTCAGTGTTACAATAAAGCTCAAGGGGGACCTTGGCGGATGCCATGGTGGGTGGGGGACAAACAGGCCAGGCAGACAGAGCTTAAGTGAGAAGTTTTATTAGACAGGGGAAGGAAGAGGAAAGAAAGAGAAAAGAAGTAAAGAGACACAGAGACAGAGAGAGGACAGAAGAGAAGAGGGAGACAGGAAAAGTCCTGTCTGCCCCTTCAAGGGAACAGCAGATGGTGGGGGGCTGCTTTTAAAGGGTCCTTTGCACCTGCATGAAGACTTAAGTAGTGATGCAGCTGCCATAGAACCCAGGGCTGACCAGGATACTGCCTGAGTGCATTCCAGGTGACAGAGGGCAGGCCAGCATAGTGCCTGAATCCTTACACTCCGGGAGAAAAAAAAAAAAAAGCCAGGTCCAGGCCAAGAAAACCTCTGAATAGGTTACAATGTGCTTGAAAATATGCTTAGGAGCTAAAGAAAGAAAAATGGTTATAGACAGTCATAAAAATAAATAAATAAATAAATGAACACTTTATAAAAAGTGTGTTTTTCCTCCTATGCACCTGCCAAGTGTGTGCTAATTCAGGAGACACTATGGAATGTTTGCCCAGCCTCATTTTGGAAGCCTTCGGCTCCCCTCTGCCAGAGTCTGCCTCATCATCTCCAGGAATGATAGGACTCTGCACTGCCTACGTGCACCCCTCAGGAGCCCCCTCAGAGCTTCAGCGGCCTGTGTTGAGACATGGAGGGATCTTGAGTTTCTATGTAGAAAAGAACTTCAGGGACCAGCAAGAAGGCTCTGTGGCTTACTTAAGATGCTGTGGTTAAGCTCTAGGCCTGACCACCTGAGTTCAATCTTGATCTCAGCAGAAGGAGCAATCTTACTCCCAAGTTGTCCTCTGTCCCCAATATGCAAACCACAGTGTGATGGGAGATGTCATCCTGTAGATATGTTTCTCATATTGGTTAATGACTAAAGCACTGTTGGCCAATAGGAACGCAAGATAGGTGGGACTAGGAAGAGAGAGGAAGTAGCAGGGAGGAGATCCAAGATGGAGGACAGAGAGAAGAATGCCAGCCCCTCTCTCCGGTAAGATGAGACCACGTGGAAATACTTGGATTAATAGAAATGAGATAATAATTAAGACAGAGCTAGCCGATAAGAAATTAGTAACTGGCCAACAGCTTTATATCAAATACAGAGTCTCTGTGTGTTATTTGGGGCTGGCACGGTGGTGGGACCAGATTGGCTGGCAGGAAAAACCTTACTGCTAACAACAGCGTACACATGTGCACACACTACTAATAATAATACTAATAAATAATAAATACGATAAAAATTAAAGATAAAAGTTCAGGACTTAGAGAGTCAGAGCTTCAAGCAAAGCTTCAAGTCTATTGATTAAGCCAAAGGACAAACACACTTGAGCAAAGTCAAATGTACACATGAGGACAAGGACGGACTGTTGGAGATGTGATCTGGTGTCTTTACAGGAGCGGTCTTTACAGGGCAGCTATCAGAACCAGCTGAGTGGCCTCAGGTCCATTCCTGAGTGAGGGAGTGTGGATGAAAGAAAGGCAGGCTATAGATGATAAAGAAATGTCAGAGAGACAGAATAAAGGTCAGGAAGGCTCCATGCTTATATACCTTATCCAAAAAGGGGAACTCAGTATCATGTATAAGGAGCAGACTTTTCTTCCTCACTTATTCTAAGGGCTCAGTAACCACACCTCAGCTCCAACTTCTTGTTCCCTAGCCTAGAGGTCAGGAGCTGCCTCAGCTCAGATTCAGGTCTGTTGTTATTTAGACTAAGACAGCCAAACATCCTACTGTAGCCACACCTTTGACCTTTACATCTTATGACTTGCTGAGGACACTTTTGAACTCTCTGTCCTTGTGCCAAGATGGCATGCAGCATCTTTATGGGCTCCCACAACCTGGGGCTCTCCAGGTCACACAGTTAAAAGATTCTCTGTTAGCCAAGGCTGAGGAAGAATTTTAGTGTTGATCTTATTTTGTTGTTGTTTTAGGTTTGTTCCAGTTTTTTGTGTCTCTCTGTTGTACCAGTGCCTTGAGAAGTCAGAAGAGAACATTGGCTTCCCTGAGCTGTAGTTATTCAGGCAGTTGTGAGCTACCTGATGTGGCTTCTTGAAATGGAACTTAGTCCTCTGCAAGAGCAGGGAGGCCTCTTATTGGTTGGGCCGTCTCTCCAAGCCAATATGATTTTTTTCTATAGGTGAAATGAAATTATAAGGTGATTCACAGGCAGGCTGGGATCTGAGGGGAAAATGTGGTTAACGTAAACCTTGAGCCAAAACAACTTTTAAACATCAAAGTAATTTTGCCATCCAAGGTTCCAGAAAGAGAGCCAGGCATGTCTTCATTTTGAGCATGGTTCGCTGGATGGCTTAATAATCCTGGTATTTTGAGGTAGTGTTTTTTTTTGTGTATAGTTTCTTTGGGGGTGAGTCTCCAGCGAGCTGTGTCAAAACTCTTGACCCAGCCAGACAGATGTGGAGAGGGTGTGGCTCTTCCTTTCCCATATCTGCTTAACTGTTTCCTGTCTTTCTATTGGACTTACCTCCAGATTGCCTGCCAGGCCAGAGGCGAAACAATGAAGCAAGGCTGGCTGGGGACATTGCTCAGCTTGTAGAACGCTGGTCAGACATGCACAAGGCCCTGAGTTTCATCCAGAATTTATAAACCAGGAGTGGTGGCATGAACTTGTAGCCCCAGCACTTGGAAGGTGGAGGCAGGAACATCAGTTCAAAGTCATCCTCCACCTTTGGGGAGTGGAAAATGGAGAGAGGAAGGTATTTTGAACACTGTAGGAAAGAGATCCAGAGGGAGGAATGTGACTTAATATTGTGGTCAAAGGGGTCCAGGCCAGTGAGTGACTTGAAGGGTTCCTTCATACTGGCTCCCTCACACCTCAGCACTGAATGAAACAGAAATAGCCGAAGGTCTTTGATGCTGGCTCAGCCTCTCTGGTGTGGTCACATGGGCTTAGCCAGGGAAGGAGGATGGGATCTTTGATGCTGTTCCATGATAGTTCATGGTGCTTTTGGAAACAGGAAGGGCACAGACAACTGGAAGGAGCTGAGAGGAGCTGTGAGCAGTTTACATTTTGCATACAGAGACTTGACTTAAGCAAAAACCACTTAAAGAGACGGCAGGATCTAGACATGGACCAAAGTGGGAGCTTCCGCCTACGGGACAGTATTGCTCAGCTTGGAGTCCTCGGGTACGATGGAGAGCCAGGTCCTCTGGAGTGGCGGGATCCTCAAGGAACAGACTCTCCCCCCCCCAACCCCCCATACCACCACCCAAGGCATGGATCTGCCTTGCCCTGAGCTGATGTGAGCCTCCGTGTATGGGCTGCTGGAAAGAGCTCCTTCAAGTGTTCCCAGAGAGCTGGACAACTCAGATAAAGTCCCACTTCTTAAGGTCAATGCTGACTACCCCAAGGCAGCCAGCCTTCAACAGCAGCTCCCTGAGGCCCTCCCAGCTACACACTGCTGACACATCTGCTCCAATCCCACCTGCCCTCTCAACTAAGATGGGAGGGAGTAGGAGGCAGGACAAGTCAGTTCACACCAAACTTCTGCCAGGCTTTGCCTATCCTCCAGGATTGCAGGGGATGGGTTTGGAGCTGTCACGAGCATCCTCCCCACCTAGACTCCTCATCTCTCATCCTGCCACTGCATCCATGAAAGGGCCAGGGCCAGGGCCAGTGAGCGAAGCTGAAGCCTGCAACGGAGAAGCTTCGCTGGCAGCAGGATTGGCGTGGACGAGATGTACTCAATTCCATTTGCCAGTGTTCACAGTCACAAGTTATATGGGCTTCCTCGGAGTCTTGGTTCACCTGAAGGCCAGTAGTTCTTGCAGTAATGACGACTGTTTAGCTGCAGCCCTCAGGCCACCAGGTATCAGTATAAACTTCTCAGAGGATTTCTGGTCAGAAGAACGGGGCTGGTGGAGATTTGCAGTTTCCCCTCATCTTTTTAGGAGGCTGCCTTCCTTCATGGTTTGGGGAGCGAGGCAAAACAGTAACAGTGAAAAGACTTTCAAGTTCAGGGAGTGATTTGGTCTACACACTGTGTTTTTAAAACTAGTGTGTAGACTCAGGGCGAAGCTCAGAGCGATTTTGTTTGCTTAGCGTGTGCAGGGCTCTGGGTTCCATCCCCAGGGCTGGGGAAAAATATTACTCATAAATTAAACTCTGCCCTGTCATACATCCCCACTGTCACATTCCGTTTTCTTGCTATTAATATATTTTTCCTGTTGGGGCAGCAGGGCCTCAGCTATCCTAGGCTACCTCCACTATGTCGTCCAGGACGATCCTGACTTCTGCTCTCCCTGCCTCTGCCTCCCAAGGGATTTTAGGTGTGTGCCAGCACACTCGGTTCATGAACGCAATACTTCATGCGTGCCAGGCAGTCACTCTACCAACTGTGCATATCCCTGGCCCTCTTATCTATTTTGTGCTGGCACTGGCCCAGTAGCACAGGCCAGGAAGTTAAAAAGAAGTTTCTTTTAGCTCCTGCCTAGAAGATGCAACAGGGACTTGTGTCTTGTGATGGCCTTGTTGCTGGCAGAGGTCCAAGGCCCTGCAGTCCATCCTCATTGCAAAAGACATAGTATGTGTACACACAAGTCTTTGAGTCCCTTCATCCTTCTCCTTTTTAAATAACTGAACAGTGATGGGGATGCAATTCAGTTGGGAGCGTACATGCAGGAGGCTCTGGTTCCATCCTCAGCACTTCAGGTAACAACCATGACATTGATAACTAAAAGATAATGGCGAATATTTCTTGTCTACAATAATGGCCCATGACATTTCATGTTATGTGCACCCTGTACATGGCCGGCCAAGCCCTCTCTCCCTCTTCTTATATGGCCACTAGGATTCAGTCATGGGCTACTGGGCTACACCCAGATGGCACCCCTAGTCCTCTTCTTCCCCAGCCCTTCTGAGCACCATGGGCTGATTAAGTGTCTGCCCTTGTAATAACTTGCCAGGGACATTCTCAGCACAGGAACCTTTGGGGACACTCAAACCACATCCAGCCATGGCACTGGGTTATTTGTATGTTTGAGACAGGGCCTTCTATAGCCTAGGTTTGCCTTGAACTCACTATGAGTTCAAGATGGCCCTGAACTTCTGATCTGCAGCCTTTCCTTCTGAATGCTAGGGTTCTATACCTGCACTACACACCCTGTTTATGTGGTGCTGGGGACTGAACCCAGGGCCTTGTGCATGCTAGTTAAGAGCTCTATCAACCACAGAGCTACTTCTCCAGCCCGAACAACATCAGCACTCTTAGTTAGATCTCCTTTTCCATCCCCTTCTGTCTAGGGGGACCATGCCCAGGACTGAGCTTTAGAAGGCCCTTCCAATCTTCCTTCCAAGTAGGCCACCCTGATTCCATCCTAGGCTGACTAAACCCGTCTCAGAGAATCCTGCTAAGTCACCCATCCCCCATTGCTATCCCATTACCTTGACCTGCCTTTAGCAAAAATGACACTAAGTGGGTTCAGCAAGAACCATCCCCAAAGGAAATGTGTGAAACATGAACCATGGCCATGGCTGCTTGACTTGAAATGTTTTCCTTCTCATGGCCAAGCCGTGCACGATTACAGTGACCCATTCACTTCTAGAACTTATGCATATACAAATACAGTTGTGAAATTTTTATTGGATTAGCACAGCAAACAAATTATATTCCTCAGGGTGCAGACAGCACACTCTGAATTTCCTGGTTTTAAATATTCATGCTTTAGTTATCTCTGTGTGGTCACGGTATGTGTTCTGAAGAATTGACACTGTGAGGTCTTTATGACCTATGTTCAGAGGAGCGGTTCATCTGTTGCTGGGGAAGGGCATCCAAACCAGAAGCCCAGCTTTGCCGGTGATCGACTGTGGCTCCTTGGGTAAGCCAGCCTGATCAACTTCTTCCTAGGAATGCTTTCGGATGATTCTAGAAGCAGCTGGACTATTGCAACAAGATGGATTCAAACAGAAAGAATGAGCCAAAAAAAAAAACTGGCTTCTCATTGTTCATAATCTTGTCAAGAGGCCTCTGGCCTCCTCATATGAGCGTACATATGGATGCACATGTGTACACACACTAAAACACACAAATACCCCCTACACACATACACAGAGAGAAAATAAAATAGTCTTCTTTGAGTCTGCTTTAGGCTCCATCCCAAACACCACAAAAATAAATAAGTAAACAAATGAAGGGCCTGCTCACACACATACCTACACATAATTAAGAATAGGTAAGGCCTTAAAACATACCCCAAAGCACACCATTGGATGAAGGCCTGCAGTTCCAAAGATACTGTGATCGGAGTCTGCCACCCCCACAGGCAGGACAGCACGGGCATGCCCCTCCCTTCCCCTCTCACAGGACAGCACGGGCATGCCCCTCCCTTCCCCTCTCACAGGACAGCACGGGCATGCCCCTCCCTTCCCCTCTCACAGGACAGCACGGGCATGCCCCTCCCTTCCCCTCTCACAGGACAGCACGGGCATGCCCCTCCCTTCCCCTCTCACAGGACAGCACGGGCATGCCCCTCCCTTCCCCTCTCACAGGACAGCACGGGCATGCCCCTCCCTTCCCCTCTCACAGGACAGCACGGGCATGCCCCTCCCTTCCCCTCTCACAGGACAGCACGGGCATGCCCCTCCCTTCCCCTCTCACAGGACAGCACGGGCATGCCCCTCCATGACTCCCTCAAGCTTGGCCAATGGGGTATTCTTCCATCTTTAGAGTGATGCTTCAGTCTTTGGTAAAAGAGTAACAACTGGGAAGAAGAAAAGGAGTGGGATGTGGACAAGGAAGCTTCATGGGGAAGAATATGGTTGAAACGCATTATATACAGGTATGAAAATATCACAATGAAATCCATTATCAATTCATATATATGAATAAAAACACCAAAAAGCAGAGCTCCTTGTCTGGTGCAGCTTTCACTTCTTGAGTTTATTTTATTCTCATTTCTTAAATTCTTTGTAGGGGCAGGATTTCTCTGTGTATATCTTTGGAGGCTGTCCTGGAACTCGCTTTGTAGACCAGGCTGGTCTCGAACTCACAGAGATCCACCTGCCTCTACCTCCCAAATACTGGGATTAAAGGCGTGCGCCACCAACGCCTGGTCCTATTTTATTCTGACTTTACATTTATTTGGGGGGAGGTCAATGTCAAAGGACACCTTGCCAGAGTCAGCTCTCTCCTCTCATGTGGGTTCTAAGACTGAACTCAGGTCATCAGGCTTGGCAGCATGCGTGCCCGCCTGCCAAACCATCTCATATCCTCTTCCTGACTGAATGCTGAGTGAGGATGTGTTGCTGGAGCTGCTGCCACCACACCAGTACAGGGGAAAAGCCAGAAGATTTTCAGAAATATCTATCTGAACCTGACACTGCTCAAAATCCAAACAAGCCGTGACCTGTCCTCTAATGACACATCACACACACAGTCCTTACCTGTCTTTGCTGATAAACTGTGACCCCTAGAGGTGGTCTTCAAGGTCAGAATAGTTCTCTAAATAATACTGGCATATTCCTTCTTTCTCTTGCTTTTATTCACCTTTATAATACCAAAGCCATGCTGGGGAAAGAACTTTCATGACCTAAATCAAATTGGTAGCACTTAATTGCTATTACCAATCATGAGATAATTCACTGACAAACACCACAGCACAGATACAAGACAGATACACTGTGCCATAATGTCTCCGTGGCTATGATGCCACAAACACCATGCCACAGATACATGGAGAACATTCTCTGCCATGCAGTATGACCGCATAGTCAGTGGCTGTGCAGTGGCTTTCTCAAGGAAACACATCTGCAAGCGAGTTACAGCTAAACTAGCCACTGTTTCCAAGTGACATCTTTTCTCGAAGGGACAATGTGTATGTGCAGTATGCATATTTAGACATTATCTCAGGGGCAAATACATTGGATCCATCAATTCAAGAAAAAGAAGTAATATTTTTATCTGTGATGCCATTTCATCCTTTGAACAAATTTTAGAGTTTGGATAAACTTTTACACAAGGCCCAGGGCTCTAAAGGCGTTTCCTGAGATGGGTGGTGGCTTATTGTGTGTTGTTAACAACATAGGAGTCCTGTTTAGCCCAGGGGAACCATCTTTCCCCAACAAACCCATTTCTTCAGGCTTCAGCCAGCTCTACTGACTTCTACAGTATTTTCCACACTCACCTGGAGTCACTGTCTTTATTCTCCAACCCACAGCAAATGACTGACTACTGCTCTGGCCAAATGACAACTCTGACTGAAGAGTCTTAGGCACAGCCAAGTGGGGGCAGGGATCAGGGATATGAGTTAACTGAGGTGGTAAGACCCACTGTAAGTGTGGGCAGGAGCATCCCACGGCCTGGGGCCCTGGGCTGAATAGAAAGGAGGAAGCAAGCTGAGCGGGGAGCATCCATCTCTGCCTCTGGGCTGTAAACTCAGAGATCAGCTAGCTGCCTCAAGCTCTTCTTGCTGCCATCCTTTCCCCTGATGGGAGATGTTATTCTGTATATATGTTTCTCATACTGGTTAATAAAGCACTGTGGCCAATGAGAAAGCTGTATCTTCAAACTGGAGTCAAACTAAACCCTTCTTTCAGCTGCACGATACCTTGCCGCATCAACAAGGAAAGTAACGGGTTGCACACTGGAAGGGTATGCTCAGTACTGCAGCTGCTACAAGATTATATATTGGGGTGATGAAGCCACAGCCACAGTAGACCCCTGAGCTCTGCCTAGGGACATCTCTCCTGCTGCAGCACACTTAAAGCTTGCAGGCCTGAAAGCAGTTTCTAAGCCCAGATGGCTGTCTCTTGAGAGTAAATGATACTCAACCATCAGCCACAGGGCTGCCTGCAAAGGCGAGCACAGACTGGAAACAGAACCGCCACCCAATACCATAAACAACAATGCTGTCTCCCTTCCCCTCAGAACAGAAATCATTACAGGAAGCTACTGGCTCTTTCCACGGGCCTTCCTTTCCCCTTTCCCACCTGCTCTTCCCTCCCACAATAGCACAAACACATGAAGTATTTCTGCTTTGCCAAATACGTCAGGTTGCCAGTAATTGAATCTCCAGGGAAACATGGCTTTCCCTCGTGGGGAAAAGTAAAAATAATGCCCAACACTCAAATGGGATTGCTATGGAAGGAGGCTTGGTTCCCTTCATCAGCCTGAGAAGCTGATGTGTTTTTGCCTTTTGTTTTGGTGGTGCTGGGGCAAGTACTCAGCCACTGAGCCCCAGCCCCATGTGGTTGAGTCCTGCTCCAGGACACGGAGGTCACTATAACACCCAAGATAATGTCCCACTAACATCATCACAGGCTTAGTCCTTTGTTTCCTTCCCTAACATAAGCTCTGACTTGGCTTTTCTCCAGGCTTGTTTCCAGGTAAGTCTCAATACTACAACTACTAGTAAAACTAAATAGGAATGGATTTCTTGGTGGTTTTTGTTGCTGGGATCTATCTCGCTGAGGATCAAAATATTGTTTATGAGAAAGCTTGGTAGCCCACACTGTCAAAATCATCTCTCCTGGCCTTTTGACTCTGCCTCTATGGGTGGATTTTTGCTATTTAATTTAATAGCTGCAAGTGTATACAAGGATTTTAAAATTATGCTTTATGCAGTGAGCCTTGACTGCTAACTTTTTCTAGAGCTGTCAATTTTGCTTCAAAGCATAAAAATGTTGATAATACTCCCCTAATTATTAGAAATCTTTATCCACAATTGGACCCTCCTTAAATTGTTTCTATGCTCCTTTTAAGAATTGTGTGTGAGACAGAACATGACTGCAGGTCCCGGAGAGGCCAGAGTGCCAGAGCCCCTTGGAACTGAACACAGGTACCGAGACACCTGATGAAGGCTGGGGGCTAAACTTGGTTCCTCTACAATAGTATCAACTCTCATCCACTGAGCCATTTCTCCACCCCCTTTCTCTTTCCCCACTGCAGTAGCTGGGGATTAAACCTAGATCCCACATGCTAGGCAGCCTACACCTGAGGCCCTTGGTATATTGAGAAAGGGTGTCACTATGTGGCTTGGGCTGACCTTGACCTCACAATCTTCCTGCCTCCGCCCCCCCCCCCCAGTCCTTGGGTGGCACTACACCTGCCTAGTCTGGCTCTGCGTTGGTGGGACACACCTTTAATCTAAGTACTCAGGAGGCAGATCCTCTGTGAGTTCGAGTCCAGCCTGGTCTACAGACCAAGTTCTAGGGCAGACACAGGCTCCAAAGCAATACAGAGAAATCCTGTCTCAATCAAAAAAGAAAAAGAAAAGAAAAATCAACCTAGTCTGGCTGTTGTCTTCTCAAGTCACGCTGCTGGCGCTCGTTCAGGGTTTAGGTCATTAAGACCCGTGCCAGTCTGGAATGTCTTTCTGCTCTTTTGGGCTTAAAGCCCTGTGTTCCTCATGAATAGTAAAAGACCATAAATCTTGATGAAAATATTTGCTAGATCCAAGGTATATTGCAGATTTTGTGATTTTACCAGCCTATCAAAGAACACATTTTCAAAAGCCTGAACTTTAAAGGTTGGATAGCTCTTATGATTGATTCTATAACAGGCATGGAAGACTTGAGATGCACTCTACCTCACGGTGGCTGACCCTTTGGGGGTTGTCTGCTTTGAGCCTTCTGAGTCTTAACAGACCAGCTTGGTTCCATCAGTTTGATGACAGACCATTGCTCCCACAGGAATGGGCCTGTTGACCTGTTTACACAGGTTTACACAGCAAGAGTCTCATCTGTTCAGCCACCAACCAGCAGTGTAGACTTTATGGCTCTCTGGCCAGCTGCAGAAGATAACCCTTAAACTTAGCTTTTCCAGGGCTCATCACAGATACTAGATCTCACCAAATGTGCTTTTCCCCTTTCCAGATCAGCCAGGCCTTCAGTTTCCTCATGTAGTTAGTACACGCTAATTGATTTTTTACCATTCAGTGTATCTCCCTTGATTGTATGGCTTAGCCTTCCTCTAGGCCATTGCTCATGGTTTTACCTTGACATTCCTGGGGATCCTGACCTGCACGGGTTTTTTGTTGTTTTACTATAGTATTTTGACTGGCTATGGTTTAACTGTAATAGTGACTTCACAGAATCTATGGATGTACTCAGTTCTCCTTATTAATGAAACATTTGAGGTACTTAACTTATAATCCTTTATTCTGTCAGTTCTAGAGGCTCCAGACCAAGAGGCCTTATTTGCTTGTGTCTCCTATGAAGTGACACACTATGGGAAGGGCCACTTATCCATGGGGACCTAAGGCCCACCTCTGAAATTACCACCATGGGGCCAAGCCTTGAATGCCTGGAGAGTGAACACTACCTCCCTCTGTCCTAATGTCCACAGCACCCACCTGCCACATGCCAAGTCCAAACCCTTATAACAGGAATTTCCTTTTTCCACTTTTAAGTTGTGTGTATGGGTGTTCTGTGTGCATGCACCATTGAGTACGAGGTGCCTACAGAGTCCAGAAGATCTCTTGTAGGCTGAGTTACAGGTGGCTGTGGATGCTGGGAATGAAATCCAGGTCCTCTAGGAGAGTAGCAGGAGCTCTTAACCAGTAAGCCCTCTCTCCAGGCCCATTATTAAAGGAATCCGTTAACGTTTACTTATTACAGTCTCTACAGAAGTCTAACTCTCTCCCAAGAAGGAAACAAGGAGTTTAATATAAAATAGGACTGGGGATGTCCCTGGTAGAGTGCTTGTTTCCCATACACAAGGCCTTGGGATCCGTTTCTAGCAGCATATAACCCGACACATCCCAGGTGACTGACATACGACCCTTCTTTGGGTACAAGTCCCCACCTTGCCTCCCTTGCTCACACCTGTCACCCTAGTACCTTGGAAGTAGCAGCAGCAGGGTGCTCAAGGTCATCCTCTGCCACCTGGTGAATCTGAGAGCACCATGAGTAGGTTTGTTCTCTCTCTCTCTCTCTCTCTCTCTCTCTCTCTCTCTCTCTCTCTCTCTCTCTCTCTCTCTCTCTCTCTCTTTCTGAAACACACCCTATCCGCAGCTTACCCTCTCTGCTTGGGGCTCAAGGTATGAACCCTTATCTCCAGCTGTCGCCCCGCCATGACATGACGGCCTCTTAACACCCTGGAACCCTAAACCCAAACAACCCCCTTCCTTTTCCTCAAGTTGCCTAGTCATGGAGGTTTATCACAGCAACAGAAAAGTGACTAAGGCAGGGTCTGGTGCCGGGAGCAGAACTGCCAGGAAAGGGCTGACCTTGCCAGGTTTTGGAGGAATGCAGAGGCCTCTAGTACTTTACACTAGAGAAGCGGTTGAACACTGAGCAGAGCCTAATGGGCCGTCCAGTACCAGCTTGGAAGACAGCAGTGCTGAGAGCTGTGGGGATTCAGGAGGCCTGGCTCAAGAGGTTTCAGAGGGAACAAAGTAGCAGCAGTCAGAGAGCACTCTTGTGATATTTTGGCAAAGAGTGTGACTGCTTTCTGCCAATGTCCTAAGAACTTGTCACAGGGTAAGTTCTTAACATTACAAGTAATGAAATCATTTAGTTGGTGGAGTTCAAGGAAGCCCAATGTTGTCTCTGTCGACAGTTGTTAGCAATAATTATTTATGCAAGTCTGCAATGACAAAGAACAAATGGAACAGAAAAAATATACAACGAACAGTGTGGGGAGGAGGAAAAGGGTCACCAGAAACTGAATGCCACAGCCAAGGCTTGTGCTGAAAGACGAAAGGGGATTAGGCATGGAGTAATGGACAGGGTCTCCTCCTGGCAGAACCCCCCCACCCCAGCCAAGTTTCCAACTTGTGAAAAGCAAAACCCAAGACTCCCTCTTCCTGTAGAGCAACAAGCAAAATCTCTGCAAATGTAATTTAAGGGGACCAGGGTCCATCCCAGGCTGGCAGCTGGATTTGGCAGTGTCTTCCAAGTGCTGTTGGCTTTACAGGCATGAAGGACACACAAGGAAAGGGACTGTGGAACCCTCCTCCATGGTATCAGAGCCACTGAGGCCAAATACATGGGTATCCACAACACACTTAAAAAAAAAAAAAAAAAAAAAAAACCTAAAGGAGTCTTTCTATCATAAAGACACAGAAATGAAAATTTGGGGATTTTCTGGCAGTCACGAACAGTGACTTGAAACTTCCATGTTTCATGCATGATGAAAACTGAAGGGCAGTACACATGGGCATTGACGAGTAGCCTCTGTTAGCACCAGGCCAGCAATGTCCTGACTACAGTTCTGAGGATGTGGCGGAACACTGCGTGATTCCTGGCCAGCCAGCATTCTACTGCACAAACAACCCCCAGGTTGCAAGTATTACCACAGTGCCTATAAAGCCAGCAACTATAAACAATTTGTATTTTGTGTTCGAGTCCTAAAAGCTATATTCCAGATGACCTGTCTCACAAGGACCGAAATGCCTGCTGGTAGGACTGTGGTACTGGGAAAGAAGTACCACATGGGAAAGCACCCTCAAAGTCACAAATGTCTGCTCTCAACTACAAGACATCATCGTCCATTCAAGCAGTGACAGTACCGGCAGAAGAACCTAGCTAGTAATGGCAACCCAGTTGACACAGCAGCAGGCGCCAGGAAATACTGAGGGGAGTTTCTTAACCCCCCCCCATTGCCTTGATCCTGTTATTGAAATTCAGTAAAAATAAGTTATTCTCTACAAAGCAGAAACTCCTATTATTCTATATAAAGGAACAAGGTGTTCATAAATGTCCAAGAAAATCCTGTAGGGAGATAGGTGAGGCACAGAGATATTCTGAAGATCAGAGCCAGGACTCCCAAATCCCTGTCTAGTCCTTACAAAACCTGATCTGCAAAATCCAGCACTGCTTCCAAGAGGTCTACCAGGTCACAGGGCTGTGTCTCAGTGAGGGGAGCGCTTGCCATGGCATCCCCAGTGTGATTCTCAACACACACAAACAAGGCAGGCATGCTGGTGCACACCTGGAACCCTAGCACTGCAAAGGTGGAGGCAGGAGGATCAAGCTTGCCCTTAGCAACATAGTGAGTCTGCCTGTCAGTTATTCGGGAACTGGTGGGCAGGAGAGAAGAGTCTGCCTCACTCTAGAAATGGCAGAAAGGTTCAGTGGCTGCCAAGCCCAACAACTTGAGTTTGACCCATGGTAAGAGAGAACCAACACTTTGCTGCTTCCACCACTAGCTGTGGCACATGAATACCCCACCCAATAAAAGCAAAAACCGGTCCCCAGTAAACAGCACACACCCAGAGCTAACACAGCACCTAGATGAAGAACAAATGCAAAGGTAAGCTGCAGGGCTGCCCCTCTTTCTGGCTGTCCTGCACGCCTGCTAAGTGCCTGGGCGAAGAAGGCAGTGACAAATTTCAGACCTATTCCACAGGTGTGAATCTGTATGTGAAGGCAAGTCAGAAGGCTGCACCCCAATCCTGAGTCGTCAGCAAAGCTGTGCATGCGAATTTTGTTCAAGGTTTAAAACTTGGCCCCCAATGCTTTCTCATCAGTTCCAATGCATTAACTGAACTAACTCTCTCTCTCTCTCTCTCTCTCTCTCTCTCTCTCTATATATATATATATATATATATATATATATATATATATATATATATATAAATATATATAAATATAAATAATATATAAAAATAAATAATATTGGCCTCTCTTAAAATGGACTTTGGGCACCTAAAACCTCACTCTCTGAGGAAGTATAAAGTCAAAGGAGCCATGACATTTCCATACTCAGTTAAGTCTACTCAACTATTGTGACAGCCAATGGATGTGAGGCCATGCAGGTTAGGATCCTCCATGCTGGGCTGGCAGGGACCATGGCATCTCACTTATTAACTAAGCAGAGAACTTGTCAGTTTTGGGCAATCTCATGTGCCAAGGAAATATCCAACCCACCTGCTACGTGATTGAATCCATCTTCACCAATCACAAGGCGGCTACCAATCTGGAATGGCTGGTTCTTTGAAACGCTGTAGGCTGGAAACTGGTATAGGACACAGGACAAACCACTCAGCATAAAAACTAGTATGAGCAGGCATATGCCTGGCCTAAGAAATTCATTTGTATAAAGACACTAATTACATGATGTAATGTTAATGTCTTTAAAGAAAAACGGCCCTGGACCAGGCATGGTGGTACATACCTGCAACCACAGCACTCTGGAGGTAGAGGCAGGAGGATTAGGAATTTGGGACCAGCCTGGGTTATAGGAAACCCTATGGAAAAAAAAAAGGGAGAGGGGCTGGAGATAATTTGGTCTGGAAAGTGTCTGGCACACCAGCAGAAGGATCTGAGTCTGGATCTCAGCCAGAGGTGGCTGCACACAACTGTGACCCCAACAGTGGGGGGAGGACATGGCAGATCCCTGGTGCTCACTGACCAGCCTAGCTGAGCTGGTGACTCTGAGGTCCTCCTGTGTTTCAAACAGGAAGAGGGAGAAATCGAGGTGTACCCACACTAACGTATGCACGCAAACCTGCTGGGGAGCAAATGAATGCAGGGCATCTTTGGAACCAGTTCTTGATGTGGAGATCAGGCCTGGGCTCTAGAGACCAAGAGGTCTTTGCATCAAGTTCAAAATCCTTCCTTGCCAGGGGTGATGGATTCATACCTATAAGCTCAGCATTTAGCAAGACTGTCATGAATGTTGAGGCCAGTATAGACTAAAGTGAATCCTTGCCTCAAAACTCAGACAGACACACATAATTACCTTTCTTGCCATGAACTCATGTCTACAAAAAAATGCTTCCGAGGATCACCCTACCGATTTCTGACGTGATTGGCTAAGTCTGCACTCCCCCATAGTCCTGGACTCTGGCTCCATGCCTTGACCCGCCCTCCTCTGCAGAGGAGAGAGAAAGGACTATTAGGAATGAAGTGACAAAACAAGAAAAACTGGAAGGCAGCTACAGCAAGGCCTTTCCTAAGAGGCTGCTCGAGTCTCCTTGGTGTCTCATGTTTTTATCGCCAAGTTTTAGCTACACGAGGGAGGATAGGCGAACAAGGCTCCAAGTCCCCCACAGGACCACAGCTTACTTAAATATAGAATCGATGCACCAGCCATCAGCACCCAACCTTCTAACTAAACTGTTACTTTTTCCAGAAAATATTTAATGAGTTGTACCTTCAGTACGCAGCGCAGTGAGTCCTGTACCTTCAGCATGGAAGTTATGAAAGCCAGACTGAGTCCCAGGACCCATTCCTTTCCCTCACTGCAGCCCCCACCCCCACCCCAGAGCCTGACAGGCCTGGTGCTCAGCCACTCAGTGAGCAGCATCAAGCCCTGAGGCCAAGTACCAACTATTCTAACAGCAGAGGAATGCACCAATTTCCCTAACCTAGCCTGAAACACAAGTTACATTTGTCAGAATAAGTAACAGAAACATTGAAACAATCTATTTGGGAACACTATTAATTCTCTATTTACCATATGGATTAAAAACTACAGAGACACAGGTAGTAAGGCATCTTGCACTACCAAGTCTCACTGACTGATATTTAAGTATAAATGAGAGCACTATAGGCAACATTCAAAGGATGGGTAGGTATGAAAATACCCCCCACACATTATTGAGTTCTATACAGTAAACACTTTAAGTTCGAAGTCACAGTTAACTAACATTAATATCAAATCAGAAACACAGCAGACACATGGGCTGCTAAACTGAGCCTTCCTCTGGAGTGCACCGTCTTCTGTTTCTGTCCATGTATGGAAACGTCATGACTTCAGGACCCCTTTCAGAAAGAGTCAACACAGCATCACACAGTTCACAATCAGAAGTTGCACATAAAGGGTTTATTTTAAATGTTTTAAGGAAGGATAGAGTTACATCATAATTATAAAAATTACTTACAGAATTAACAGAGTTGTACTGTGTATACTTCTAAATGCAGAGAACAGGGAACTGTCTACACATTGTATAAAATAAAATTAAAATTAAAAATGAATTCAAGCTCAAAAAATGAGGTCGTTTATCTAGTTTTAAACGTGAACACGAAGACCTCTGAACTCTAACTCATTCATTCAAACTGCACCAATGATGGAGAATACGGAAAGCGCAGCATCCCCAAGGAACACAGAAATGTCGGCCGTGATTATTTTGTGAGTAATTTTTCCTGTGTCATCTTTGGAGGACTTTCTTCAACAATCAGCATAAGAGTTTTCAGGCACTACAATCTGTGACAGTCAGAGCAGTCTTCTTTCGGATGGGTCTACAGTGTTCAGAGATTCAGGCCCAATGCACTTCGGGGTTTGGCACATAAAACAAGAAAAGAAAACGAAATCTGGCTTAGAAGCAACTGTGATTTTTTTCGAGCGTGCACAGTCCCTTCGAATGCTGCGTGACATAGACAACTGGGGTCACCTTCTGTCGGCTACGACGGCTTCCTTCACCAGTGCGTCTTTACCCTACAACCACTACAACAGCACAGTAAGCAAATGTACAGGAAACCAAAAGCAAATCGAACAAAAGAAAGAAAGAAAGAACCTAAGTCTCTTTAACATGCAATTTTACTTAGTTACATTGAACATTCTACTTAGAAGAGAGCATGCAAAAAAGGATGGTCTGCTTTAAGGTTCTTCTCTGAAGTTTACGTGGCAGCCTGACGTCACACACGCACGCACACACGATACGATACTAGAGCAGGTAAGTGAGGAAGGCCAATAAATTTTATACACAGATTCACGCCTTGTGTTGCCACAAGCCCCATGATAATTTTGGAAATTAATGTTGAACTCCTAAATGAGGAATCCACATTCAGATACCAGAACAATGCAAGCAATGCATGCAGATCTGAACTGTGAGCCTAAGGAAGCCCACGGTGGCAGGCTCCGGAGGAGTCCGTCACCATTAAGGGTGGTGGAAGCCACCAAAAGAAAAGAGTGGGGGAGGGAGTGGAAAAATAATAAAAATTAAAAAAAACAAAACCAAAAAACGAAAACAAAAACACCTTCCCCTTCCCTCAGCCTTATGTAAAGGCAATAAATGGAATAGTGATCAAAGTCATCACCATCGTCACATTACATTCCTCTGGACCAGGAGTTCACGGGTAACCAAAGTAACGCGGGCTGCTTGCAGAAAACCACAATGCAAAGCATCAGATAACAGCAGACACGTCTTAACAGATCCAGCCCTTGGGACAATTTCAAAAGAAACTTTACTTTCCAGTCACCATGCCAAGTTCTGCACTGTCAGTCCATGCAGAACCCACTCGCCCACTTGTGTCACAGATGTCAGTGTGGGCTTTGGGAGTCAAGACTCGGCTCTGAGATTTTACATGCAGGACGACGCCTGGTCACAGACACTAGAAGCACCGAAGACTAGGGTATATCACACTGCATTGAGAAGCTTGTCCCTGGGTCCCTTCGGGAAAATAATGAGCATAGGGTGATTGCAGCCAAGAACAGAACTGAGGTACTGTGTTCACATGGTGAGCAGTTGTGACCATCCAGAAACATGAGGCAGTCAGCCTCTGTAAAGACTAAATATTAGGGTATCCAGTAACATGCTCCTTGAACCATGGAATGATTCTTACATCAGAAGAGCCCCAACAAGGTAAGCAGACCTAAACTAGGCCAAAGCTCCGGTGTACGCTTGACAGTATCCAAATCTGTCCAGATACAGAAAGGATTTCCAATCTCCACAAGAGACTGGTATTACAAACCATCTTTCTCCCAGCTGACCAGCCACCAGGGTCCCTCTAAAACCAAGCACATGTTTGGCTAGTCAATCAACCACATTTTTAGTTCCAACTCAGCTTCAAACAACCTTAAAGGAACAATCCACAAATGCACTCAGTGGCCAAGAGCTGCTATTCACCCACAAGCTGGCTGGCATGACAGCCTTCCACAGTGACACATAATGTACATGCAAAGCCCAGGGTCACGGAGGGAACAAACCCGCATGAGCAGCACAGCACACCTGGAGCAAGAACAGACACTGCCACAACAGGGTCAGGGCAAAAACTCTATTTGTCCAACATTGGGGGCTGGAGGTGGGGCAGGTAGGGAAGGGGAGAAGAGGCCTTCTGACCATAACCACACATCAACAATAATAGTAATAAAGATTTAAAAGCCCCAGAGAACTTAACAGAAGGCAACAATGCCATATTTAAGACTTACATTTCTAATACCAACCCACTGTTCTTACAGGAATTTACCACATACAAACCACTGATACATTGTTGCCTTTAAAATCCATGTACTAAAATCCTGCTGGCTGGATGCGTACAAAAGTGCTATCCCAAAACACATCTATGTTATTCCATGTGAACCAAGAACCTGGGCTTTATTTTAAAAGTACTTATGATTAAGAATAAACAACAACAACAAAAAGCAACAATGAAACAAAAAAAAAAACAAAACACAGAAAATAAAGCTTAGAATTGAAGGCAGCCTTTTACCCAGATTTCTCAACAGTTTACTAAATTCTACTGTGGGTCATTGACTGATTATGGCTAATTTATACCTGGATTCATAGCTAAAAGCCTCCAGATTGAAATGGTACTCTGAATTCTGACCTTTGAAAAAACCTAAATGTCCCTGTGTGCTTCCCGTGCCCAAATTTAATCTTAAACAAAGAGCAGGCATATTATAAATATGACTGACTTGGGTCAAGCACTCCTGTTGAACTGGAGAAAACATTATCACCCCCCACCCCACTCCACAAGGAATGGAGTGCCAGTGGTGAGTGCCTGTGTGTGTGTATAATATATACATAGGCACACAGATGCAGATCTAGACAGGTAGCTATAGATACATAATCTCTCAAAAAAGGCAGTAACAAAAATAACAAACTATGCTTGCATTGTGGCAGCAGAATAAGACAGTGTGTCAGAGTGATGGGGAAAATGGTTACAACTTATCCAGATTTAAATGACTATGATACTAGCTTAAAACTTTTACCACCTTGCTTGTAACCCCCAACAGACAGCCTTCTTGTAAGAGGGAGGACCCCTCCCACCTCTCACAGGTGCTTTGGAGGGAGGACCCCTCCCCCCAACAGATGCTCCGAAGAGAGAGGACTCCCCTCCCAGATGCCTTGTGTTCGAATCAGTCTGCACTATTCAGAACAACACCAGCTCTGCTGGTGGAGATTGTGGGTTCGCAGGGACATCTAAGCTTTCATTAAACTGGAAAGCAATCA
The DNA here is from genome assembly GCA_030556225.1 of Cricetiscus sungorus. Lineage (NCBI taxonomy): Eukaryota > Metazoa > Chordata > Mammalia > Rodentia > Cricetidae > Cricetiscus > Cricetiscus sungorus. Next base: position 18,037,575 of record JANBXA010000190.1, on the reverse strand, counting down.
AGTCTTTATGTCTACAAATTATACATTTAATAGTTCCACAAATTTGGCAAAGTTTGTGATGACATCTAGGATGTTTTCACCAAATCGTAGACGTAAATATGGAAGTCATCATCAAACTTGATGAAATAGACAGAGGGTTTGGCCTCTACTTGGTGGATGACCATGCCAGTCCTTTTTGAGCCATCTTCTTTGGCATATTCCACTTGCTTGCCTACCAGGCTGTCCACAACTTCTCCTGGCTCTCTTTCTGCTGGAGGCGAATCATCTGTATTAATAAAAAGAGAAAAAAAGAAGAAATAAAGTTGGTATTTAGATATGCCACAATTAGCAGCAAATGTAAAGACTTTAAGATATCCTGAGTTTATCACGGTGTAGTCAACACTTGCTAGGGCCACCCTATAAATATTTTCAGGCACATGGCCAATGCCCCAGCCAGTCATCTATGACAATGCAGCACCAGAATGGCCAAGGGCAGTCCAGAAGTTAACAGCAGAATGCAAAATACCACTCACATGGTTCACAGAGCCACATCCAGACAAATATATGACTGACTTAAAAATTATACCCCAAACTCCTTGGAATCACAGTAAATTATAACTGCAACTATCTAAAATTAAGTTTAAATGGCTTCCAAATACTTTCCTACACAGCTTCCCGAGGCCATGCTGCTCACATGAAACACTGATGCATCACTGGGGTTTACCTGTGAGTCTGAAAGCTCCTGCTCCTCAACTTCAATGCATTCCAGCCCCTTCCACCCAATTTCAGAACAAGAGAAATAAATCCTCCATGTTTTAGTTGCAAGCATTAGGTGAAATGGATCCAGCCAGCCAGGCCAGGAAAACATAAAAACAGATCCCTGAGGGCAGATGGGTATCTGGTACCATCCATCCACAAGCACCTCCCAGTTACCTTTGGGAAAACACAGAATGACAAGCCACCACTAACCAAAACAAAACAAAAGTGGGGTGAGGACACAAGGCAGTCACAAGACTATTTTAAAGCACTCCTTAGAGGTTCAGAAAAGCACCAAGTCTTTGGAGGAGCAGCAGATAGGCTCAGGCCGGCCAGATGTCTTAGGGTACAACAGCCTCCACAACCTCAGCAAAGCTGGAAGCACAGCTTCCTAGTGTGGCTCATGTAGCAGGCCTACATTATCCATCTTCACCTCCAATGACAGCAAGCCTGAGTGAGTGACAATCCGCCACCCACTGAAGTCTCTGGAACAAACACACAATATAAACTGAATCTCTGCACATGTTCTTTTAAACCAGAAAGTGAAAAAAGAAGTACTTTTTCCTCAAAAATGCTCTTCCCTCAGGCAGCACTGTCCTATTACCACACACTCCTGAGTTTATGAATGCATGGTGCCAAGTGATATGACAGCAGCTCTATGGAAACTTGCTCAGCCAGCAAAGAACTGGTCAAACCACACTGGTGTGGCTGCTTTAGAACTTAGAATGCCAACACTATTCTAATGGGAGACAAACTTCCACACAACTGACAGGAAATTAAGGAGCCTGGAAAGGCATGAGAAGATCAAGAAGTGGCTGAAAAAGTTGCAACGTTATGTGCAAAGGACTTGCACGTCTATTCTTGGCTCAACAGCATTTGCTTTGACAGACCTTTTTCTACAGCCGGGGAATGATTTTAAAGAACACTCTTTGAAACATAAATCCTAGAACATACAAACAATTTTCTTTGTAAAAATGAACACAAGTATTAATAAAAAAAAAAATAAATGAAGTAGTCATTCCAAGCCAGATAAGCTTATCAATAAATTCCTTAACTGGCTTCTTCATAGGGAGAACTCTTAAAAAAGGTTTTTAAAAGAAATAGAAATGACTGTCACACCACAACAATATTTGCTAGTCAAAATGTCTCAGGCCAAGGGTCCATGTGTCTAAGGATACAGTCCTTTTAAAACAGGTTTAGGCTGATGTAGAATACTGAGTTTGAGGTCTTGGTTGAATAGCAAGACACTATTTCAAAACAAAAACAAAAAAATTATTAAATGAACAGGCTTAACCCGAAAATCACATTAAGGAAACAATTCCATTTGGTTGAAAAGCATCACAGACCTGAGTTTTAAAAAAACAAAAAACAAAACAAAGCAAAAAAAAAAACCCCACCCTTACTCACAGACTGGAAGACTTGCTACTCTTTGCCAAAATGAGAGGGAGGTATACTCTGCAGATAGACAACACCACTGCCAACTCTAAATCCCAACAGACTTCTTCACAGAAACCAGCAAACAGATTTTAAAATTCATATGCAATTGCAATATAGCCAGAACAGCCAAGACAGTCCTAGGATGCACAAGGGGAGAGGCCCCGTAGTTCTGATTTCAATGCTTACTACAAAGCAATGTAATGAAGACAGTGTTGGGAGCTGCAATGACAGGCATAGAAACAGTTGAACAGGACTGGGGGAGTCCAGATACATTCACATATCCACAGAAACTGATTTTCAACAAGGGGCCAAATCATTCCAAGGAGGAAAGAATAGTCTTTTCAACAAACAGTGCTTAGTCCAAGAGGAGCTACACGGAAAAGAATGAGTGACCTCTTACATCCTTTCACACTATACCACACGTAAATAATAATAAATCCAATGATAAGATTTGCAATTCTTAAGACACCAAAAGCACAATTAATAAAAGAAACAGATCAATTAATTGGGCCTGAAAGTTAAAAACTTGGGCATCAAAGGTCAATCAAAGACGTGAAAAGACAGATGATTGGCAGGTGCACACCTGCAGTCCTAGCACTCCAGGGGCCAATGCAGGAAGATGGAGAGTTTGGAGCCTGCTTGGACTATACAGTAAACTGTAGGCCAGCCTAAACAACATAGCAGGACTCTGCGGCAGCTCCCAGCGCAGCACCAAGGGAAAAGACAGCCCACAGAAGAACATCACTAAATCTGATTTCTAACAAAAGACTGGTATCTAGGGTGCTGACTAAACAGTCATCTCACCAGAGATGCACAAATGGCCAGTACACACACAAAAAGATCCCTGTAACACCATTAGTCACCAGGGAAACAAGCAAACCACACGGGAAACTACTTCATCCTCACTAGGAGAAATATTAAAATGAATTTAAACAGGAGAGTGCTGGGGACTGCGGCCAAGAAAGTAGACCCTCACTCACTGCTGAAGGCAACAGGGCAATGCAACCTGGAGGTACCGAGACCTAGCAATTAGACTTCAAGCTACCTACCGAGAACAAATGAAAACACAAATACCCACAGAGTCTCAGAAACCAGTGTTTATAAAGCATCAATATCCATAGTAACCAGAATATAGTAACAACCCAAATATGAATCAACAGCTAAACAAATGAAATATGAAACAATACATACAATAAATTTTACATGATCACTATTTATAAAGAATGAATCCTAAAGCGTGTTTCAACATGAGGGAATCCTGGAATCATGTGAAACAAACAAACAAACTAGTCACAAAAGGCCCCATAAAAGTCCATTCACATGGAAGTCAACAACAGGAAATGTATACAGGAAATAAAACTACTGGCTGCTTAGGGCTGTGAGTGAAGGATAGGGGGATCACAGATTTAAAAGATACTGGGCATAGAAGCCTGGAGCTCGGGGATTCAAGGGTATCTTCAACAGTAGAAAAATCAAGATGTACCTCTCAAAAAACTAGGGGTGGGGTAAGAAGAGGTGAGCAGTGTGGGCCTTTCTGAGGTAGCAGTACTCTTAAGCTAACCGCCTCAATGAGCACGCCTACCTGCAAACACACTAAAAGCACTGGGGTGACTTAAAATGTCCCCAAAATAAACTGCTCTATTTAAAGCAAAACTGGCTGGGCAGAGGGATGTATTCCTGTTAATCCCAGAACTCTGGAGTATTATCTAGACAAATTAAGAATTCCATTTACAAATGACGCCCAACGTGAGACAAGAATTTCCATGTAAACAACCGCAGTGGGCTTCCCAGTCTCAGCCTCATGCAGGTCCTTCAAAGTGCCTGCTCCATCAAAAGTCTGTCAGACATCGTGGGCATACAGGCTGAAGAGGGACGCCCAAATGTTACAGAGGAACTTTGGGTGACTATCCAGGCAGTGAGATGTCTTTGTCAAGTCTAGGGTTTATGCATTATCCCTCTGGGGTCTTTGATGGACTTGAAGGCAGATAGTTATGGTTTTCTATAGTTATGATAAAACACAAGTTGCACATAAAACTTCAGACTCACAAAGACAAGACAGATAATAGAATATTCTCTTTAAATTTTGCCAAATGTTAATGGACTAAATACTGTAATTATAATTCTTGCTTGATAACTGTTTTGTCATATATAACTTTCCTATGTTAAATCCTCCCTTTTTATCTAAAAAGAGGAGATGATGAGGGATGTCCTAAGTTTCTCTTATTGGTTGGTGAATGAATACTGACTGGCCAGTAGCCAGGTAGGAAATACAGACAGGGCAACCAGACTAGGAATGCTGGGAAGAGGAAAACAGAGAGGAGCCACCAGGGAGATGCCATCCATGTCGCCACGAAGGAGTAACATGGTCAGAACATTACTGGTAAGCCACAGCCTCTAAGGAATACATAGTTTGATAAAAAATGCATTAATAATTAAGAGGGAGCTAGCCAATAAGAAGCCTCCGTGTATCATTTGGGGCTAAATGGCTGTGGGACCGGGGCTGGAAAGAAACTCCATCTACACTAGAGCCTGAGGCAGGAGGTTTAAGTTCAAGGCCAGTGTGAGTTATAAAGTAAGTTGGGTCAACCGCTGCTACATGAGAACAAAAACTAGATTCATAAAACCAGTTCGCCCACTGCCTTCTATTTGTTAGTCTTGCTACTACTCAAAGTTCTCTCCCCAGTTCAGTTCTGCTCTGTTTTGTGGTTATAGAGATTCAACTCAGGGTCTCAATTCATGCTTGGCAAGCCCCTCTCTCTAGCTATGAGTTGTCTCTCAAGCCTCCAATTAAGTTATCTGAAACCAGTATTCTCCGAAGTCCAATATTCACAGATTACATTATCACCATAGATGACCAGCTTCAAAATAAACCAGGATTGAGTAGGTAAAACCAGACAATGATAAAACAGCTGCTAAAAAAAATGATGGAATTGATTTATTTTATTCCCTACATGGTCATATACTTTTCACTAATAAAAAAAATCCATTGTAGTATTTCTAAAAATTTAAAATAACGTTTTCAAGTGATCAAGCATTTTATCATCTACAATTCACAAGTAAGGTTGTTTGTATACATAAAAATCCTAACACATCTGTAAACCCATTACTCAAATACTTTAGTCAAAAGATGAATTCCTTTCAAATCACCAAAAGCAAAAGCTGCTGATTAATGTGTCACTTACTGGAATCGGGCATGATGCGGAGGTCGCCTTCTTTGTAATCATCTAGGAGCTGATACATGTACAAGACAGGGTCTTTCTCATAGGTGATGTAAAACCATGTGTTCATGACAGGTGCCCGTGCCAAGACCATCCCCCTCCACTCATCTTTAGAGCCGTCCTCTGTTTCAAACATGTGCTCCACTGCTTTGCCAATCATTGTGTCCGCTAAGTGTGCATCGCTGATCCGAGATGTGGCTGCAATTACAAGAGCAAAATGCTTGAGCAAATGTTTACTAACAGAGACTAGCTTTGAGCAGGTGACACTAAACAGCAAGAACGCTGACCCTTATTTTCTGGACTCAGTTGCTCGGTATGACATCTGAAGCACAGGTTTTAAGTGGTTTTGTTATGGCTTATCTAACAGTTATCTTTAGCGCTATGAGTCAGCATCAGACTCACAGACAGGAAAAACAGAGTTTACACACACAACACATGGTGCTGGCCCTTCCTACCAACACTCGATGCAATCCTTGGGACTCTCGTGGAGCCCACCACCCTCACATAAATAATACAAAGAAGAAACCTAGTGTATGTTTTGTTATTGTTTTAAAAGAAACTGGAAGTTCAGGTCTCATCACTTTATTTTCATGTGCTGAGAACAGTTATTTACTCTTATGCCCACAGTCTATTCTCCATAGCAACCAGAGTGATCATGGTGCCATCTACAGAAAACTGTCACTTAAAATATTCCCACCTCATCACCATCCTTCAGTCCCTCAAGTCCCTCCAATCTTCCAAGCATGCCCCATCTGCCCAGACAAACCTCCTTCCCCCCTTGAGGACAGTCCCTAGAGTTTAACAGGACAACCAGGGACAACAGCACCACTAACATCACCACGTGCTGTTGTTCACAGCCAACAGTCCTTGTTACCTAAAGCTGTTTATTTATGGATTTGCTGAGCTAGCAGGTGTCTGGACAGTCCCGTGCAGCAGAAGCCCTCTCCCCTGTGTGCTGCCACGAGAAGGCCTATTTGTATAAAAAACAGGTGAAGAACTACCAGCCTTCTCTGTATTGGTTTTACTACTAGACAGGTTATAAGGGTGCCTGTCGCTCCAGTCCTCACATTCTAGGTAAGTGTCTTTTACAATAATCACATCTCCATTCTAGTCATTCATTCAGTTTCTCTACTCATATCAAAAGGAAAAGAAATTCAGATTTTCTGGGCAGTATATTGTTACTCAATTTAATTAGGACACACAACCTGTTTGTGGTGTTACATATGCAACAGCAATCAGAAACAGCACAAAATCTCCCCTGCAGGACACTTAAAACACACATCAACAGCTTCTTCAAGCCAGTAATTGATAAAAATTTATTAAAAGTTAAAAAAAAAAAATCACATTTTTTGCAAAATGTAATTTCTAGTTAAAAGTGTTTTTAAAAGATAATATTTATGTATGTATATATGAGTACAAGTATGTTGGGGCATATTCAGAGACCAAAGAAGGGTGTCAGATCCCTGGAGCCATTGGATAGGTACTTGTTGGATGCCTGTGCTGTTCAGTGGGTGTGGTCTTCTGGAAGTCTCAGCAAGCATTCTTAAATGCTAAAGCTATCTCTCCAGTTTCTTTAATGAATAATTTTGAAAAATAACTTCATTCAACCTATCATATTTCTAATTATGTGAGATCCAGCCTCACAGTGATGTGATATTAATAGAGAATTCTGAGTACTTCCCCCCCCCCCCGATAATTCTAGATACTCACCTAACACTACAAAATCTACTAGTAGTAGCTCCCTAATGGTCAGTTGCAACACAGTCTGAAACAATCACCATTAAACTCTTCAAACTATTACACTACAACAATTCAACAACAGCCACAACCAAACTCTTCTGATTAAAAAATGAAACTTGAAGAAACATTTCTTCAAAGATGATACACAATTAGCAACAAGCATACAGGAACACAGCCTTGTTAACTTGTTATCCTTATACCTACAAATGGTTACTATCACACAGAAATCACCTTGATGCTGGCAGAGTTGGAGAGCTGAAGCCGCTGTGCACTGCTGCTGGGGCTATACGGCCTCTACAAAACGGCTACCGTGCAGCTCTACTTTAAAAGCATGAGTTAGAAGACCCTATGATCAGGCAAAACCACTTCTGGGGTGATCAATCACCCAGAAGAACAGGAAAGTTTCAGAGAAGCCACAGGCTTCACACCCACACGGCTTCCAACACGAAAGAGGTCATGGATAAACGAAAAGGGGTACGCATGTATATACCAGAGCATAACCTTCAGTACTCACAGGGAAAACACTCCTGCCACATGCTAACGCTGAGTACATGACACCAGAAGAAAGAAGTCACAGAAAAACCAATTCTCTATAACTCCAATTACAAAGTATGTCTCCAGAGTAACCAAATCCCTAAAGACAAAAATGGAGATCAGGTACAAAATGATCCCGACAATAAATTCTGCATTGTCTTTTGCTGCAATGTTTCACACTGCCCATCTTGCCCGCTGAGTGGATCTTTATCATGTGTTTGTATGCATGTAAGCTGTTATTCAGACTTTTCCAATAAAAGAGGGAACTCCACCCTGCTACTGTAAGCAATTGAGGGTGAAGTGAACAAATTCTCATCTTAAGGTTAGGAGAGTTAACAGCTTAGAGACATTAAGGATCCACAGACCCTGCCTTGGGAACCACTGACATCATCACATGATCTTCAGCTGGCTTTTTCTCCATTTCTAGCATCGCTATAATTAAAATCCAACGTACACACTGAAGTGAGCTATAAGACTATGTCTCCTGCTACCAGAACACAAAAAGCAAGAATCTTCCTCGATTCTATTCTCATAGTGAACACTAAAGTTTAAGAGTCATGTGCCTAGCCAAGTAAAGTTGCTCATACCTAGAATTCCAGCCCCCCCAGAGCCTGAAGCAGGAGGATGGCAGTGAGCTGGAGGCCAGCCAAAATAAAGAGCACTGAACTACTAGACACATAATATCCAGACAACCCAACCATCAGGACCCCTTCCTCTGTTCAAAGTGCTTTTAGCTTACAACTATAATCCATGTCCTCAGGTGAACTAGACATCCCAAAACTACAAAGAACACACGCCACCCTTGACAGCATACAGCCAGGGTACTCACAAGGTTTGCTCCTGCCCTATGAACATTCGAGTGAGCAGCCTCGTCCTGGGAGGCAGACAGACTGAAGCCCTGGGTCAGAAGATATATCCCACCACATAATACAACTGAAGCATGCAGTTACAGCTCTCTAAGATGCCAGTAATACATTTACACCACGTCTCCAGTAGGACGCCTGACCCCAGTCACACTAGGAAGAGTCGACAGCCAGGTGTGTGGCACACACCACCATCCCAACTAGTCAGTGAGGAGACAGGGGGTTCAGGCTTTGGAGACCATCCTGGGTGAAGCTCAAGTGTGCTAGAAGTTCTGCCCTAGCGGGTGTTACAGCCTTAGAGCCTGTCTCCACAAAAGCTGAAAATAGCAGAGTAAAACTCCATGAAAACGGATCTGAGCATCGGCATAGGAATGAGTTGACTTTCCAGATCTGAGGGGCCAGATTTTCAAATGACGCAAAGCCTTAAAGGCAACTCTGAAAGAACATATACATCAGTGTTTTAAGAAGTGGCAGTTAACAACAGTAAAACATTTTGAAACATACACTTTTAAGTAACATTAACTTGTGAATGTCCTACTTAAAACTGCCATCAATAATCATTACCTTTAACTTAAACTGTGTGCCTTATGGGACAGTTACAAGACAAAACTGAGACCACAGGAAATAACATCACAGCTTTCTACTTCCAACACTTGCTGAAGAACGGACAGTGCTCTCATCCTGGATACTCCAGTGTAGTTCCAAGTACAATTACCATTAGTAATAGCAACGAGCCGGGTGAAACAACCTATAATTTTCTGAGCTGTCAGTCAACATGCCATGTCAGTGAGCTAATGACAATCACAGATAGCAACTGAAGACTGGAATCCTCTAGGTCAAAGACCTGTCTCTATAAACTTCCTGAGGCCCTTGGCTGTAGTCTCAGAACATCTTCTCTGGGTCAGTTTTTGTGTTAGTGAGTGGTAAATGTTTATCAGAGGTGCTTGAGGTCTGATATAAGAACATCAATAATGACAATCAAAAAGCATTCAATCACCACTTTTTAAAATAATAAGTTAAAGACTTACCAACTCTATCAGGGAGGACTTCAAGTGCAGAAACTCTTTCGTCTTTATTAAGTTCTAGTCCATAAACACAGTCAAATCCATCATACTTTATAAGATACAGGGAAGGATTCACAGGCACCTGGTCCAGGACAGTCCCCTTCCATTGGGTGACAGGGCCGTTGCCCTCTCTCCACCCATGCTGAATCCTGCAGCCTACGATGTTCCGCCGGGGCTGGGACACAGGCTTGCTTGGTCCCACACTGGTCCGATGTTTTCTGTATTCACACATACAATGTATTATTCTCACAAGTATGCATATCTGGATCCAATACAGACACTAGCTTGCATGTTCTTCATTACCTATGACCCTAAGGCATGGGCCTACTGATTAGCCAGAATGACCACAAGTTTTAGGCCAGCCTGGGTTGCAGAGCAAAATCTGCTTTAAAGGCAAAGAGATAAAGAGACACCTCAGTAGGTAAGAGCATCTGCTATTCTTGTAGATGACCCAAATATGGTTTCCAGCACCCATGTGATATTGTGTAATTGCCTGAACTCAGTCCCAATGCCCTCTTCTGGCCTTCTCAGGCACCAGGCACATATGTAGTACACACACATACATGATGGAGGCACTCACAAACACAAAATTAAAATAAAACAAACAAAAACCCCCGTAACTTAATATTTGCTCCTCTTTATGCTCTGGTAACCTTGAAACAACTAACCTTAAGAGTTGGGCTGTGTGCGCACGTAATAGAGCTCCCTCAGAAGCACGATTTTCTCACACGAGTAACTCACAAGCACATAGTTTGAAAAGTAATATTAAAATATTGGTAGCAACATCAAATATCAACCTAGTGATTTAAACATTTACATAAAATGATAACACTTTGGCTATTTGTGTGTGCATACATACGCACACACAGAGTATGTGTCCATGGTGAGGCTAGAAGTTGCTATCAAGTATCTTCCTCTACTGCTCTTTCCACCTCCTTGTTTTCCAAAACAGAATCTCTCACTGAATCCAGAACTAACTGGCCAATGAGTTCTCATCTCTGCCCTACCCGCAAACTACTGCCCACCAGAAGACCAGAAGAAACTTAGCTCCTCATGCTTACTCAGAAAACATTCTACACACCTAGTGTCCATCCTGCTTCCTGATATGGGGACAGAATTTTCCTTTGGAATACAAAGACAGAGGATAAAACTTGGCTTGGATGCAACCTGGGCCAAACCAACTTGACAGATGTGGTATGCCAAGAACAAAACAGGGCTGAGTATACATGGCATTTCATAAATTCTTAAAAAAAGATTGTAGTTACAATAGCTAAATCTGTAATTTTATATATAAATACATTTATTGTTTACATGGACTTAACCTTGCTAGAGGTCCTAGAAACAATGGTCTCTTGCAAACATGAGGAAGATTATCAGAGCCAATAAGCACAGAAAGGAGAGAAGAGAGGAGGAGGAGAGAGGAAGACGGACAGGGAGAGGGGGGAGGGACAGAGAGGGAGAGAGGGAGAGAAAGGGAGGGAAGGGGGGAGAGGGAGGGAGGAAGGGAGGGGGAGACGCAGAGCTGAGACAAAGCAGTGGACCAGGAAAAGGAGCACCGCTAAGTGCAGAACCTCTAAGCCAGACAGACCCCACCCACCCACACAATCTCCTCACCCATCTTCTGCCCTCAGGACCTCCCAAAAAGCAGCACACCTTCCTCGGAGGGAGAGAGCCACATCCCCAAGGCCACTTGAACAATAGCCTAACTAAGTAGGCATAACTAGACCCAGGAAATAAAGCCCAGAGGCAACAGGAAGACAACAGACACAGGTGACTAGAGTCTTGTTCTAAATATGAAACAGGAACAGAGCTAAGGAAGCCTAGGAATTCTGAGGTCACCTCCTCTGCAGCCCTGGGACCCTGCTGGACAATATACAAAAGTAGCTTAAGGAGGAAAGAAACAAATGCTCTTTGACTGAATTCTGATAGGCAGTAGGGGCTGGCCACAAAAATATATCCACAGAGTGGATGAAACTGTTAACAGCACTAAGCAAATAACAGAAGCCAGGAAAGAGAAGCTGTTCAGTTGACTGTGCTGCGGGGTGCCCAGATTAGATGCTTGTTTCTGGGTGTTGTCTGAGAATGTTCTTGAAAGAGATCAGTATTTGAACTGCTGGGCTGAGGAACAAGGGTGTGTCCTAAGCAAAGCAAACAGGCTTCATTCAATTTGCTGTGGGCCCAGCAGAAGCATGGTCTCTTCCAGCTCCTGGACTCAGTCTCCCACCAATGGCTGGCTCCTGGTTCTCTGACTTTGCATTGGAACTGTACCATCAGCTCCCCCAGGTCTCCAGCTCACAGGCTGCAAGCTGAGGGTACTTCCTTGCCTCAACGTGCATGACTCAACTTCTCATACTCTATGTTCTTCTATCTCCTATCTGTTCTCTGGCAGAGGAATATGTATCACAGAATGGAAACCCCGAGGCTGAGACAATGTGAACAAAGCTAGGCAAGGAGACAGACAGACAACCTGAAGGGTTAGGTCATGTAGACAAACATGAGGAAATGGCAGTGTGAGAGCTTACACAGAAAGGAGGAGGAACAAACACACGGTAACAGGTAAGGACTGCACCAGACATTGTCACAGCCGACACAAAGGCCAAGGAACTAAAACTGAAATGCAAAAGTTGTCCTAAGTTAAAAACACCTCAAAAACTCTACCCCTGGCAAGTCAGGAAAAGAATGGCTCCCACTGAAACATACCCCAGTAACCATCCTTCCTTCGCGTTCCCAGGCAAAGGGACCAAATCACATCTGAGGTAAAACAACTGATTTGGACAGCAGACTGTTATGCTGAAGACAACAGACAACGAGCTGTTTCTCCTTTGGGAAAGAACTCATAAGCCAGAAAGAAGAGCAAGCTGACTTTCATGCAGAAAAACCACAAACAGAAAGCTGCTAGCATGTGAAGGCAGGGAACACTCTTCTCATATATGTGTCCCTTAAATATAGCTCCAAGAGTCAAGTCACCAAAGCTAAGACACAGCTCAACCCAGGCCTGACAGGGAGTAGTAGATACAGTCACTGTAGACCAAGTGCAGAGGAAGAGACCAGATGGGACCACAGGTGACCCTTGAACAAGAAGTGGTGTCTAAGGATGCACGTGCCAAACATGGCACAGTTGACAATCTTTAAAGTGTCAGGCATGGTGGCACCAACCTTTAATCCTAGCACTTGGGCTGAGACGGGAGGGTCAGGAGTTCTAAGAAAGCCTCAACTACACAGTGAGACTCTGTCCCCAAAAATCCTTAGCCAGGAATAAAGACATCTATGTGAAATCCTAGCATCCAGGAGGTCAAGACAGAGGAAGTCAAGTCTTGAGACTAGTTTGGAGTACACACGAAGCTGCAGGCTATCCTACGAAGCAGGCAAAGAAACTCCCACTGACTAATTTTCTAATAATCCCAACATAAACAGCATATATGCAGACAAACATGTGCACACCACAACATATTTGTGGAGGTCAGAGCTGGTTCTATCTTTACACCTTACATGGGTTTGGGGAACTGAACTCAGGCCACCAGGATTGCATGGCAAGCACTTGTCCCCTCTGAGCTACCTTAGAAGACAGTAAAGACAACCCTCAGGGGTGAGCAGCAATGGAAGTCAATGATTCTTGTAGAGCTCACAGATCTGAGTTTGCCCCAACAGCAAAAGGAAGTAGCTGAGATGAGTGCAGTTGATAAGAGATGCCCTTCTGTGTGCTGCAAATCCAAACAGAGTTATGGAGACAAAGGAGGAGGAGTCAAGAAATGCCATGTAACTACTGAAGGGTTAAGATACCAGAACATTACTGTAAGTAAGCCACGGCCATATGTGGTGATACACAGATTAGTAAAAATGGGTTCATTTGTAAGAGAGAGAACCAGCCAGTAGTAAGCCTGAGCCATTGGCCAACAATTACATTTAATATTAGCCTGAGTGATTATTTCATAAGTGGCTGCAGGGACCCACAAGTAGGAGAGAAACTGGTCCAGGGAACTAATGGGACAGAGAAAAACATTTAACCACACGCAGAGGCACAGCACTGGTTCTGATGCTATTGTGATATGGTGGCTGCACACTTTATGTGTTTATATTTATTTGAAAATAGTAATATTTAAAGTTCTTTTATGCGGTTTTGGTATTCTCTCCCTCTCAATTACTTGGCTGTAAGATTCATCCACAACCCAGTCCCACCCAAAGCTCTCAGATCAAGTTCAGTTGTGACTCACGTGTCAGTATCATAGCATTTGAGAAGACATCAAGACTTGCAACTGTCATCTATTCTGACACAGACTTAGCACAATTCTCAATCTCTCCCTCATACAACTAACACGCTAAAAGAGAAACAACACTCAGCCCCAAGAGAGGACGTGTATGTAGTAACTAGGAACAAACATCTGTCCTATCCCCTGTCCCCCAAGGGACTATGCTGTCTTAGAACACCAGAATCTTCTCAGTGGTACTTTTTCCCTTTGACTTCAGGCAATCAGTCACAAGCCTTACCTCAGTTTTTATGTCCATGCCCCAGTGAACTACCCTGTATAGGAACAGGCTTACAACAATGGCTAAGGGAGGTGCCTAACCCAGGAAAGGATGCAAAGAATTCCATCACATATACCACTTCCTAACTTCAAGAAGGGCCACTGAACTTCCCAAACCCTAAGCAATAGACATGTTATTTCTGCTTGGAATTGCTTTCTCTATTCAGGATCTTTGGTACTTCCAAATGAATCCCGAGGGCATTTTTTCCTGTTCTGCAAGGAGTATCATTGGGATTTTGATGGGGATTGCAGTGAATCTGCAGACTTTTATTTCTACATTATGAATTCTGTCATTTCACATTTTAAATAAATCACTAAATAAAACAGGAAGTCAGTATCTACCTTATTCTACTTCACTCCAATTGTTGCTTCTAATGCAAATCGTAGTTGGATACCATGTTCTTTTCATTTCTCTTCATTTATTTTGTGTGCACATGTGTGGGCGCATCTGTGCCATGGTTTGTGTGTAGAGAACAGGGAGGGGACAGCTGGCAGGAATCAAGTTCTCTCCTTCTAACCATGTAAATCTAGGGGACAGAACTCAAATCAGGTTTAGCAATAAGTGCCACCTCACCAGCCCTTTTCATTTTTTGGAGGCAGGGTCTCATTATTCAATAGCCCAGGCTGGCCTTGAACTCACAATGATCCCTGTGCTTCAGAATATGAATGCTCAATGTACAGGTTGCAGGACAAAGTTGTAGTCATTTGAAAGAGAATGGCCCCATACACTCATATATTTGAATGTCTGGCTCCCAGTGGATCACTTAGGAAGGATTAGGAGGTGTGGCCTAGTTGGAGGAGAAGTTTCAAAAGCCCATGCCACGCCCAGTCTCACCCTTTTCTGCCTTAGGTGTATGGGTGAGATGTCAGCTCCCAGCTACAGGTGCACCTACCTGCTACTGCTCTGTCTAGCATGCTTGCCTACCTGACACAACACTGACCACTATGATAACCATGGACCAAGTCTCTGAAACTGCAAGCCCACCCTCAAATAAATGCTTTCATTTTAAGTTGCTTTCAAAGTCTCTTCACAGCAACAGAACAATAACTAAGACATATGCCCGGTTCAGGGTACCCTTTTTTAAAAGGTTTACAGAACATAGATAATCCTTCTGGACCAGTAAGGCACCACCTGCCAAAGCCTCACCATGTAGAACAGTACTACCTCAGGGATGGCACCTTTAAGGCATTATTGAAGTAAAAGGTCCAGCAATACATCTTACAGACCAAGTAATTCAGGTCTATCATTGCATTGAAGTGCTGTTAAAATTACAGGAAAAGAGGCTGGGACAGAGCTCATTGGTGGAGGGTTTACTGAGCACACCCAAGCCACAGGTTTGACAACCAACTCCATGAAAGAAATCTAAAGTTATAAATAAGAACTTAAAGATGTTTTTTCACCATCTGTTCAAAATATCTTTTCTTTTTTTAATTTAAAGATGTTTAAAAAACACAAATGTAAGCCAGGTATTGCTGCTAACTCCAGGTTCTCCAAGGAGGACGGACATGTATGCAGGTGGTTTGGAGGCCTTGTTTGAGGGCACTGCGCTACTCAAGCAATCCCATGCATCTCTGTGCTTTGTCAACTATAGAACGAGCCCCAGACAAAGCAGCAACAAGGGATCCCAGGGGGCATAATGTACTGTCCCGAGAGCTGAGCACACCTTAGCCATCAGCTTTGTTCAAAAGCAAACAGTGGAAAAGAGCCTATCAATTTGTGAGGGTGTGTGTGTGTGTGGGGGGGGGCGACAGGATGGAGAGGATACGGAAGGAGCTGGAAGAAGAAAAAGGAAAAAGGGAAATGATGTAACTATATTTTAATTACAACTACATTGTATAAAATCCTCAAGTAATTAATAAAAATGCTATTTTTAAAGGGAAAGACAATCAGGACACCTTTGGTCCCAGCATTTGGGAGGCGGAAGCAGGTGGATCTTGAGTTGGAGGCCAGCTCACAGAGTACAGCCAAAGCTGTTAAACAAAAAAAACTAAAAAGAGAAAAGAAAAAATGGAAAGACAGAAGAACTCAAAGTCTGGTGTGTAGGGAAGTGAGGGTGGAGATGATGGCTCCATGGGAGGGGTGAATATGATCAAAATACATTGTACAAATTCTCAAACAATTAATAAAAATTAATAATTTAGAAAGTCAATACCAGAATGACAAATCAACACTGAGATTTTCAGCTCAGAACTGCTCCAGAATGTAGTGAACTGAGAGAAGACTGGGCGGGTAAGGAGCCTCCTGAACAAGCAGGAGAAGGTGGTGGCACAGAGCTTCAATCCCTAGCACTCACAGCCCTGGAGCAAGCTGCCTAGACTAACTGAACTGGCAAGTTCTGGGTCCAAGCGAAGAACTCTCTCAATATATAACATAAAACATCTATGTCAACCTCTGGCTTCTACATGTTCGTACACACGTACACACACACACACACACACACACACACACACACACACGGGCACACGGGCACACAAAAGGCTTAAGGACTGATCTATTCGCTCTTACGATGAAAGAAAACTCCTTTCTCTCATTATTGGAATCAAGTGACAGAGAAACAGGGAAGCTCTCTCTATGAAGCTCTTAAGGGAGAAACTTTTGGGGTGAGAGTATCTTTCAAATGAGACAATGTAATGGTAAAAGGGCAAAGGAAATAATGAAATGGGTAGGATGGGATGGCAAGATAAAGAATGTGAGAAGAGATAATTAACATAAAAGGCCTTTAAAAAACATTTATCTTACGTGTTTATGTGTGCATGAATTTCGGGGATCAGAAGTAGTAGTCAGACTCCCCAGGAACTGCAGTTAGAAGCAGTTGGTCCTAAGCTTTCATGCGGATGCTGGGAGCAAAACCCCGTTTTCCTGCAAGAGCATTTAGTGCTCTTAATTGCTGAGCCATCTTTCAAGCCCCCAAAGCAAAAACAACAACAACAACAACCAAAAACACAAGGAGCAATGAGTAAGCCAGCAGGTGGGCAACCTCTTTCTTTCTACAGTGGAAGCTGCACAGGACCAAAGGAAGAAGACACTGGAGGGTGGAAAGGTCGTTCACACTTACGAACTCACTAGAATCACACTATGGAAACAAAAGCTGCCTACAGACCCTGTGCACTCCCCATCAAAATCTCAGCGACATTCCTTACAAAACTAGGAAAAGCAATCCCAAAACTGGTATGGAAGCAACAAAGACCCCAACTAGACAGAGAAATACCACCTGTGTAAGACAGTAAAGGATCCCCACATCACACTGCCTCTACAGGTGGTTGCTAGATTTTAAGTTTTGCATCTCTGAGGGATGGCAGGTAATGCTACAAAGTGGACAGTGAGAGGAGCAAAAAGAGATTTTGAGAGCAGATTGGAGACAAGAAAAATATATATGGCATAAAAGCTAAATGAGGGGTCTGAAGAGAGGACAAGAATCAACAAAACAAAGTATGTATGAAAAATTCACAATGAAACCCATTACTAATTCTAAAAGAAAAATTAAAAAAAGAGAGAAGTCCAATTCTGGTGGCAATATTTAATAGACCATACATTTGTTCAATAAGCCTGTCAAATATCAAAGTTCCATCGTTAGTCAGTGACCACACACTGAACTTGGCTATAAGGATTAATTACTGGTGATTCTTTTCCAATACAGTTGGTACTGTTACCTCAAAGCAATTCTTTTTCTTTGGATTCTACAAAATATAGAAGACAATACTTAAATAAAAATCTTGGTCTTTTTGCAAATTAACAATTAGATACAAATTAACAATTAGAAACTTGCTTAACAGCAGTTGTTATTTCACAAAATGTCTAGGTGATGCTGTCATTTTCTGGTGTAACAAAATGACAACAAAAAACCAAGATGAAATTGAATAGTATCACTGTGGAAAACACCACAGTACATCAGGTTTTACATGTTCTGACAGACTTAAAGCCACTAAACCAACACCATGGTCCTGGACGCCTGTCCAGCTGGAGTAATTATGAGTCAAATAACCCATTTTCAAGATGAGGCAAGAAAGCATGAAGTTCAATGAATGTGATGTGGTAGTTAACCCACTTCTAGACCTAGTTCAATTATTGATTAGTTGTCAAGCCTCAGGCAAGTTTCTTAATCTCTCTGGGCATCAGTTTTCACATCTGTAATAAGAGCTCATGGCTGCAACTTGTCAAGGGTGCCATGAAAATGACATGAGATCACACCAGAGACCAACAAGCCGGGGTAGTGAGTGGCACTCTCCATTAGCAACTGTTGTGTCTATCTACCCTTGAGTGTGGACATCCCTGTAGATGATCTGCGTGTGCATGTGCTTGCACGTGGGTATGGAGGTTAGACACGGACCACAGGTGTCTTCCTGTCACTCTCCACCCAGTTTTGTGAGAGAAGATCTCTTTGAACCCGTAACTCAGAAGACGCTGAGGTAAGTGACCAGGGAGCTCAGAGGGTCTATCTATTTCAGCACTCCCACCACTACCCCAGCCCTGGGGTTACAGATGTGCACTAGGGTGACGTGTTACAAGAGTGCTCAAGTTAAACTAAGGTCTTATGTTTGCTTGCAAGGCAGGCTCTACAGTCTGTCAATCCCCAGCATTTATCCCTTAACAGGAAATTAGTGGACTGGAAGTGTGGCGCACGCCTTTAATCCCAGCACTTGGGAGGCAGAGGCAGAAGATCTGTGAGTTAGGCCAGCCTGGTCTACATACATTCCAGGCTAGCTAGGGATGCATACAAGTGGGACTCTGTATCGCTGAAAAAAAAAAACAACAAACAAACAAAACAACAAAAGTCCAAGCAAATTGGTAAAGCACATGACACTTCTTTTTCAAGACAGGACCTTGAAATGGAGACCTAATGGAGGGGGGTGGGGGGGAGAGGTTAACAGAACATCTGAAAATAAAAACAACAAAACACTGAAAGTTCATTCAGATACTTTCCCAGGTGTATTTTTATTTAAGACGTATTTTAATGTAACAGCATTCTAAATAACTTCAAGGAACAAAACCCAAAATAGGCTTGTCTTGATTCTAGTCCCCCAAGTCCAGTATGTACTCAGCCTACAGCAAGATGATTTCCACTAAAAACAAAGTAACATGGCTACAGCCCTTGCCTAGCTTGTTAAGGCCCTGGATTAGACCTCCAACAAGGAAAGTAACCATAATAAGCACACACCATTTCCTCTGTGGTGGCAATAACTCCTAACTTCTCCTAGCACCTTGTAGGGACAGGTGTGTGTTGACTGTAGCTTTCCTGACTTCAGCTCAGCATCTAACTGTTAAGGGTCACCCTGAGTCTCCCAACTACCATGGGTAACAACAGGACAGGTATTGTTGAGGATGGAAGGGTGAGAGCTGAGGTTCTGTTTTGTATTTAGTTTTCATTAAAAAAAAATAAAATCTCTTCTACGTTGAAAAGCGCAAACTCACTGATCTGGCCCAACACTTAATTTCAGACATGGGCAAGCTCCACCTAGAACACAAATAAATCTGCAAAGCTTTTGCCCCCTCTTCACTCCACTCAAGACCATTCAAGCCACTAAGAGCCAGCACCCAACAAGGGAACTTTGGATTCACTTTTCCTCAGCCCTCTATCCACCTTCAAATCTGTAGTTACAACTTCTTACTTCTTTCATTTTGCCTTCTGGGGCACACAATGTACACAAGGTTTCTGACAACAGACGGAGTTCCCCACAATGTGGAGCAAACATCAAGAGCTCTTTCTGTTGGTATGCCTAGCTTTGGAGCCTGTCCTGGAACTAGCTCTGTAGACCAGGCTGGCCTTGAACTCACAGAGATCCACCTGCCTCTGCCACCCTAGTGCTGGGACTAAAGAAGTGCACCACCAACGCCCAGCATACCCACCATATATCTCAATCAATTATATTGATAGTTCTAAGTAGCTGGTGTTTATTTCTTGTGCCTGAAGGGGTCAAACCCATGAGACAATAAATTTTCAGCATTACTCAGGAAAGGGAACAAGAAATCCCTTGCACAAAATACATGCATAACACAACTATGAGATCAAAAAAAAAAACCAAAAAACAAAACAAAACAAAACAAAAACACAAACAAACAAACAAAAATGTAGTTGTACTTCCCTTTGAGCCATCAGCTCACAAAAAAATAACAGAGACTTATTATTAGCTTAGGCTTGTCTCAACTAGCTTTTATAGCATAAAAACATTTATATTAATCTATATTCTGCCACATGACTTTACCTCTATTTCATCTTGAACCTCCTGTTTCCTCTCCTGGCTGGTAAATTCCACCCTTCTCCAGTGTCCTCTTTGTCCCCAGAAGTCCTGCCTAACCTCTTTCTATTGGCCATTCAGCTCTTTATTAAACCAATCACAATAATATATCTTCACATGGTGTACAAATATCCCACACAAACAAATGTCTAACTTCTTAAGTCAATTAAATTTTAACCAATGGTAAATATTTAAAAATAGGGGGTTGTTTTGTTTGAGACAGAGTTTCTCTGTGTAGCAGCTCTGACTGTCCTGGAACTCTCTTTGTAGATCAGGCTGGCCTTGAACTCACAGAGATCCATCAGCCTCTGCTTCTTCCCAGTGCTGAATTAAAGGTGTGTGCCACCACCACCTGGCAAAAATAGGTTTTTAAAAAGGGGGCGAGGTGCTAAAACACTACACCTTAATATTCTTACCTTCTTTTAGGTGGTAAAATGTATTTTGAATGAACTGCTTTGGTCTTACAAAGGAGATATTTAACTTGTCCCCTACCCACTGTCTAGTATTTGTGGTTTGTATTTCTGCCTTACTGTTATCCTCTATTTGAGGCAAGACACAGCTTACATTTATGCCACACTGATGAATAGAGACAACACATAAATGATCACATCACTGAATATAGCAAAAACAGGAAGATATTGAGACGAGGTAAGGCTTATTCTGTTCTGAGGAACAGCACACTTAACATTTCTTAAGTTGAGTATTATATTTACACCATGCACTCATCTGAATGAGAGATAAGTCTGGTTCGACCATCAACCATTACTGAGAGAACTTCTGTTTTACCTTCCATGAGCAAGAGACCGCCTATTCCCTTCAGCTCCACTAAGGCAATGAAGGGCTCAAACATGCACTGTGAATGGCTTGGGATGACTGCTGCAGGCTGTTTATGCAGCGGCAGGAGGAGGCGGGCCTTCACCGTTAACTTTCATCCCTTCATTCTCAAGTCACTGTTAGAGCAGTATATCCATGACACGGTATAGCTGCCACTGCATTGCAACTACAATACTGGAATATAGGTGTCACTTTAAATACATGACTACTGCCATGTCTAATTCTATTTTAAATGGCTTTCTATATGTTACAAGTACAGAGAGGAGCCTGGTGACTGGCTAGGTGGAGCCCAGCAACGGCATCTCTGTTCAGCTCCTTGGCTAAGGGAAGATCAAGACTGGAGAGGTTTAGGTTTTAACATGTGGTTCCTCCACATTCACAGTTATCTATTGCCATTTAGTTGGCTCCCATTAACACAGAGGATGGCCATGACTGAAAGTCTTATAACAGATGAAGTGCATGGCCAGACACACATCATCCAGACCAAGAAGAGGGACTGAATATGGTAAGAACACACAATTACTAGGCACTAAGTGAGGTGAGCTAAGAAGCTCTGTCCTAAGAGCTAGCCCTGGGGCTGGAGGGGTGAGCAGTGCTTACTTGTGAGAGGTCCTCTTCTTCATCATGTTTGCAGACACTCCAGCATGGCCTACAAGAGAGGCGAGTCACCGTCAGCAAAGTGAGTTAAAGCAAGCCCCAATTTCATAAAGCCTGGAACAGGCCATTAACCACCAACATCTTAGAGCCATATGTTTACTTGACTTTTGAAAAGGAAATAGTGACAGACCCAGTGTTTCTTTGCTTCCAGATCAGCCATAAAAGTAAAACCGGGTACACATAGAAAACTAGTAAGTGGCATGCCTGACCATAAAGCAGTAAGCAAATAGTACAGAACTCAACTTGTCTTCCCCTTCATAATCTAGGCAACATAAGGACAATCTGGTTTGAGACACCAGGAAGCAAAGGCCTATAGATGCTGACAGCCAACCAATACATGAGATGGCCACCATTGACTCTGAATTCATTTCTAAAAGCCACTTTTGGATGATGGTGTTTGAAGGGAGCAGGGCCTTGCCAGATGGAGTGTCACACTGGAGTTAGAGAGTTCTGTCATTAGCATGTAACAATGCAGTGTAAACAGGGAGAACTACTTAGAAGAGAACTCCAAACCTCAGTAAGCTGGAGTCAGTAAGGGTCCATACTCCGGCTAAACAGGAATGAGAATGTAAGTAAACTCTGAGAAATCACACATCAGTAAAGCGGTTCATATTCCATCTAGCCATTTCTGGACTAGTGAGGCAATCAGAAACAAAACAAAATAAAACAAAAGACTCCTCAAGATAGCCACAGCAGGGAACATAAGACAATACCAAAAATGGATCCTCCACACCTGCTTGACAAACTTAATGCCTTTAAATGTCCTACTACTTCCTTAAAAATTATTAGACAAGAAAGGTCTAAGTATCTAACTCAAGACCCTCAATTTGATCCCCAACACACACACACACACACCACACCCACCCAGCTTTGTGTCACATGTCAGCATTGGGGGAATGGGGGTGTAGACCAGACAGATATCAATAACCAAGTAGGTTATTAATATAATATAATCAAAACAAAATGTTCAGCATGCAAGGACATTAAAAGGTAAATACATCCAACTAATCCCTAGACTCGGGAAATAAAAAGAAAACAAGTCAAACTAGCAGTTTGTAAGACATCCCCACTGAAGACCCACTGGGGTGACTAGCAGAATATGTAAATCAGTTAAAGCCAGCCCACAGCGACACAAACTTCCCATATCTACACGAAGAAATAATGAAGCCAGCCCTAGAGACACAGAGACCAACACCCACAGGCCTAACACACAGGAAACTAGACTGCAATCAAGAGAAGCAGAACAGAGGACCGCAATGGCAAGTAGAGCTGTGAGAAAACGCATGCCAACAGGCTGGTGAACAAGCACAAGGCAGCGAACACACACAGTCCTGCCTAAACTAACTTCTGAAAACCACGACCAGAGAGTATTTTCACAAGTGTAAAACAAACATTTCTAAACACAGAGATACAGGGAAATTAAAATTTGCTGTAAAAAAACAAAAAAAACAAAACAAAATCCTTGAACCAGAAGACAGCGATTGAATCTGCAACCCTTCTATTGACAGCCTAAGTGTCTTGCAGTCCAGCTTCAGCAAACAAGAACTAAGACAGATTTAAACTTCAGGACAAATGATATCACCATGGATCACTTCAAAATGATGTGGTTAACTAACCAAAAAGCCACAATAACCTTATACAGACACAAGCCTACTTAACAGAGTACTGAAATCCATGAAAACGGGGGAGAGACCACATAAAGCATGTACATTTATTAAGCTCTGTTCTCTTGGCAACTGGAGGGTAGAAAGCCAGGAAGGACAGACAGACACCTGAGCACCAAAATGGACAGCTTGAAACCCATGTCAAAACATATTTCCTCTGGACCCGACACGAGTCTAATTATATACCTAAAATATTCTGAAATCATACCAAATGTACTTGTTTATCAGGTCAGCATTAAACTGGGCACAAAAACTTACAAAGATGGCATGTTGGGGACCTACTGCCAGGTGGGCCACCTGGACCCACTGAGGATAGAACAAAGATAAAAAGGAAGTGTGTAACAGCCAAAGTCAGCCAGCAGAGGCAGCAACCACCCCTGACGTGTCCCTAGACACCTTCTGACAGGTGCAAAGAAAGGATTCATCAAGGTACACTAGAACTATATATAATGTACCAGATGTGTCCATCCCCTCTCACATCCCATAGTATCCCAATCCTCACAACCCCCCCTTACCCCCATGATCCTACTGTAGATACACAGCATGCTGGCTTCTAGAAACGGATGCCTCAAATCTACATCAGCCAGGCCACTGCCTCTGACCCTTGAAGCAAAACTTCACAGTAGCAGGCTTTCTTGGACTGCTAGCCCCCCAAAACATAACACGAGACTTATTGTGAATGGTTGGTCTTAGCTTAGGCTTGTTTCTAGCTAGCTTTTTGTTTGTTTTTTAACATAACCCATTTCTATTAAACTAAGTGCTGCCCAGAAGCCTGTACTTATCTACATACAGTCCATCCTGCTTTCCTTCCTCCTCTATGTCTGCCTGTCTGTCCCTCTTTCTCCCTCCCTATCCCTCCTCTGCCTAGCAATTGGCTGTTCAGCTTTTTACTAGACCAGTCAGGTACCTTAGGCAGGCAAGGAGAAACAGCAACACACATCTTTACATAATTAAACAAATGCAGCATAAACAAAAGCAACACACTCTTACATAGTTAAACAATATTCTGCAACACAAATGTAACAAACCTTAAACAAATATTCTATTTCAAAAGGCTTCATTGCACACCATGTATCATGTCAGTGTTGACTTTCTCACTGACTTTCTACTATTTCACTGGGTAAGAAAAGCTAAGTAAACATTATGCCGAAATAACTGCCTAATCCTAGATGTAAAGATAAGAGTTGAAGCCACACAGTGAGACTGAGGCTCTGGAGATGATCTGAGAAAACAAAGGTGACTGGGGAACAGTGCGGCCAAGGGACTAATGAGACAGAGACTTTGCAAGAGTCCCAAAGCTCCTGAAAATTAAACTGTAACCAAGACACTCTGTCCTTATCCTGAGCAAAACACTAGAAATCTCAACAGTGCTTCTTAGCCTGAGCAGAGACGGCAACTGCTCATGAACTAGAAAGGGATAAACGCAAAGCATGGCACCTAGGCAGCCGGATGCCATCCAGGAAGCCATGCAGAAGGAACCTCGGCTGGTGCTGCAGGAGTTACTAGAGCCCCTGTTAATGTGAACAAGCTGTCTTGTGCCCCTAGGACAGGGTAGTGGAAAGCCGTGACATTCATGCCCAAGAGGCTGAGCCAATCACACAAACAGAATGAGTTAATGAAAATGAGCAACAAACACACAGAACCACATAGGCAGGAGAGGAGCTGAAATCATTTAAAACAAAGAAAGAAACTAGGCATGGATGTACACTTACAGTCCCAGAAGTGGGGAGCAGGGGCTGGAGGACCACTTGTAAGATCAAAGCCAGCACAGTCTACATGGCAAGTTTGAGGGTACCCATGGTGAGATCTGTAAAGCTAGCTAGGCTTCTTTAGATTGAACATTCTGTACCCTGGCTATGGTACCTGTAGGCAAGAGAACCACAGACTTAGGGCCAGCCTGGGCAACAAGCTCTGAAACATTAATGACCTCACTTAAACTTTATCACTCTCTTTTTAGTGTTCAAGTGCTGAGAAGGTTAGGTACTCAAGAGTTTTTATTTATCAGCACAGCATATGCCTTTGATCTTAACACTGGGGATAACAGGCAGGGGGATCAACACGTTCAAGACCCTGTTGCCAAACAAACCACAAACAAATAAACAAATAAAAAAAAGAGGAAGGAAAATTAAGAAAGGCTGACTGGCTCATTTACTAATTTAATAGAATATGCTGTAAGGTTGATTTTTTTGTTGTTGTTTGAGGAGAGGTTTTTTTTGGTTTTTTTGTTTGTTTTTTAAATCAACACTTTTAAGCTAGGCAGTGGTGATACAGGCCTTGGAATCATAGCACCTGGTAGGCAGACAGGCAGATCTCTTGAGTTTGAGGCCAGCCTGGTCTATAGAGAGAATTCTATCCAGGACTATCACAGCTACACAGAGAAACCAAGTCTCAAACTCCCTGACTCCCAATCTACACATTTATTCTTGTTACTTTTAGCCATGTACCACCAAAAAAAAAAAAAAAAAAAAAAAAAAATCAGAATGGATTTCTGTTTCAGGGTAAGGGAGCAGGCTTAGTTTTTGGTTTAGTTTTGTTTCTGAGCCAAGACATCATGTGACCCAGGCTGGCCTGGAACTTGCTATGTGATGGAGGGTGGCCTTCTGGTTTTCCTAACTCCACTGCAGAGTGCTGGAACTACACATACAGTTCAGATGCACAACAGTAAAGCTGCTTCAAATAAACATTCTACAAACCGAGTAAAAGCCTCCCTCCTTCTGTCTCAGAGCCACTCAATCTCCTAAATCTCACTAAATCCAATATTCTAACATTCCAGCTTCTTTGGGTAAAACTAAAGCCTTGATTATATTCTTAAACAGATACTTTAAGTTCACTTGCCAAGTTTACCACTCACCTATGAATTGCTGGGTTACACACAGAGCAGTATTAAGCATGGTGGCTTCCTTTTCAAGAAAGCAAGGCCCTTCTTTGACACAAGGCAAGGCACAGAGCACCAGGAGTGGGGAAGAGCAATCGCTCTGCTGTTCCAAACAGGCATCACACTGCAATGCTTACCTGCATCAGCTCTGGACCGCTGGCCAGGTGTCTTCCCGAATGGGGTCTTCATTCATCTGTATTTATGTGAGCAGCAGAGCTGCTGGACTAGGGTGAAAATCCAGTATTTTCAGGTATGAAGCTTCCCACAGGTCAGTGTTCTTGTTAATCCACCATCCAGGTATCTCTTCTACAAGTTCAACAAAAACATGTGGAATCCCAAACACTCTGTAAAATGAGCATGAAGACAACAAAATGCCAGTGAGCTTCTAAATGACAGAAAATGTAAACACAATTCTCAGCTAAAAGGTTGTGCTTGTTTGAGACAGGGTCTTACTGTATAGCAAGCCCTGGCTGGATTCAAACCCCAAAACCCACATGCCTTTGCCTCACAAGCCTGGAATTAAAAGTGTGTGCCACCACATCTGCTAAAACTAAATCTAAATAAATAAATAAATAAGAGCTACCCATAACTCCAACTCTCTTCTCTGCTTTTATTTACAAAACTACTTAAAAAAACTATGAAAAATACATAAACCTGTATATGTATTAATGCACTTGAGAGTCTCGCTTCTTATATGAAATTTAGGTTACTAATGTTCTGAAATGTATGTGTGTCCTTTGAACTAGGAGGTTTCAGCTCTCTTAGCAACATTTTCTGTTGCTATTTCAAGTTGAATTTAACAAACCTTTTAGAGAAACTGGAGAGGGGCCAACATGGGGTCTCGGCTCCCCCTTGTAATGTATACATACACACCGCTTACGAGCATGCAGCACAGGAGTACAGAGGCCCCAGACAACCTGGGTGTCCAGCTTCACCCTGCCCTGTTATTCCTCACCTGTGCCTGACCCACCAGCTTCCAGGGATTCTCCGGCCCCCTTCTTTCCACAGGGCTGCTGGGATTAGAAATACTCAGCTGTGTCTGCTTTACATGGCAAGTCATTTCCCCGTCTCTACAAGGGGACTCTGAAGTAAAACAATGTACAGTAAAGTTCCTAGAACTTCACAATTGTAGAATGAGCTGGAATGCTGCAGATCCGATCTTGGCCTATCTTTACTCTTTATAGGCCATGCACTGTTCACCTAAGTGTCTGACCTAACCTCCTTATGACTATCAGATAAAATCCTTCTTGGAATGTATTCAAGGTCTTCACACAGCACCAGAAACCTTTAACAGACTCCACTTTGCTGTAGCCTGCCTACCTGATGTTTACAACAAAATGTCTTGATTTATGACTTCATTTTGTCCCCAAACTATAAAAATTCCATGAAACCATTTTCACATTGATTTGGAACACAGTGTTCGAAATAGCTTTTATCTCCATTCCTAAACCAGCCATAAGAATTAAGTCATATTCCCCTTTGAGTTGTGTTTACTGTTAATAACAATGCAACATTTCTACATTCTTGAGTTATAATCAGTGAACACAGTCTAATTTCATTCTAACTCTTGTTTAAAACCATCAAGAAATGCAGCTGGCTTCCCACAACACCGAGTGTGTCTGCTGAGCCCTGTTCTTGACTGAATGGATGCCAGAGAGCATCAAAAAGTCAGGTGAAAAATATTCTGAAAATGAATTGCTCTTTGACTGGAACTTTTTAAATCATTCAAGTTTTCTAAAGACAACAATCATCTTTAAGTTATTATATAGATAGTTTACTAAATAAAAACTGAAGGAAAAAGTAAACAAATCTAGTCCTTTTTAGGACAGCATACACTATACTGGTCCCCTTTCCTACCCCAGTGCTGTAGCAAACAGTCACCAAGTGGAACTTACAAGCCACTGAAAGAGAGGAGGGGGCTTGATGGCTCAGTGGTTAAGAACACTGCTCGCTCTTCCTGGATTACATTCACAGTACCCACATCACACACAGCTCACAGCCATCTGTAACTCCAGTTGCAGGGGATCTGACTCCCTCCTCTAGTTTCCAGCATGGAGTATAAAACAATACTTGTATTTAAAAAAAAAAAAAAAAAAAAAAAAAAAGAGGAAACTGAAAATCCTGACATAGAGAAGGGAAAGGTTCTTACAGGTTACCTGTTATCTCTCCCTACACACACACACACACACACACACACACACACACACACACACACACACACACACACACACACCGGGTGGGGGGGGAGAGGGTGGTGGGACTGGAGAGTCTTTACAATGGAAACTGGGCCTTTTATTTCTGGGAGACCAAACAATAATGACCCCCAAAGTCCACTATAAGATGTTGAAGTGATTTAAGAAAACACAGTGACTGACTGGTCACAACACGCCAAACACTACTGCATGTGTTTTCTGAGAACTCTCTCTCTCATGGCTTCCACACAACATGCTGCAGA
This sequence comes from Cricetiscus sungorus, assembly GCA_030556225.1. Taxonomy (NCBI): domain Eukaryota; kingdom Metazoa; phylum Chordata; class Mammalia; order Rodentia; family Cricetidae; genus Cricetiscus; species Cricetiscus sungorus. The sequence continues at coordinate 18,008,742 of JANBXA010000190.1, read as the reverse complement.
CACCACTCACCACTACAGCATCACTCTGCCAACTGAAGAGGCCATTAGAGTACAATAACCTTGTCAAGGTCACACAGACTAAATGCAGCACTGCTGGAATAAATGCTTTACTGCAAAGAAATAAAGAAATACAGAAATAAGCAGGCATGGTGGAGCTCGCCTGTGACTCCAACACTGCAGGTCCTGAACTACACACAGTGATGATGTGGGTGGGGTAGCACACTAAAATACAAATAACATGTATTGAATCTTGGAGGTTAAGAAACCAGTATTTCAATTTTCCAACACCATCCATATCTAAGTACTCAAGAGGCTGAGGCACCAAGATCTCGAGTATTAGGGCAATCTGGGTCCAAATCAACAAGCAGTAAGTAACAGCCATGTGTGAAAAGGGGACATGAAAAAACTTCTGCCAGTTGCTACCACCAACGCTATTTATAAGAAATTTGATAATTGCTAAAGCAAAATCTTAACACCGGTGGTCTAGTGCGAAAGCATATAGGAGTACTAAAGACCAAAATCATCACATCAACTCAAGTTTGAGCAGACTGTAAGGCCTTGGGCAGCCTTGGGATGGGGCTGGTTCCAAGGATGGCAACTACCAGGATAAGAGGCTTAAAACTTTCAACATTTAACCCAAACCTCCAGAGAGGGAAAAGGGCTGGAGACTGAGTCAGTCTTGCATAGTACCTGATCTTGCCTAGAAAATGAGGGCTGACAAAAATTCAATAATCATCTCAGAGAATTTCCATGTAGGTGAGTACATATTGGTATCTGAGGTAGGTATCCCAGGGGCCTTTGTAATAACCCTGAAATTTAGCAAACTATTAAACTTAGTAAAACAGCTTATGGGTTAGAAACAAAGATGACAACCTATAGAACACAGCTTAGCATGAAGAGTGGTTTAGAGGATCTGACACATCTCCCTCCATGTAAACAGCAGAGAACTTGGAGGTGTGAAGAAAGAGCACCCTCGGTGACAGAAGGAAAAACCTTCTTTCTAGTATGGTGAAAGGAATATACATTATCAAAACATTTACGTGACAAGGGGCATCTGGCTAAAAAATCTGAATACAAGATCTAACTGACAAGAAGGAAGAGTGTTTTCATCGGTAGTGCCACGATGTTTGCAATCTAAGGCAACTTTCAAAACCTTTGCTAAAGGAAGGTAAAGCTACACTTAAGCAAATGAACTCTTGATGAGGAATATACAGCTTGGATCACTCAGATAATAATTTCAACTCTTTCCGTGCAGAAAATTTCACTTTGACAGACAGTTCTGAGTTCCAAGCCAGTCAAGGATACAAAGGCCCTACCTTAAAAACAAAGCCAACACAGGCACTAGTAGGAAAATACATGCTGTTATTTTGCAAAATTGCAAAAGACCAATGATAACCCGATGACCTTCTAATAGTGCTGGTGTTAGCTTTGCTCAGAAGTTGCTTTTTGCAATGGAGTACAGTTACCATAGAGATCTGTAACTGGTCAAAGTACTCAGATTGAAAGAGTACCAAACACTTAACCCTAAATAAGGACATCTTCATTATCCCTCTGCAGCCGAAGGAATGCACAAGCTGGAAGGGAGGAGTCACCAAACACTTCTAGGCATGACATACGTGTTTCACTCTTGAATTTAGCAGCTGTCTGCCTAAGACTGCACAAGACTGAGGCAACCAGTTATGTCACAGAGAGAGAGGGGCCCATGAGGCTTAAGGCATGAGACCTAAGGAATCTGAGTATCTACAGGCAGTTAACATTAGGAGAAAACATCCTTCAGTGACATAGCCACTGGTAAGTTGCCCATGTTCCTATAAATGACCCTTCACCTCTTTAAGATAACCTAACCCTAAAAAAACCAGTGAGTTGTAAAAAAGACACAAAAAGTGGTTGAGAAGAGGAAGGGGATAAGCAGAGAGGGAGAGACCAGAGAGGGTGATGGGGAGGAACAAGATCCGTTACATACACGTATAAAAATGTCATAATGAAGCCCCATTGTGCATAATTACCATATGCTAATAAACTTTAAATATGGGAAAATTCACTAAAGGGGCAGCAAGCTGGCTCACTGTGTAAAGAAAGTCCTTGTCTTTCTAGCCCAATGAAGAAGAAATTCAGTGGTGGAAGGTTGAGCAACCAGCCAAGTTTAGAACTGGATTCAACGACACAGGGGCTATGTTTTAAAGTATGTAACTTAGTCTAAGATTTTTTTTTGAGTCAAGGTCTCATGTAGCCCAGGATGCCTTTGTACTTTTGATCTTCCTGCCTCCCCTTCCAATGCTAAGATCACAGATACACAGTATACCGGGTTTCTAGTGAGAACCAGGAAGGAAGCCAGGGTCTCATGCATGCTACGTGTGTGTTCAACTGAGTGAGCTACATCTCCACTCCCTTGTTCCTAACACAGTATTTTTTAAAAAATGGACTTGGCAGAATGGTTCAGGGGGTAAAGGCATGCGCTGAACAAACCTGACGACGTGATTTCGATCCCCACAACCAACATAAAGAAGAAAGGAGAGAGCCAACTCCAAACCTGACCTCTCCCCTCCAAGAGCACATATGACATGTGCCCAAACAGAATCTGGAGGGAACACATACATTTACCTGCTCACTTCCATTTTCCAACATACTTGAAATCTCCCACCAGAAAGACACGTACTCTGGAGATGGAGTTCAGAGGTCACCTAAGTTCAGGCGCCAGTTTAGATGAGAGTCCATCACTTTGGAGAACAGAAAAATCAAGAGCAAAAGGGGTCAATGGGTCAGTGGTTTTAGATTCTGTAATTCTGAAAATGCAATTCAGAACCTTCTTGGGAATTAAATAACATTTACTAGAAATTCCAAGTGAAAATGTTCTGCCAGATGCTCCCTCGGGCTAAATAAAGGCCTCTGTACATGGACTTCATAGTTAACATGAATAGCCAAAGAAGGGTTAAAGTACCTCAGTGATGTACAAAACCCAGGGTTTGATCCCCAACACCAAAAGGGAAAAAAAAAAAAAAAACTAAAAAAGAAGAAACACCTAAAAAAAAAAAAAGAAGAAGAAGAAAATGGTTCAAGTTGTTGGAAAAAAATGGCTATCATACATTTTTAAGTTCTTCAAAGCCCAAAATACCAACTTAAACACAATCATTCTAAAAATAGACAAACCAAATTTTAACAATAAAGTTCTTAAGCATGAACAAAAATCATAAGGAAGGGGAACCCAGATAGGAGAAAGTGCTGATTTTTTTTTTTTTTTTTGCTCCCTTCTAAAATACAACATACATTCCATAAGAAGACATGAGATGGTGCACCTGACTCTCAAAAGAAACCACAGACTTTTACCAACCTCTCTGCAAATGTTGTAGACCTCAAAACCCCTAAGACCCACAGACAATGACAGCTACCCGCCGCTGACACAGACACAGACAGACACAGACAGACAGACAGCTCTGTTCCAGAAGCAGCAGGTGCCCCAGGCACTGACCACAATGCAACTCTGGGCCTGGTCCCTAGCTACCCTGTGGAAGCAGTAGCGGCTTTAACACTAATGCACGTAGGTAGTCAGCCTTTGTGTAGCTCCTCAAAAAGTACCTTCTCCATCCTGAAACTTCCAAGCACATGACTGTCTCAGAACCAAGGCAAGTTCTCAGCTAATTAATGAGAACTAGATGATCATGACCAGGAAAGGAGGCTGGTGACATGAGAAAGACCAACCAAAGGATTAGAGGCTGGAGCTTTGAACCCTAGACAGCAGCCAAGCATTTAGAAAAAACAGATACCAAGTATTCAACCAATCAAGATGACACATGAACCATCAACAGCCTGGACACACAGGCTCATATGAGCTTTGCTGACTGACAGCTCTGCACGATGTTACATATAGCTGTGCCAGGAGTCATCTGACTTGACTCCACAGGATAATGCTCTCACAGCCCCTCCCTGAAGACCTCTTTGGCTGGTCCTTTGTATCTTTTTCTAATATAAAGCTATAATCATAAATGGCTGAACTTTGTCACTCCTTTTCGAATAATCAAACCACAATGGTGCAAGAGCACAGAGGCTGAGGTTTATTTCAGGCTTCCTCAACTTCTGCAGGAGATATTTTCACATGGCCCTGGGTATAAATGTATATAAGCATACAAATCACATTTACTGATAAGTCATAAAGAAACTTCCTTTAGAACAATATATTCTGATAGAATAAATAATAATAAACAGGATAATAGAATAATAATCTATTCTCTAAAATGAACAAATGTGCATACTAATAAAAACATACTTTATTTTTTACTCAAAGAATTAAAACTTAGCTGAAAAGTATCTTCACCATTGACCAGGTTTTCTAACTATATTCATCACACTGAGCACACAGCATCACAGTACAAAGAATAGGGCATCTCAGAAATTTCTAAAGTTCTGTCCTAACCCTAAACCAACGTTTGCTTCATGATTTTTTTAAAAATAAAACAATTCAAACAGCAATTTAAAAACTCAAATGCTAACACAATATAATCCAAAGCTACACTGATTTGATACTTGCAAGGTAAGAAATGACAACAGAAAAATTGTACCTCTGCTTTCTTCAAGAGCAGAAATTTTTGTATATACAGTGAAAACATTGTGATTCCTAACGTGCAGTGTCTCTAATCTGTGTAGCACAACTCAACCCCAAGAGCAAAAGTAGTGTCCAGAGCCAAGGCTGTGAACACTGCAACACACAACACAGGTGGGTGAGGTCTGTCAATCCTCACACTCACTCACCGCTTCCCTCTAAGTAGTTCTGGTCATAACACAGAAACTTTTTGCTGCTACTAACTTTCCCACCCCCGGTGTTTAGTTATATGACCCTGTATGAGAAGTCTGGAACAGAAGGTCTTCAAAACTAATGAAGTAGATCTACTAGCTACTGAGTTTCTCAGGAAACAGTTATAACTTTCCAGATCTGCCCTCTAGCAACCAACCCACCTCCCTGTCTAACAAGGTCCTGCGTCCTTGAAGATTCCATAGCTTCCCCAAACAATGCCAGCTGGGCACAATACTCAAATGCATGAGCCTCTGGGGACACTTCATATTCTTACAACCACAGATTCATTATGAACAAAGAAATGCAAGCAAGAAAAAATTTATTTATAGGCTTATTTACCTGGGTATAGTGACATATGCCTCAAATTCAAGTAATGGGGGTAAGTGGGTGGAGACAGGCTCAGTTTTTCAAGGACAACCTAGACTAATGTGAGACCTTACCTACAGGCAGGCACACACACACACACACACACACACACACACACACACACACACACACACACACACACACACACACACACACACACACCCCCTAACCACATTATAGCAAAACTATTGGAAATCAGAGACAAAGCCCACAAAAGCCTGTAGTGAAAAGAGAGCTACAGAAAAGATTCATGGCTAGGAGCACACACTTCTCTCACAGGAAATGCAGATTCAGTTCCCAGGATATAGGTTGGGTGACAACTGCTAGTAACTCCTGCTTCAAGGGATCTGAGTCATGTTCTGGTCTCAGAGAACAACTGTACACACATGGACCCACACAAAGATAAGTGAATATACATAATTAAAAATAAAAATCTTAAAATAAAACAAGAGTCCCTATCCATGGATCAAGAATCAAGTGACAGTACAGTCCAAGGACAGCAGAAACTGGAGATGCAATTCCTGTGTCTTCTGACCCTGCAAAATAATAATCAGCACAAAATTCTACACACATCAGAAACATTCTTCAAGCAGAGTGTGGTGTCTCAACCCTGCAACCCTAACTAGTGAGGCTGAGGCAGGAGGAGGAAAAGTTTCAGGCTAGCATGGGCTACATGGCAAGACTCTCAAAAAACCAAGATGACCACATGAATCTAGCACGAAGATCAAGCCAGTTCTGCAACTTGCTTTTTCTCTACAAATGGTAAGCTTCTTGCCCAATACATTGAGTTCCTTATCAACCTCACTTAAGTTTATTTTGGACAAGGTCCCCTATATTCCAAGATGGCTTTGAACCCCGAATCCTTCTCACTTCCCCTCCCCAGCACGAGAATTATAGACGTGCACCACCAGGCCCACTGTGCTCAGTGCTGGGGAATGAAACCCAGAGCTTCCTACACACTAGCCCAGCACACTGTCTTCTAAGCTACATTCCAGTCCCAATTCATTTGTAATAAAGGCAGGAATATAATGGATAGATATAATGACCTTTTATTTTACCTTAGCTCCACCACTGAACAACTGTCCAAAATTCTTCCCTACTGCAAACATGGCCACAACAAAGACCATTAAAAATACTTATTTGGATCTGTGCAAAATGCCCAGGACTGAGAACACTGGGAAACCACATAATGCACATCAAACTCTGTGAGCCATCCTCTAAAGATTTTGCACCAAATTAAGATCCTACTAACAATTTACAGGCTCTAATTTATGTGAGCATACTTCATGACTGAATATTTCAAATAAAGGCCATAGAGAAGAAAAGAGCTAGTGTCTATTAGAATTCTTGAGGGGTGTTATTACAAACTGAACCTCTAAGCTGTATCACTAGGTATCTTCTTACTAGTTTTTCTGAAAAAGTATCTGAGTTGCACAGGTTGGCTCTGAATATAGTTCCTCCTGCTTCAGTCTCCTGCCCAAGGGCTGCTATTACAGCCCAGTATCACCAAGCCTGACCTAAAATTGTATTTTCATCTTTTGCTGAATCAATTTCAAGGGACCAAAAAAGAAAAAAAAGCACCAAACAATAATACCTGTGTAAACAAATAAGTGACCTATAGCTTTCAGTCAGACTAATTTAAAAATAAAGAAAACGTAATCACCCTTTACCCTTATTTAACAGTCTTCCATGTGAATTTAGGTGTTTAAACGATGTCTAACTTTTTAAACTAAAGGCTAGTCTAAAAGAGAATACTGGAAATACTGAGTAAGATTTCTGCTCAGAATGTCTTTAATTAAACACCAGTGGCATTTACATGCAGATCATTGTTCTATAAAAGAGGCTCAGGGAAGCAGGCCTGAGTCCTTGTAACCCTTGTCAGAGAGAAAGCTAACTCACAAAAGCTGCCCTCTGACCTCTACACGGGTCCCCTGCACTCTCTCTAATCATAAATAAAATGTTTAAAATATCAACGGTTATCAAAAGGGAACAAAGAACTTAAAAACTCAACCTAAGACCAGTTTTAGAGACTGATCTTCAAAGGGGATCATCACCTTGAGAACAGAGGCAGGAGAACCAGGGGTTTAAAGTTACTATCCCTGTCAACAAAGAACAGGTTCGAGGCCTGCCTGGCTTACACCAGACCCTGTTTCATAATATTGTCCAAGAGGGAAGATGAAACTGATACTGACTAAGGCTGCCCAGTGGGGAAGAATGTACAGCCGCTATACACTAAAGACACCAGAGTCTGAAGATGTCTGCTCATTTGGAGTTTGTAGGCTGATTTCTGCATATAGCAGCTGCTCAAAATACTTTCATCATCGATACAGTTAAGAATTTTTAGTAAGAAAAATTCAAAGTCAGTATTTGCAGAGGAAGACAAGAGTTCCCACGAAGGAAAAAAAAAAAAGTACCTTTCAGGGTGGGTATGGCCACCCTGGAACACAGAGAGTAGTATGACCAGCTGGCTTCCAGCCTGTCTGGGACCTTTTTGCAACACACAAGGAACAATCCTGCTCAGTAAGACAGCAAAGGCAATATCCCTTTCCCCCTAAGTAACAGTAGCTGTTAGGCCAGGACTGAAGGTGCAGGCAGCTCATTAAGCACAGGAAGAGAGGCGCTTTTACTTAATTGCTGCTTTCCTCCTCTGGTCTGAAACTGTGCTCCAAGTCCCAGCCTCAGACAGAGGGGTCCCTCTCTGTACTATCCACTAAAATCTGACTTGAAATGCAGTGAGAGTGCCTTTCCCACAGCTCTGGGCCTTCTCCCGCCACCACTAAGCTTTACTCTTGCACATTAGGTGCTGTTTTTAACTACTTTTCATTTCTCCTAGCCAGTAACAGTCTCTCCAGGAGAGCTGGCCACAGGACTCTGGAGACACCCTTCCCTCCCAACAACCAGAAAGAGGTAAACAACTGACCAGAGTGCAAATTCTTGGTGGTGGAGCTCTTATAAAGACACCCAAGAAAGCTCTGGTCCCCACGGACCTTTCTTTGGTCTGTTGGTGCCTTCTGAGCTGGGATGAATACATCTACATCTCAGGAACAGCTGTGCAATACCATCAACATTCCATCTGCACTATCACCTCAGACATGGGAGCATCTTCCTGGGCTGCAAAGAGTTCTGCTTTTGCAGGCCACACACACAATGTCCTGACAGGAAATGGCAGTGAACAGTGTTTGCCAGAGCTACCAACATGCTCTTGCTCTTCCCACTTCCCACCATCTGCCTTCCTTTCCCAAATTCCTGCCTGTAGGCTTCCAACTCCAACATAAGACACAGAGACCACTGTCTCCCAGAGGTTTTTCTGCTGTCCCCTACACTGTCAACTCAACTTGCTGTAACAAACCCTTGGAAAAGATGCTGCTCCTTCTGAATGGTTCCTCACCATGTTTCTGAAATATCCCAGGCCAGAGGCAGGCTCAGGGGCAGTGTCAGGCGTATCAAAGGTCCGTAGAGTCAATCTCCAATATTGAAAATAATAAAAGCTTCAACTGCTTACTTCACCGTCACCTTATGGTGAGTACCTGGACAGCAGACTACGACCTTTAAACTCACAGCCCTCATTTCCTTTCATTTAAACACAGCTACTGCACTCAACACCTAGGCAGCGAACTACCAGAAAAGTAATTACAGGCAAAACTAAAACAATCTCTCCTTTCATGGAGCACAACTTTTTTGAGATAAATTTTTATCAAGCAAAAACTAATTTTGAAAGGAACCAGTAGTATTTACTTCAGAGAGGTCAAGAACTGCAGCAAACTGTGGCTGTAATAGGCAAATTGCAGTTCATACACAACAGAGTAAGGCTTGAGCAGGAGACCCAAATGAAGACAAAGAATGTAAAGAAAAAGCATTTCAAAATACCAAGATCCCTGACGTTCCCCTAAGTGAAGAAGGTAGCAGGAAAGACACTCACCCAAGCTCCCCACGGCTTCAACTACCAGTACAACTGAGGGCTGAAAGCACAGTATAAACTCTACAATGCTGAGTAGCATGATGAAACCCTGCCCTATGCTGCCCACAACAGTCATTACCCTCCTGCCCACCTACCCATGCCATACACTACCTACCCACACAGTCATCACTAGATAAGCACGGGGGCTCTCTCACCCACTCCTGCAGTACCAAAAGCTCATGCTCAAATCTTACTTACTTAAGAGTACAAATGCAGTGATGTTTTCAGTCTGGAAATGCCAAAGAAGCCACAGGACATTTCCTTTAGCAAAAAGGTAGATGTTCTAGGCTTGGGGGTGTATGGTAAAACTTCCAGGTAAGAGTGAATCTTCTGGGGCTGGAGGGATGGCTAGTACCTAAGTCAGCACCGCTCTTGCAGAGAGAGGGCCCAAGTTCAGTACCCAACACCAAAGATAGCTCTCTCAACTGATTGTAACTTCAGCTTCAGGGGATCTGATGCCCTCTCTGGCCTCACCAGGAACCACATACATATCATACATATACAATACACTGTCACACACACATTTCTGTGGAAATGTAAATAAAAATAAATCTTAAAAATGATCTTCAGTAGTTGGGTAATGGTGAGGCACAACTTTTAATCCCAGCACTCAAGGCAGAGCAGGTGGATCTCTGTGTACTGGAGGCCAGCCTGGTCTACAAGAGTTCCAGGACAGCCAGGACTAAACAGAAAAGCCCTGTCTCAAAAAAACAAAACAAAAAACGGAAAAATTGTAATAGAAAAACATTCATGCTAACTTTGCTGCTGAATCCCAAACTGCCCAAGTTAGTCACAGTGCACAGAAATGCGCAGCGAGTTGAAACGTCAAGTGCTGGACCTGTGGCTGGAAGGAAATAAAAACAGTGTTTCCACTGTTTTTGGAAGGAAGGAAGGAAGGAAGGAAGGAAGGAAGGAAGGAAGGAAGGAAGGCAGGCAGGCAGGCAGACAGATTGATTCACAAGTCTACAATAATCCAGAAATAAGCAAGTAACCACCCCCCAAGACTATGACATAGTACCATAGTTTCTTTTCTGTTCCTGTGATAAAATGCCCTCAACAAAAGCAACCTGAGGGAGAAAGGTTTGTTCTGGGACAGAGTTCAAAGGACCAGATAGATGCAAATGAAGGTAGCAGGAGCTGGAAGCTGCTGGTTGCTTACATGGCACCTAGAACCAGAAACAAAGTATGGATGCATCTGCTCTGTACCCTTTCTCCACTTCTGCAGTCCATGATCTGTGAAGGACCCACACCTGCCACAGTGGGCGGGTCTCCCACATCAATTAACTGACTTAAGATAATATGGCAGCTCAGAAGCCTGTCTCATTATAGATTCTATAATGGTGACAATTCACAGGAGCCATCACAAATGGGAAAAAGAATAATCCTTCTCCATCACCCGAGTCAGGACCCAAGTCAAGCTGTAGTAGCAATTTCAGTATAGAGAAGACTAACAAAACCAACATGAAAACACAAAGCATGGATTTCCTAAGGCTGTAAGTACTGACAAAATGCCAAGTGTGTCCTTGCAAACCTAGAAGAACAGAAGTGTGAGTGAGACTAGCCTGGGCTATAACAGATCCTGACTTTTAAAAGCAAAAGAAAAGCTCAAGGAGTATTTTTTAAATACTTACTAGTCCAACACCAAATGCAATCCTCAGCACTTAGAAAAATAACCTTTGGTTTTCCACTTACTCTGCCAAAATGTGGCTAAGGCCCCCATCAAATGCATCTCTTTTTACCATGACATGAACATGATGAGTGAGCCCTGACTTCAGCTGGCCTCACCACTTTTCTAAGAGGCCAACCCACCTTTCACACTGCTCTAGAACACAATTCTAGTCCTGGTCCTATGTTAAGATGGCTTCTGACCTAATAAATAAACACCTGACAATTCATGGAGGCGTGTCCCTTTAATTCCAACACAAGGCAGAGGCAGGCAGATCTCCGTGAGTTCAAGGCTGCCTGGTCTACATAGCAAGTCCCAGGTTAGCCAGGGCTCAGTGAGACCAGTTCTCAAATAACACCAACTATATTCTACTACAAATAAACAACAACCACATTCATGTGAAACACAGTATTCAAAATCTGCTCCTAATTTATTCTCACACAAATCCTTCACATCATCCTCAGGTGACGATACATCTGTGTCCACTGGAGCTACCATATGCCAGAATGTTCTGCATGTATGTATTTATGTACATATGTATGCATATATGTATATTCACACCATGTGCAAGCAATGCCCAAGGAAGCCAGAAGAAGGCACTGGAGTCCCTGGAATTACAAACCTTTCTGAACTGCCACATGTGTGCTAAGTACCAAATAGGAGTCCTCTGCAAAGAGCAGCAGGCACTCTTAACAGCTATGCCATCTCTCCAGGTTCTGACTTAGGACTATTTTAAGTTAGGCACCCAATAAGGACGCCTAGACTCAATATTAAGACTCTGAAGCAAGCTGTTTACTTCCTTAAAGACAAGGCACTAATAAAGGTGGCAAAGCTGGAAGGAAGGGGGAGATCAACACTGACTTTCCCGCTGTGGTTTGAACTACACTGGGATAGGCTTCCTCCCAGTCTGCAGCTCAGAAATGAGGGCTGTAAAGTCTCCACTCCTGGTACCTGACCAGCACTGCAGAGGTGAGTTCAACCCAGAGGAGAAGATCCTGGCTTCCAACCACACCACTCCAGAACAAGCTTTTCACAACACCAGGCTTCCAAACTGAACAAAGCAGCTAGATAAAACAGCATCTTTCAGTGTCTCATTAGAAAGAAGAAATATTTGTATTTAAATGTTCCTTAGCAAACTGAGATTCTACTAATGGGCATGCAGACATTCATTTCCAACCTTGAAATATGCCACAACAACAGGTTTGTGTTGCCTGTGAAACTTTAATCCTTCTGCCTCTTCCATCCCTTAGGGCTGGGATTGCGGATATGAGCCATGCCCAGCTCCCTCCAAGTATTTCTAACGTACTAGAAAAATGCTGCAAATAATTAATGACGCAGCTCAGGTGCAATTGTGTTAGTTACTCTACAAAAAAGTTCTCCTAGGAGACTAACTCTTATCAAATGGTAAGGGTGAAATTTTGAACCACCCACAAAGCAAGGAGGTACACACAAACCACATCAATCCCAACACCACTATTCCCAAGTAATGGAAGGCTTCACTACCTAAGATATAGAACAAGGACAGAATCAAATAAAAAATAAAGAGAGGCCATGGTCTTCAAGCTCAGTCTTGCACTAACTAGGCTTCAACAGACCAGATTACAAATCAAAATGGAGTCAGTCCTACCAATGTTAGCCAAACTGAAACTAAGTTGTTACCTGACCTTCAGAACATGCCCTTTCAACGCACAGAACAATCCAAGTCCCCTCAGTTTTAGTGCTTGGTAATCCCTGTCCTGAAGTGATTTGATGTCAGACTAGCTATTTCTCTGTTAACTTCTCGGGTTTTCCACTTTGCAAAGGAAGTAACTTTAAACTCACCAAACCCCTTGGTCTTTTGTTTTCAGCCCTTTTGTGTCTCATAAAAGAAAGGTCCAAGCCCACTATGGCAGTATTTTTCAGAGTTGCCAAAATGAAAATGTAAACTGTGATTAAGGAGAAGAGGACAGAGCACCTCACCACACAGAAGGACAGAGACCGGCAGGCATCTCAACCACAAGGTGTCCCCAAGTGTTACTGGCATTCTGTACAGTAGTAGGCTTGGAGCTGGTCAGTAAAGGCACTATCTAAACAGTCAGACAGCCCCCTCTCTACCAACCCAGGCCAACAACATGAAAGAAATGCCATCATCCTTAAAACAATCTGCACTGTCTCCGGACAGTTAGATGGGAGTCACTTTGTTGTACTGTGAGGCTGAACCTGGAGTCTAGCTTATGCAGAGGGATTGCTCCACCACTGAGAATTACCTCCAGCCTCCTCCTGACTCTTTGACACAGGATCTTAATTAAATTACCCAAACTGGTCTTGAATTTCCAACCCCTGCTACCTGCCCTTGGAGTTACAAGCCTGCTGCTGCTAGGCCTGATGACAGCATTGTAAGTAACCCAGGGGTGACTAGAAGTGAAAAGCTGTAAAGACTAGATGTGGAATGCAGGGCAACAACCTCACTGCTATTCTCTTTCTATCCCAGGAAGTCTTAGAACTCACCTTCCTTGGACACTACCCGTGGCATTAACTGCTTAAGTTCCAGAAATCAGACAAAGTCTATTTTTTAAAAAATCTCAAGCAGGGCTCAGCAGTTAAGAGCACTCATTGGCTGCTCTTCCAAAGGGCCCAGGTTTGATTCCCAGCACCCACATGGCATTCACAACTGTCTAACTCCAGTCCCAGGAGATCAGAGCCCTCTCCTGGCCTCCCTGGGAAACAGGCATACAAGCAGTACACAGACAAAGAACTTATACACATGTATTTCAAAGACCCTAAATATAAAAAGATGACCTCCTCACGACAGTGCAGCTTGCACTCCAGGTTAAGACAGGATATCGAGTTCAAATCCAGTCTAGAATACAAGAGACTTCATAAAATTAATTTATACTGAAACCCCTTTTGCTTGACCCATTTCACTGGCATTTTAAGTAGTATTTTAAGCTAATTCCATTTTACTGACTGTAAGAACCACTACAATTTTTATAAACATCAGGCAATATACACGATTATTAAATCTGATAATGAACATGCTGTCAATCAGTCACCAATTTTTTTTAAATTTTCCCATTAACTAATGCTGAAGGGGTGACAGAGAAGGCTAAAGATGAGCTTCCTCTATCTTTCCAAAATTTCACCACCGCAAAAGTGTGCTCAGGGTGTATAAGTCAAAACGTCTAAGATCGGGTTTCATTTTCAGCGCCTAACAAAAGCTATGGGGAAGGTAATTATTCTCCATCAATCCTTTCAGGCTGCAGTTTCTTCCAGAAAATTCCAAGGAAAGTTACGGAGGTATTAACATTTCGGTTCGGATCCCATCTCCCGCACTAGTCACACCGAAATCCTTCACACACTTAAACGTACCTTGTATGGCTTTTGGATACACACGATAAATAAACCTTTACACCAGGAGTAAGACTTCAAACAGAAAAGCCCTTACAAAACCCGAAACCCAATTCACAGATGATAAAAACCCAAATCGAAATAAAAACAATTGCGTAAACAAACTTTGTGATGCGCATGCAACGACGTGGATGACTGAAGCCATTTCTCAACCCGACACCCCCTCCTCCCGGAAAGGCCCAGAACGCACCATCCGTGCAGGAAGCCACCAGGGACCGCGACCCCCAGCGCTGCGCAGTACCCGCACCGCACTCCCAACCCGGCGCGTTCCGGGAGGCTAACCCAAGGTCACCCGGGCCCCAAGCCCCCCGGGCAGGGCGTCACCAGGGTGACCTGCCGCGGGGGTCCCGCCACGCCCCTCCCCCGCCCGGTTACGCAATGCCGCCGCCCCCGCCCCCCGCCCGGCGCGGAACAAAGCGCGCGGGAAGCGGCCGCGGGGCTGGGGCCGGGACCCCGCGAGCGCCATGTTGGCGGGGGCGGCGGGGACCGGGCGGGGGCGACGAACAAAGGAACTCGCGCACGCCCCGGCCCCAGCCCGCCGCGCCCCGGCCCCACCGAGCCCGGCCGGCAGGGGGCGCTGAGGGGCGCCGCCCGCGGACAATGCGCCCGGGGCCCGCGGGCTGCGCTCACCTGGGTCCGCGCGCCGCGAGCCCCCCACCCCCACAGCTCTCCCCTCACAGCCCTGTCCCGGGCCCCACGCGCGCCTCACCTGCCGGCCGCCGAGGCCGCCCACGGGGCCGCCGTGGCTCGCTGTGCTCCCCGCCGGCCCAGCCCGAGCCAGACGGCGCCTCCCCACCCCCGCTCCTCGCCGCGGCCGCCGCCCGCCCCCCGGCCGCCACGGCGCACGCGCACTGCGCCCGCCGAACTGCGACGGCCGCGCCGCCCCGGCGCCCGGCGCCGCCGGACGTACCGCGCAGGCGCGGGAAGGAGGCGGAGTCTTGAGGCGGGGGCGGGGCCTGGCGCTGCTCACCTGGAGGGTGGGGCGCGCACCCGCGGCCGCCAGGTGCGCGCTGGGGAAACCTCTGTCCGTTCGCAGGCCAGGGTCCCCTTAGGAGCGCAGCAGGGTCAGGAAGGCGAACGGCGAGCCGCGGGCGGGGCGCCGGCGTTTGCACTTGCACAGGAGGATGGGTTTCAGGAACTATCCTGCCTCTTTGTCCTGGGACGTTAGATCCGCCGTCTCCGGGCCTGACTAGCTGCAGAGATGTGTAGGGCTGGGTCACGTGACCTGCACAGCGCAGGTGCGCTCTCGACCCTGCAGAGTAGCAGCTTTGGGCTGCAGGACGCGAGCCCTTTAAAAATATGGATGGTCTCCGCCAAGCTCCCTCGAAGACACACCGCCTTCTTGCACGCCGCACTGCGCAGCGGCCGGGAAGCTCGGCTCGGCAGCAGAGCCCAGGGCCTCCTGCGAGCACCTGCTGAGAGCACCTGCTGGAAACACCTGGCCTGGCTTATCTACAGCCACTGTCCTAGAAGTCACCCCGAGCTCCTCCCGAGGTTGCAAGCCAAGACTTCGCACGATCGCACGTGATTGCGTGCGACTTCGGTTCCAGTTAAGACTCCTTTTGAGGATCTGCTTGGCTGTGTGCAGAAAGAGGGAGACAGGAAACATCCAGAATGGTTTGGTTTGGGGACGAGGCGGGGGGAGTCGAGTGCGGTACCTGGAGGTTCGCCTGGATCTCATCCAGCCTGGCACGCTCCTGTCTCCTAACCTCCCCTAGCCCAGTGTCTGGAGCCAGGCGGTCACCGACCTGGTTCCTCGAGCGCTACAGCACTGCCGCATTGTAATAAGCCTCCTGCCAATGTTGTCAGGTCGAATTACGAGACGTTATTGGAAAGCCCTTTGCACACTCCAAACCTGCAGCACGTTTGTTAGTTCACAGTGCTGTTTGGGCACCCCCCCAAAAAAAATAAGATTGATATGTGTCTGCTCAAATTAAAGTGCTTGTCTCAGATGACACTCTTGACAGGAGCAACATTGTCAACCGACCAACGGGAGGGCTAATTTCAATAGAGACACAGCCATCCTCTTGAGCACTGAGTTATGATTAGCTTTTGTTGGTGGCATATAACATTTGATAGTGAAGGCTGACGGGAACAAGAAAGGGTGTGATGGGAAGAAGGCTGGAGTGATAGTATTCAACACTTTCGCTTCGTTGGTGAAATGCCTGGGCTTCTACTATATTAGGGTTCTCTAGAGTAACAACATAACAGTGTGTGTGTGTGTGTGTGTGTGTGTGTGTGTGTGTGTGTGTGATTTATTAGAATAGCTCGCCGGCTGTGATCAGCTGCTCTAACTGTCCAGTAGTTCTGTTCAGTCCACAAGGCTGCATGTCTCAGCTGGTCTGCAGCGTACACTGGAATCCCAAAGAAGTAGGATCTATTGCAGCGAAGCAATGGGCTTGTTAGTGAGAGCAAGAACAGGCAGGCAAAGACGGCAAGCTTCCTTCTTCATGCCCTTTAAATAGGCTGCCAGCAGGTGTGTCTCCCTACCTCAAAAGACCCAGGTTAAAGTTGTATCTTCTCACCTCAGAGGTCTGGATCAAATTATTTAATTAAGCAAGCATCCCTCAAGAATGTGCCCAGCCATTTTTTAGCTTTCAGTTAGTTCCAGATGTAGTCAAGTTGACACCAAGAATAGACATCACATCTGTCTAGCAATATTGACATTTGGGACCTGGTGATTGGGAGGGATAGAGTTTTGGGTTGTTTTGCTTGAAGCAGGGTCTCACTGTCTAGCTGACCTAGAATGTGTTAGGTAAGCCCAGGCAGGCCTTTAACTTAAGATATTTCTGGGTAAGCCTCCCCCATGCCTGGCTGGATGACTGACCTGTGCTCTGTAGGGGGTTTGGCATCATCCGTGGCTTCTACCCACCTGAGACCACTAGCAGACACTCCCCTCAATACTGGCCAACCAAACCCTCCAAGCCTTACCTTCCCCCTGTCTGCCCAACCCCTGGTTTAAATTCGCCTCTACTGATTGTCTCCAGCAAACTGTCAAGTATATAAGCCACATCCTAGAGCTACGAATGCCTAAATTGGATCTGGGGACAGGCTTGTTTGCTTTTTGTTTTGAAACAAGGTCTGGTATAGCCCAGGCTGGCCTGAACTTTTTTATGTAGCCAAAGACCATCTTGAACTCCTTCCTCATCAACCTGCCTCCACCTCCCAAGAGCTGGAATGGCAAGCATATACCACCACATCCAACTCAAATTGGACTTTTGCTCTGTGGTGATGGTGGCGGCATACCCCTTTAATACCAGCACTCAGGAGGTGGAGGCAGCCTGAGTTCGATCTGGAACCCACATGTTGAAAAGAGAAAAACAGCTTCCTAGGGTTGTCATCTGACCACCACACCTTCGCTGTGCCACTCACACCAGCCCAAATAAAATAAAATTTAAAATGTTATATGGTGGTGAATGCCTTTAATCCCAGCACTAGGGAGGCAGAGGCAGGCCGATCTCTGAGTTTGAGACCAGCCTAGTCTACAAGAGCTAGTTCCAGGACAGGCTCCAAAACCACAGAGAAACCCTGTCTTGAAAAGAACAAAACAAAATAAAAAAAAAAAAAGTTATATTAAAAATCTAATAAACTCTGACTTTGCTTCCTACTGGAAGCAAAATTCTTTTCTACAGTGAAGTCAAGGATCCTGGTTTACATTCCTGGGGGCCTCATAAGGCTAAGTGAACTCCTCAGGCTGCTGGCAGCAGTTGTGGGCTGTTTCACTGGCTGACAAGGATTCTTACAGTTATACGATGACCTACAGTAAAGTCCCTGCTGTCTCCACGACTGGCACCAGCAACTATAGGTTGACTGTTCTGCTGGTCAGGCCCCTCTCACTAGAGGATTGTGATGTGACAGTGATCTCCCAAGGACAGAGACCGTTCTATTGAGCCTGCATAGGTACTAGAGACAGCATTCTTAGAGCCACAGCCAGAATACCCTTGCTAAACTAGGCTTGGCCTACACCCACCTCTTACTAGGGATAAAGAGAGTTTGGCTTAAAGCAGCCTCCAAAGCAGTCAACGGCACCCTAGCTTGATGTATGGACGGACAAGGTGTAACCTAACTTGAGTATGTCATTTGCAAGCAAATGTCAACCACTCCCCAGCTGATTGCCAACTACTAACGGAGCCCACCAAGCTCTAAGGCAAATGTGGACTCAGAATCACTAAGCTATTTTCTGTATGGCATTGCCTTTTCTCTAGCCACAAGTATAACCTGGACAAATGGTAGTGCCAGTCATGCTAAGCCAACTGAGGTTCAGAACAATGCTTGGTTCTAGAACTTCTGTCTTGCTCCTAGGCTGCTTGCTTGATTGCTTTTTCTGACAGAGTCTCAGTCCAAGGCTCTGCCTCCAACTCCTTATGTAACCAAGGCGGACCTTGAACTTCTGTTGCAAACGCTTCTACCCTTAGAGAGTTGAAGTTACACGTATGCAATACCTCACCAAGTGTATTCACTACTGGGGATGCATCCCAGGACATCATGAAGGCTAGATAATCTCTGTCAACTGAGCTGCTTCCCCAAAGCAACTCAGGATTTCTCTAACACTCATTACAAGGGCACCATGGGGTCTATGTGGAAGTCATTGGGCCACCATAGCCTATCTAGGTGATCAAAAGGCTCAGAAGGCTGCAGTGGAAGAAAGTTGGGGTCAGACATAATTGGACATAGCCAGCCCTAGCAGGATACTCTCCAGATTACCTGTCACACTTGGGTGTCATAGGATGCTGGAGGAGGTTAGGATGTGTGCCCCAGGTCTTGTGATGGTTAAAGTTATGTTTTAGGTTTAAGTTACTGTGCTTAAGAGATCTGTGAAACAGAAATGCCTCTAACCTATAAGCCCCACTTGCTCAAGGAAGATAACCTCCTGGAATGCTGGGAACTATTGATGTAAGGTAACAAGCCACCTGTTTTTGCTCCTGTAAAGAAGCTTGGTTGCCCCAACTGCACAGGGTGTGTTTGATCACACATAGCTGGAAGGTACACAGGTGGGAATAATATCAGGGTGTATGCCTGCCCCTGATTGGACAAAGGTGGGAAGTACTCAGCCTTGTGGGGTTTGCCTTTATAAGCCTCTGACTAACGTAATATAGTGCCATTCTCTGGGAATCCCGGGCATGGACCTGGCCAGTATTCATTGTCCTGGCCAGTATTTAATAAAGCCTAATTTGGCTCAAACATTGTGGTAGTGGTCTTATTCTCACCTGGCGGGATTAACAGCCTCTGTTACCTCAGACTCCCAGGCCTCTTCCTGTAAGCACCCTTGTTTGTGACCTCTGCTGTCTCCACTATCCAGATCAAAACACTACTGAGAGAAGGTATTAACCCTGATGTCCCCCCAAGCTGCCTTACTTCTCTGTTGCTGTGATAAAATAGTCCGACAAAAGCAGCTTAAGAAAGTAAGAGTTTGTTTCGGTTCAACTATAGTTTGAGGTACAGTTCCATTAATTGGGGAAATGGAAGGAAACGAAAGTCACAGTCAGGAATAGAGTGCTCTCATCTAACCAAGAAATGGTTCCACCCACATAGGGTACATCTTCCTGCCTCAGTTAAGAGAATGCCCCAGGGACATGCTCAGAATGACATCCCCCAAGACTCCAGAGTCTGTCAGTCACAATAACACCAACCAGCCCTGACCTTGTATGTCCTTGAGAACAGGATACACATGATCCCAGAGTCCTTCAAGTAGGCTGGCTGAAATTAGTGTCAATTTAAGACGGCTGCCAGGGTGACATCGTACAACTTCCAACTTCATTATAACTCCATCTGCATGCAGACAACATACCTCCAAAGCCACAATAGTCATCCATTGTTGTGACCACAAGGAAGGAATTGTACAGAGAAAAGAGAACAGGTTCTGTGTTCTAGGAAAATCTCCACCCGTTTCCAGAAAGGATAGAGATATTCCTCCCTTTACTAGTCTGTCATACCAGAGGTTGAAACGTTAATTTGGGAGAAAGTCTCTCTGCTACTCAGTTGATCTTGATCCATATTTCCAATCAAAGGGGGCAAAAACTGGTTAACTAAAGGGTTCGTTGACAACTATTGAAGACCAGTTAGGACCTGTGGTTGGATTCCTTAATTTTTAAAATAGATCCCCAAGCATATCCGGCAGAGGCAAGCTAAAATAAATAAATAAATAAATAAATAAATAAATAAATAAATAAATAAATAAGGGACCATTGGAAGGAAATGAAGCCCCCTCTTGTTCCTGCTTGCTGAGAACCTAGAGAATAGTGAAGGCCAAAATTCCATAAATCTCCCATTTTGTAAAATTTGCCTTAGGCCTGCTATATTTCTGGAACTTACTGGTCTCTCCCATTTCCTTCATATTCTCTGTGCTAATTCTTTTAAGGCTAGCCAGTCATGAAAAACTGTGAGGCCGGACCCCAGCCTATGGGAAAAAGACACAACTTCCACAGCTTTAGAATAAAAACCAAGTGACCTTCTGCCCCAGTGTGCTTGCTAGCACGGTTTGGGCTATGGAGTGTTTTACCACACTGGTGTGTGCAATGCTGGAGTGAACCCAGGGTGTCATGTGTGCAGTCCACACCCTGAGCTATATCCTCACCCAACACAGTCGTGTTCTGTCATAGCTTAATGTCTAGCAACTAAGCATTCTGCAGACACAAGGTACAGTTCCCAACCCCTGCAGGCTTCTCTTCTCTGGTGGTTTGAATAGGAATGCACCCCCATAGACTCACGTGGATGAATGCTTGGTCACTAGGGAGTGGCACTCGTAGGAGGTATGGCCTTGTTGGAGGAAGTGTGTCACTGGGGGTGGGCTTTGAAGTCTCAGAAGTTCAAACCAGGCCTAGTGACTCAATTCACTTACTGCTGCCTGCAGATCAAGATGTAGAACTCTCAGCTCCTTCTCCAGCACCATATCTGCCAGCATGCTTCCTGCCATGACAATAATGGACTAAACCTCTGAACTATAAGCCAGCCCCAATGCCATGTTTTCCTTTATAAGAGTCAACATTGTCACAGTGTCTCTTCACAGCAATAGAAACCCTAACTAAGACACCCCCCAACATCACTGCTGAATAGAGAGAGCCACTGCCCTTCCACATCCTGGCCAAACAAGTCAAGTGAACCACAAGAGATTTGAAGGCACCATCCCCCTGGAGGGAGTACTAAGTGTGTATGCCTGTTCAAGCATGTCTGTGCTGTGTTCTGGGAACATCACATGGTGGAAGGGCATGTTTACTGAATGGAGAGCTCTAACGTAAGCACAGCGATAGCATAGCCAGCCCTTCCCACCACCTAGCTGGCTTCCCATGTCCCCTGGCACAGGGCTTCGGGTTACTTTCTGCACAAGCAGGCATAAAACTTCATCTCTGTTTTCCTCAGAGAAGCTTCACCTGATGGCACAGGAATGGATCGTCCTCTCCTGCCTCCCCTGTACTGGGGGCACTGAACCAATCTGCTATGCCAGAGTTGGTTTGTTAGCTTTTCTCTCTTCTGGGCCGTGATAAAGACCAAAGGGCAGGGATGAGATTGGTTTTATTGCCAGGCTACTCCCTAGACAGCAGTTGGGAATCAACCCTATTTGTCACAGAGGACTGTGGGAATGAATTGTCCTGGGAATGAATACTCACATGTGGGTGTTAGGCCATAGAACCTCTGAAAATAGCAGACACTGGGGGTGGGATGGGGTTAAACTCTTCTTATTCACTTTTAAGGAGTTACATCAACCTTCAAACATTTAGATGGTTAGTGAGATGGTTCGGTGGCTAAAGCACTTGTTTCGAAAGACTGAGGACCAGAGTTCAGATCCTCAGCACCCATCTCCAAGCTGGTGGGCACGGCCAATGTCACGTGCCGTTTCTGTTCACCGACTGAGCTCACCATTCCAGACTAGATGTCTGACTAAAAGCATCCTCCAAGGCCAGATTGTCTAGGGATGGGCTGGCCAACCCCAGAAAGAAGTGCAAAACAGCTCAAGACTAAAAACATTATGTCCTTGAGAACAGATAAAAAGTGAACCATCCAACAGAGGTTACTATTGTTTATCCCATGATACAAAAGTGCCGGCAGTGGAGAGAGAGAGGGGAAAAAAAGCCAGAAGTTCACAGCTGGGAAGGCGGACCAGCCATGGAGGGGAAAGCTCAATTAGAAAGTCCCACTGACTGCTTCAGCCACCCCGGGCAGCTTCTACTGCATCCCAGTACACGGTTTGATGTTATCTCTGTCCAGTGCTGTTTGTTCTTTTACTTGGAAGCTTCCCTGAGGGGACGCTGCACTCTGCCTGGGGACTCCCTATTGTGAAATCCAGCTAGCAGCCTCAATGAGCCTTCCTCAGCTGATTTCTGTTGGATGTTTTTAACACCTGATTTGTCTGTCTACCTATCTATATCTCCCTGGCTCTTGTTATTCACTCTCTTGCTTTGGCTTGTTATATGCCTAACACATTCATTCAAGAAAGAAACTATGGCTATTGTAGATCATTCTTCACACTGTATAGACCAGCACCCTTGTGTTTCTCTTCACAGTGCCTATTGGTGTGTGTGTGTGTGTGTGTGTGTGTGTGTGTGTGTGTGTGTGTTCGAGCGCGCGCGTGTGCATACACACGCATGCATGTGTCAGGCCCCCCACAAAACTCCATTTCCCCAAATTCCAAAAGGCAGAAGGAACACTTCACTATCTGTGGTGCCTCTTAGCACAGGTGTCCTCCAGGCTCCCTCAGTATCGCAATTACCTGTTACACATTTCAAAGTCCTCCTCCCCTGCCCCAAACTTCTCTGGCTCAAAGGCTTTCCTTCCTTCCCCCCAGCTACTCAGTATCTTTACTGCTATTTCAGCTATGTTCTCTTGTCTCCCTCCTTATCAGGCTTTCTTACCCTCCACCATAGTGACTGAGATAAGAAAAAGGGACTTAGGAGATAGCAGGGGGTGATAAAATGTGTGTTCCATCAGTATGAGGTCCCACGTTCAATTCCTAGCATCCATATATAAATTTTAAAAAAACATCTGGGCATGGGGGCACAGGGTTGTAGTGTTAGGGCTTGAGAGGTGGTGACAAGAGGATCCCTGGAGTTTCCTGGCCAGTTAATCTAGCTTAATTGGCAAGCCCCAGGTCCCATTGAGAAACCATGTCTCAAACAATAATGTGGATGGCTCTCCAGAGGAATGACACTCAGGGTTGACTTTTGATACCACGCACACACACACACACACACACACACACACACACACACACACACACACACACAGAGGAATATAAGACAGCATAGATCAGGCTTAGCTATGAACAACTTTCCTTTGAGCTCAGTAACATTGAGGGTAGCCCAGACTGGCGTACTGCTAAGAAGTCAGCAAAGGGAGCTAATGAATTAACCTGAAGTTGACAATGCTATGTTTGTTAGGTACCCAACCCAACTCAGTGAACCCTTAAAGCACAAACCTGCCACCTGCCACAGCTCAAGGGTGTCGCAGAAGACATAGGCTAAGTCTGCAGACTTCTAGAGAAGATTCGTAAATCCCACTGGGTGACAATAAGACCAGTTCCACAAATTCTGGAGCCAAATGTGAAGCAAGCTTTATTAAATACCAGCCAGGTCCCTGGATAATGGCCAGGTCCATACCCAGAATTCCCAGAGAATGGCACCAACTTAAACTAGATAGGAACTTCTAAAAGCAAGACCCACAAGGCTATGCACTTCCCTCCTGTGTCCAATAAGGAGTAAGCACACATCCTGACGTACTTCCTGCCCTCATGTGATCAAGCACACCTCGTTTACGGAAGAGAAAACACATGACTACTTATCTTACATGAACAACCCCCAGCATTCCAGGAAGTTACCTGTCCTTGGGGTTAAAAGCAGTTTCATTTTATAGATCTCAAACCTAAAATATAACTTTAGCCCTCACACCACCACCACCACCCCTTGAGTTGTATCCTGAGTCAAATCCTTGACTTTTGTGGTAGGACCCTGTTTATAGTGGGATCTAATAATCAGCTTAATGCACCCTGAAAGGAATGTGTCTATCCAGTTAAGGTATTAAATGAGCCAGGCGCCCAGCACTCAGGAGGCTGAGGCAGGCGGATCTCTGTCAGTTCGAGGCCAGCCTGGTCTACAGAGTGAGTTCCAGGACAGGCTCCAAAACTACAGAAAATCACTGTCTTGAAAAGGCGTTAAATGATGCAAAGGCCAATAGTAATTAGCAGAAACAAAAGAGTCAAAGTCCCATCAGAGTTACCTTCCTGGAGGAGTCTGGAAGTAAGAATGGAGAGCAGTCATTTATTTCATCTTGGGTTCCCATTTTTGCAAATTTTTTTTTTAGTACAGCCAGATTATTTCTAATGATTCCCAGATGGTTTGCATATAAATGGTATTTTTTTTCAAACCACACAATAACCTCCTTGTTCAGCAAAGAGTAGGCCGAGTTCTCTATCATGTTATAGAACTACTTCAGCTAATGAATCTACCTGTTGATAGATCTGGATCTATTTGGTTTTTAACAGTTACCTTTCTGACAATGAGCCTGGGAGCCAGCGTGAGCCTTGGCATGCCAAAAGGCACTATAGGTAGCCATTCTGTCTCCTTTGCCTGGAAGTTTCCTTTGGACCCAACCTTCCAGCTTTTTGTTGAGGATACAGGGCAAAGTACTCTCTTCTGTAACTACTTCCTGCTAAAATTAGGACATCACTGTCAGGGCCCAGGAGGGCTGAAAGGAGAGGAGGGGATTCAGGAATGGGGATTCATCCGAAGCATCTGGTTCTCTGATCCAGCTGAAGGGCAGGGAGCACTCCCATCAGCTGGGCTGGCCCACCTCAGCTTTCAGCAAGTTCAGGGGCCACGGCAGTTTGTAGTCCGCAGCTGTCTCCTGGATGGCGTCTGTCATGGTTCCAGGTAGGACAGAAGTTAAAGATTAGGAACTTAAAGGAAACCATACATTTGGAGCTTCGAGGCCCACAGTCCTGGCAATTTGGGGAGAGGAGGAGTCCAAAGACTGGGACACCCTCAAGAAGAGGCAGGTGGGTAAACTTAGGCTGTTCACCTGTGAAAGGTGGGCCCAATTGTTTTTAAACCTCGTCTTTCATAAGCCTTGTTTTAATGACTGTTTTTAGTAGAAGAATTATACAAAACTCCATCCCAGTTCAAAATATATTGGAACCCTGTTTTTGCCTCCTTGATTGATTTATACAATGTGGTCACCTTTAATCAAGATGGCCAAGAAGTCCCATGGCACTTGTCACCTCTAACCCTAGTAAAGATGGCTGCCACATGGGAGTCATCACCCAAGATAGCAGCAAGTCACATGTTGCTTATATCCCAAGATGGTAATCACATCACATGGTTCCTTTAAGATTACCAACGTATAGATTTTTAACCATCAACCCCATGTTATGAATCTTAACTTTTTTTGTTGCAGATTTTACAGATTTTTAGCCATACCCAATAAACATACAAATCTTGAGATATAGAAAGTTCACATAATAGTCTTACAAACCTGGAGATAAGGCTTGTATCTTAGTGTTAGAAAGTTAAATGAAGCTAGTATTCTGTTTTGTTTTGTTTTGCTCTCTTTCCCCCCCCATCAGAGTCAAGTGGATCACCTCACACAGGACAGAGAGGAAACTGTAAAATAAGCACGGTTGGGTCTAGAGAAGGGAGAGCCATGCTTTTCAATTCAGTAGAACAGCATAAATCAACTTTAATGCTGTCCACACCCCTATAGACAATTGAATCCCTGCTAAACTGAAACGAACCAGAAAGCTCGGAGATAAAATCTGATCCTTGGCCATCAAAACAGCCATGGCAAGCAGTATTAGCAGTGGTGATTGGTGGCAGGGCCGTAAAAAAAATGAAACCAATAGATACAGTACATAGAAGGGTCACTCATTCAAAGGAGACCAGTCAGAAACAAAACATGCCGTGGCCACCACCGTCCATTCAACTGCCCTCACCCATTTTCACTCCCATGTCAGCACCAAAACTTCATACAAAGACTTGAAACCAGACCAAGAACCTCAGTGGACCATGTGCTGTTTCACTTTTTGCCCTAGGTGGGGGAGTATTGGGTCCCATTGAAACCCTCCCCATCCCAGAATGGGTTCCCAACAGAGCCAGATGGCAAAGAAAATGACTTACTGAGGGAAACTTCCATAGATGCTTGCTGCTTTTCTCAGCATGACATTTCACCCTGAAAGTCTGCGGAACCAAAACCAAAACCAAAACCATTCCTGGGAGCCTTGGAACATCTCAAGGCGGGCATCTCCTTAGGCAGCCTCAGAGTTCCAGAGGAAAGGTGCATTTTCAATTTGGATGGGTGGTCTGATATTGCTGGGGACCTCTAGAAAATGTTAATCCCACTAGGTGAGAGTAAGACCACTACTACAATTTTTGAGTCAAATTTGAAGCAAGCTTTACTAAATACTGGCCAGATCCCGGGATACTAGCCAAGTCTGTACCCAGGATTCTCAGAGAATGGCACTAAATTACATTAGTTAGAGGCTTATAAAGGCAAAACCCACAAGGCTAAGTACTTCCCACCTTTGTCCAATCAGTGGCAGGCATACACCCTGATATTATTCCCACCTGTGTACCTTCCAGCTATGTGTGATCAAACACACCCTGTGCAGTTGGGGCAACCAAGCTTCTTTACAGGAGCAAAAGCAGGCGACTTGTTATCTTACTTGAACAACAGCCCCCAGCATTCCAAGTTATCTTCCTTGGGCAAGTGAGGCTTACAGGTTAGAGGCATTTCTGTTTCACAGATCTCTTAAGCACAGTAATTTAAACCTAAAACATAAGGTCAGCCCTCACAGATTTCCCTGTGGAAACCCTTAACAGCATTTTCTGCCCAATCAGCCGTCACTGGCTTGGTGAGTCGTCTGCTAGGTTTTATATTAGCATAGCATTGTAAGGAATGTTTGTGTGACTAAACTGAGCATATTCAAAAGAAAAATCTCGTGTGGACACTCTAATTGCCCATGGCCATGCTGTGTCTACCTGGAAGTGGAGTTTCTAAGGTAGCATTTGTTTGAATAGAAACCTGTACAACACTATCAAAATGTCAGTTCTTTGTCAATGGCTCGGTGAGTTTTTCATATCCCAGGGAAGTTTGGATTTGTATTCATCTTAATAGAAAGAAATTGGAGGGTGGCATGTGGTGGTGCACACCTATAATTTCAGGACTTAAGACATGGAGACAGGAAGATCAAAAGGTCAGGGTCATCCTGGGCTATCTAGTTTATTATAGAGTAGCAGGGACTATGTCAGATCCTGCCCAACCCACCTCCCAAAAGGAAAAGGCGAGGAATTGGACTGGGAATTGTGGCTGCCGGTAAAACACTTGCCTAGTACAAGTAAAGCTTCAATCCTTACCACAAAAAAACCAAAAAAACAAAAAACAAAAAACCAACACCAACAAAATCTGTTGAGTTTGGTGATGCATGCCTGTATTCCCAGCTATTGGGAGGTGGAGGTGGGAGGCTCAGGAATTCATGCCAGCCTCAGCTGCACAGTGACTTTGAGGTTAGCCGGGGAACTGTAAGAGGAGCTGTCAGAAAGGGAGAGAGAGAGAGAGAGAGAGAGAGAGAGAGAGAGAGAGAGAGAGAGAGAGAGAGAGAGAGAGAGAGAGAGAGACAGAGAGAGAGAGACAGAGAGAGAGACAGAGAGAGAGAGAGACAGAGAGAGAGAGACAGAGAGAGAGAGAGACAGAGAGAGAGAGACAGAGAGAGAGAGACAGAGAGAGAGAGAGACAGAGAGAGAAGGAAGGAGGGGAAAGAAAAACAAACAAACAAACAAACAAACAAAAAAGACAGCCACATGCTTTTCATGCTTAAAAGTGGAAGTTGGCCAGCATGGAGGTGCTTGACTTTAATGCCAGCACTGGAGAGTGGAGAGTCGGAGGCAAGGGGATTTCTGTGAGTTTGAGGTCAATCTGAACTATGTAGCAAGTTCCAGGATAGGCAGGACTACATAGTGAGACTTTGTCTCAAACAAATAAATACAAAATAAAAGTGGAAGTCATTTGATCCTAAGGAATCCAATAAAAGCCATTAGAACTATTAAATGAGTTCAGCAAAGTTGAGCTGTATAAGATTGATTATACAACAATCAATGTCAAAACACCCCTTGCCCCCAAAAGCAGACTGCAAACCTATAATCCTTGCACTCCAGAAACAGAGGCAGAGGCAGGAGGATTAAGCACAAGCTTGAGGCCTACTTGAATTTCACAGCTAGATCCTGTGGCCTTTTTTTTTTTTTTTTTTTTTTTTTTAAGAAAAAAAAAGCAAATGCAGGGGAAAAAATCAATTGCATTTTCACACAGTAGCAATGAACAAGCTGACAATTAAATTATAAGATCGTTCCATTTAATAATAAATTCCAACGATATAAAGTTACACTACAATAAATTAAAGAGATAAAAGCAAGCATGGCAACTCATGTCTGTAATCTCACACTTAAGGAATGAAGGCAGGAGAGTTGCCCTTATCTTAGAAACACACACACACACACACACACACACACACACACACACACCATCAAAGAAAGTGAAAAATTCCTGAAAACTACAAAGTAATGCAAGGAATTAAAAGCCTGAATACGTTTGGAGATATCCCAAAGTAAGAGCAAGGTAAACTGGAGAAGATGGAGTTTCCATCCTCAGAAAAAGCCACCTTGAGAAATTCCCTGTGTGGCACAAGGATGATTCAGCTCCAGCCAAGGAACAATAAACAGTTCCAAGGAGCACCCAAACTGTGCCCACCCCAGTCAAAGTGACCCTATCCAGGTGGTCAGGCAATGACTAATTTTAGTAAATAACATTTTCTTGTCACACATGTCCTTGTGGGCAACCGTTAGTAACAATTTTGAAATTCCCCTAGACCCCAGTCAATGAATCCAAAGGTCACCTACTTTTACTCAATCCTGAACAGCCAAGGCAAGTACCACCCTGCTTGCAGTTTTTTTCCCTTATAAACCCCTTGCAACTGAGGCCAGGAACCCTTTTCCTGAAGCTGCTGTACCAGTTTGCTGGACAAGGTCCCTGTCGAGGCTGGTAACTTAACAATAAACCTTGTGCATTTGCATCAGTGAGTTGGCTCCTTGGTAGCCTTTCTGGGGTCTCATAAACTTGGCATAACACCCAATAGCTGGAGAAGTCATTCAAGGTACGACACTAGTCTATTATGTGTAAACCTGAAATTCTATCCACAAACTCACAATAAAGAAAAGGAGAGAAAGAAAAAAAACCCTCGTTACTAAATCAGAAAGAGAATGCATAGAGGCTAAGAACAGATTCATAGATGATTGATTATGGTGTGTGTGTGTGTGTGTGTGTGTGTGTGTGTGTGTGTGTGTGTGTGTGTGTGTGTTATTGTGGTGTGTGTCTGTGTGTGGATACACATGTGTATATGTGCTCACATGTGTGCATGTGGGGAGTCTTCCTTGATCACTCTCTACCTTACTGAGAACTGGCCTCCCAGCTGAACCCAGAGTTTACCAATGTAAAATGATCTAGCACCCTGTTCTATGGGTCCACATCTCAGCTTTCTGAGTGCCAGGATTACATGCAAACTAGAGCACAGCATTCTTCTCCTGCAACTCTGGCCAATCCTGACTGTCCAGGGATTTAGAGTCACTGAGGTATATGCGTCTGAGTATGCCTGTGAGAGTGCTTCCATAAGGATTAACTGAGGTGAGAAAACCTACCTTGCATGTGGGTGGCACCATTCTGCAGGCTGGAGGCCCAGGCTGACCAAAGACCAGTGTGCACCTCTCTGCTTCCTGACTACGGATAAAGTGTGACCAGCTGCCCCAGCTCCTGCTACTGTGCCTTCCCCACTGCAGCGAACGATACCCTTGAACTGTGAGCCAAATAAACCCTTTCTTGAGTTGCCTTCATCAGGGATTTTGTCACAGAGGTGAGAAAAGTAACTAATATACCACCTCTAGTTTCTTGCACATTTTCCCATAAGGCCAATGAAGAAGAACCTTGTCAAAGAATTTTAGATGTAAAAATGGCCAGCGCTTCAAACAACAGACTATTCTTCACTGAAAGCAAGCAAGTCATGAAGTGGTGACACATTGATGGCCCCCGGCCCAACTGTGGTGTTTTGAACAGGAATGCCCCCCATAGGCTCATATTTGTGAATGCTTGGTCATTAGGGAGTAGAGATCCTTGACAGGGATTAGGAGGTACGGCCTAATGAAGTGTTTCATTGGGGTTGGGCTTTGGGGTTTTAAAAGTCTGAGCCAATTTCAGTGTCTCTCTCTTCCTGCTGCCCGCCTATCCAGATACAGAACTGTCAGCTCCTTTTTCTAGCACCAAATCTGCCTGCATGCAGCCATGCTTCCTGCCATGATGATAATGGACTAACTTTCTGAACCTATAAGCCAGCTCCAATGAATTGTTTTCTTGTATAAGAGCTGGCATGGTCATGGTGTCTCTTCACAGCAATAGAAACCCCGACTAAGACTCCAGCTCTACTGAGATCAGAAACTGTTCTGAAAGCAGTCTCTTCTGAAATGCACTGAACACATAGCAGGTCACTACTTGCTAAGCACAGAGATCTCTGTTCAAATTTCCAGTGGAACTTTCTCTAAAGTTAAATATCAGAGGACTGGAGGGATGCTAAGGTAGCTAAGGATGCCAGCTGCTCTCCAAGAAGAGCCAGGTTTGATTCCCAGCTCCATTATAGGTGGCTCACAGCTATCTGTAACCCCAGTCCCAGAGGACCCAACTCTGCCTTCCAGTCTCCTCAGGTACTGAATGCATGTGATGTGGAGACATGCATGTAGGCAAAAAGACCCATGTGTATAAATAAAAATTAAAAACCTAAATTGAAATATCTGATCACGCTGGGCATGGTGGTGCCTTCCTGTAGTTCTAGCACTTGTGTACAGTGTCATGCAGTGTAAGTGCAGCGCTGTCTGTGTGGTGCAGTGCCATGCAGTGTAAGTGCAGTGCAGTGCCATGCAGTGTAAGTGCAGTGCTGTGTCTGTGTGGTGCAGTGCCATGCTGTGTAAGTGCAGTGCTGTGTCAGTGTGGTGCAGTGCAATGCAGTATAAATGCAGTGCTGTCTGTGTGGTGCAGTGCCATGCAGTGTAAGTGCAGTGCAGTGCCATGCAGTGTAAGTGCAGTGCTGTGTCTGTGTGGTGCAGGGCCATGCAGTGTAAGTGCAGTGCTGTGTCTGTGTGGTGCAGGGCCATGCAGTGTAAGTGCAGTGCTGTGTCTGTGTGGTGCAGTGCCATGCTGTGTAAGTGCAGTGCTGTGTCTGTGTGGTGCAGTGCCATGCAGTGTAAATGCAGTGCAGTGCCTGTGCAGTGTAAGCATTTGTGCCACTGAATACTGGAAACTGTGCAGCTGCTGAGGTAAGCATGCAGTAACAACAAGCACTATCTTTATACACAATTCCCTTGGCTTACAAAAAAGAAAGAAAGATAAACACTGCTTCTCCCTCCCTTGGCAGCCATTATTGTCAATAGATCCTCAGAGAGGGGTGGGATTTTGTAAGTCCCTCCTCGGCTATGCTAGAAGTTTAGCTGGCTTGATCTTGCACATGTCTTGTACACGCACTCAAAGCCACTGTGAGTTCACGTGTGCAATGGTTCTATCAAGTCCAGAAAATACCATTTTGCAGAAGTCCTCCATAAGCTCTGGCCCTTACAATCATCTTGAAAAAATATTTTAAGAGTTATTTGAGAATGCTATACATGCATTTTTATGTGTTTATTTATTTATTTATTTTGTTCTTGAGTCAAGGTCTCTGGGTGGCCCAAGCTGTCTTGGAACTCATACAGAAGCACCTGCCTCTGCCTCCTGAACACTGGGATTAAAGGCGAGCGCCATTCCAGGTGTACACAGTTTATTTCCATTGTGTTCAGCCCGGTCTACTTCACTTACTCCTCCCAGCCCATCCCTATCTCCTTACCCTTCTCAAGTTTATGTCCTCTTTTAAAATTGTTATTTAATAACTCACCACCTCCAGTTCTTACTGTGCCTATACTTCTGGGTGGGGGGCTATCCTTTGGAACATGACTGACTTACCAGCGACCTTAAAGAAAAGCAACTCTGCCTCCTCCAGATGCCATAAGTTCGTTGTCCATAGCTCCTCAGTTAGAGATGGGGCTCATGAATTCCTTTCTATTTCATGCTGACAAGCTTGATCCTATGTGGGTTTTGTGCAGGCATCCACAGCTGCTGTGAGGTCATGGGTACAGCCATCCTTTCTCTTTTTCCTTTTCAATTATCCATGTCATTCTTTTTTATTATTATTAATAATATAATTTAAATTTTTTACATGTCAATCCCAGTTTCCCCTCCCACCCTCTCACCCCCTTTCCCCCCTCACTTGCACCCTGATCACCCTCCCCTTCCATCCCCCACCCCCATTCCACATGTAGGGCTATGCTATCCAAGTGGGGTCATGTAAATCTGTAAAGTCGTTTCAAGTAGGGACTAGGACTTCTCTTCTATCTCTAGGTTAAGGGCATATCCCTCCATGGGGGATGCGTCCACAAGGTCCTTTTGTGCATCAGGAATACATCCTGGTTCTACTGTCTGAGGACACAAAAAGAAGAACATTGTATGTACTTGCTCATATATGGATTTTAGACCTAGAGCAAAGGATCAGCAGCCCATAATTCACACTACCAGAGGAACTAGGATACAAGGTGTGTTCTAAGATATTCATATAAGGTCCCTCACAAAAGGGGGAAGGGACAAGTCCCCCCAGAGCACATGGAAAATGGGGCGGCAGTGAATGGAGAGAGAACTAGGAAAAAGAGAAGGGAAGGAGAGGAAAGCACGTGCAACTAGGAAGATTGAGTCAGGGTAGGAATAGAAGACAGAAGAGAGAGAGAGAGAGAGAGAGAGAGAGAGAGAGAGAGAGAGAGAGAGAGAGAGAGAGAGAGAGAGAGAGAGAGAGAGAGCATAAAAGAGGGAGCCATTATTGGTTTGAAGAGAAAACTGAACCTAAAGAAAGGTCTAGAGATCTACAAAACTGACTCCAACTAACAATTTGAGCAACGGTGGAAAGGCTACCATAAATGCCCTTCCCTGATAGTGAGATCATCAACTAAATTACCCGCCATCATGGAGCCCTCATCTAGTACCTGCTAGAAACAGAAGCAAACACCCATAACTAAACACTGAGTTGAACTAGAATCCAGATGCAGAGAGAGGGGACAAGACCAGGTTGCAGAAACACACAAAGACAGCTGACCTGAACAAGAAGGAGCTAATGGGCCCCAGACTGAAAGCTGGGAATCCAGCATGGTTCTGACTCAGACCCCCTGAACATGGGTCTCAGCTAGAAGGACAGCCATCCTTTCATGTCCACAAGACACTGTTTTGCTATCCTCTGGTCCTCCTAATCTCTGGTTCTTACAGTCTTTCCACTTTCTCTTCTACTGTGGGTCCTGAGCTTTGGGGAGTGGTGTCATGTAGATGTCCCTCTTGTGGCTGAGCACTCTAAAGTAACTCATTTTTGCACTTTAACCGGTGATTCCCCCACTTACTATACAAATTAGCCACTCTGATGAGGTCTGAGAGCTGCAGTAATCTATGGGTATAGAGATAGGAAATCTGAGGGCAGGGGCACTATGTCCATTAGTAAAGCAACAGCAGTAGGGACACCGCAAAGGACCGAGAGCTCCACAATCGCGTGTTTTTGGTCTGATGTGCAGTACCAGGCGTGTGTTCCTCTTATGAATGGGCCTTAAGTCCAATCAGAAAGTGGTGGGTTATTGCCATGACATCTGTGCCATTATTGAACCCATGAGCTTATCTTATGCTGGTCATTATTGTGGTTCACATCTGGGTAAGTCTGCTGATAAATTACCCTGTCCAACAGTCTGCATAGCACCTTCTAGTACTATGAAAGTAGCCAGCAAGAAGGAAGTTTTGTGCTTTGGGAGCCCATTCCCCATGGAGGGATACTCCCTTAGCTTAGAGGCAGGAGGGAGGGCCTAGTCCCTACTCCAAACGACTTGACAGATTTTGATGGTCCCTCCTGGAAGGCATCACCCTCCCTGTGGAGTGGGGGGGTTGAGATGGGAGGGGTCCAGGGGCATGGGAGGGAGGGAGGGAGGGAGGGAGAGGGAACTGGGATCAATATGTAAAGTAAGAAAAAATTTTATATATATATATATATATATATATTATATATATATATATATTTTTTTTTTTTTTAAAGAAGGAAGTTTCCTGGTCGGAACCAATTTGATTTTTTCATATTCTGTGGTTCTGTGGTCACTGTAGTGTGGAATGTCCAGTAGCAGGGTCTTGCCATTGAATTATGATGGGAACCACGTGTCTCTTACAGTCTTCATGCTCGGTCTGTGATGACACCTGCCTTGTCAGGAGCCTTGTTGGGTGATAGGTTGCCCATGCCTCAGTGGATGGCTCTATACCTATGTACATACTGACTACGCTGTGTGGAGTTCTCACCCTGTTGCCAGTGATGTCCAGAAGCTGGTGGAAGGAAGGAATGAGGTTCATCAATGTCCTTTGCGGATGGCACTAGGTGACCTTTCCATTCTTATCTGTGGGGCTAGGGTGGAACCTCAGGCCTTATGCAGGCTAGGCGGCCCTCCTCATTTCAATGACTGAACCAGAGACTAGACGTCTTTCAAGTTTATCGTTTCAATAAAATAAATCCCACTGTGATTTTTTTTTTTTTTTTTTTAGTACATGTCTTCTCTTCCGTGCCTCCCTTTGAATTATATTGGCATGGTATTTTCCTTTCTCCACTCTTGGTTTTCTGTTCGGGGTTAAATAAAGTATGTCACTTCTTACAGAGAGATTGAAGTTTCTTTAACCCTGTCGAACCCATACTTCTGTAATTACCATTATTGTTAAATTCTGCTCAAGGCTAAATGAGATGGCATTAATAGAGCTGCTAGGCGTCAGGTAACCTGACAAGTACTTTGTGTGAAGTATATCAGTCATCTTTCTGTCACAGTGACAGAATATGTGAGGTTATCAACACACAGAAGTTTTCTTTCGTCTCACGATCTTGACAGTTGTAGTTTATGAGGAGGAGCGGTGTCTTCCCTACAAACACTCAGCATCACTGTTTTCTTGGATATTTTATTGTAAGGCCTACTGAAGTGGGTACTATGTAAGGTAATCTTAGATGTAGGAATTTTAGAGGGAAAATTCACCTCCTGGCAGCTGGAAAGCCAAATAAATAGGAAGAGACTGTGAGCCCAACTATGTAACCTTTTTCCTCAAGGTCCCACCTTCAAATGGTGCCCCTACCTCCCAGTAC
The DNA here is from genome assembly GCA_030556225.1 of Cricetiscus sungorus. Classification (NCBI taxonomy): domain Eukaryota; kingdom Metazoa; phylum Chordata; class Mammalia; order Rodentia; family Cricetidae; genus Cricetiscus; species Cricetiscus sungorus. The sequence goes on along the minus strand of JANBXA010000190.1, from coordinate 17,973,347 downwards.
TGCTGTGCTCAGCCTTTCTCATATGGGCCAAACTGCCACGTGTAACCATTCATTTTTAAATTCATTGTATTTAATATGATATGTATTTATACACAATGGGGGGTATGGCCCAGCCATTCAAGTGGAAGTCAGGACTGCTTTGTGGGGTTGATTCGCCCCTTTACATTTTTATGGGTTCTGAGTGCTAAACTCAGGTCACCAAGCTTGTATCACTGTGTGGGAAGTGCTTTTTACCAATGGAGCCATCCCACTGGCCCTCATTTTTACAGCAGCTTCGTGAGGTATGTGAACTTACTGAGGCCACTTAATAACAGGTAAGTCAAGGTCTGGAAGGATCCAAGAACCTGCCCATGTCTCTACTGCTTTCAAGTTCCATAACATATGACTGGCCTTAAATCTGGAAAACTGTTTTTAGTTACTCACGGAAGGTCTGAACATTCCTTTCTCAAAATCTATATGCCAAAACCTTGACCTTGAAGGTGATGTTAGGAGGTGGGCCTTTGGGAGGGACTGATGTAACAGGTACTTGTGTTGACTATTTTTCACTTTCTTCTGTTTGCTTATTTATTTATTTGTTTATTTATTTATTTATTTATTTATTGAGACAATTGTCTCTTATAGCCCAGGCTGACCTTAAATTTATTTTGTATGCAAGGATGACCCTGAGATCTCAAACCTCCTACCTCTGCTTTCTAAATGCAGGAGTATGTCGCCATGGTCAGCTAGTTTTTCTTCCATGCATATAATAAACTACCCGAAGCTGGCTAACTTACAAAGAGGTAAGTTTTCTTAGCCATGGTTCTGGAGGTTTAAGGATGTGACACAGGCACTGGTTCTGCTCTGATGGGAAGCTCATGGCAGATGACCTGACAGTGCCCACAGGGGTATGTGAGAAAGGGAGAGATCACACGGTGAGGCCAGAGGCCAGGGAGGCAAGGGAGGGGCCCTCTCCAAGGGCGGAGCAGGGTCCTATGAGACCTACAATCAGTTCTTCTGAGGATAGACCTGTAGTGAGATATTCATCCCCCAAATCCCCCCCCACACACCTTCCATTGTCTGATCACTTTCCGCTAGGTCTCATCTCTTGAGAAGTCCACACCACCCACATACTTACCAGCAAAGTTTGTCTAACCCACACCAGTGTCCTGATGAAATGGACCCATGGTACAGGGATTGTAGGTACACAGCCTCAAGAAGCTGGAAAATCACTGCAGCCTGAGGGTTCTAGACCAGCCTGGCCAATACAGAGAAATGGTGTTTCAAAAACGAGAGAGAGCGAAGAAAATCAGTTCAGCAAGAACCCTTGCACCCTGACAGCTGATCAAGTCCCCCAAGTCCCACCTTTGGTGAAGTAAGTGGTCTAAGTTTTTGGCCAGATTTTGGAAAGAATCCTTTTGGGCCAGTGTGTTATGTCAGTTTTGAAAAAACACCCAAGGTAGATAGACATGGTGGTATATGCCTGTTATCCCAATACTCACAGGTAGGCAAGTTCAAGGCCAACCTGAGGTATATGCCATATCCTGTATCAAAGACCAGAGAGATGGCCCAGTTGGTAAAGGGGCTTGTATATGCCTGGTTACCTGAGTCCAATCCCCAGAATCCACATAAAGGTAGAAGAGAAGAGCTGGACCCACAAAGTTGTCCTCACAAAAGCACACTAACAAGCTGCAATTAGTATTATTATCATTACTTTTAAAGTAATAAGAGGTGGCTCAGTGGTTAGGAACACTAGCTGTTCTTCTAGAAGTCTAAGGTTTAATTCCCAACATCCATATAGGGACTCACAGCCATCTGTAACTCCAGCTCTGGGGAATTTGATGCCCTATTCTGACTTCCAACAGTACCAGGCACACGTGTTACACGTACAAACATGCTGGCTACATGTGAGGGCACAGTGAAACCACTGAACTAGACTACTCTGTGGGTAGAAAGATAGGTTTGTTGGGGACCAAACTGCCAAGGCTATCTCTGGGGTGGGAGGAGCAACATTTTAGGAGTCCACTTTGGACCTAACACAGGCAAAACAGGAACACATATACAATAAAAATAAATATAAAAAATACATAAGTTAAACAAATATAAGAACTTGGTTTGGCCTGGCATGATGTCTCAGTGTGTAGACGTACTGACTTCCCAACCCTGAGGGCCTGGATTGCATCCCTGGGACCCACATGGTAGAAAAAGAGAAGGAACCTCTACAAATTTCTTTTGATCTCCATCTTTTCTCCGTGGGATCTCTCTCTCTCCCTTCCTCCCCCCTCTCTAATAATAATAATAATAATAATAATAATAATATGCTTTAAATGAACAAAATGTATAAAAATAATGAATATATATGTGTGTGGGTATGTATGTATGTGTGTGTGTATGTATGAATGAGTTGGTGTAGAGTACCTGCCTAACATTCACAAAGCCCTGGGTTTAATCCCTAATACCACCATGAACAAGCAAAAAGGGATATAATCAACTTACAGAGAGAAAAAAAATTGTTTTGACTCATGGGGTCAGAGGTGCATTTTGTGGTCTCTTGGATCCTTACCCTTGGACCCATGGAATGGCAGCACGCGGAGGAAGACGTGGCAGAGGAGACTGCTCTCCTCATGGCAGCTGAGAAGCAAACACAAGTGATGGGTGCCCAGGTTCCCCTCAGGGCTCGGCTCCAATGACCCCGCTTTCTGACTAGGCCCCTTATCCTAAGGGGTTCACAGCTCCCAGCAGCGCCGCAGGCTGGAGAACAAACGTAACTGCCCAGTCTTGAGAGAATCCAAGTCATATCAGCGCTGCTGCGCAGAAGCCTCCCACACTTGATGGCTCCTCTTAGTAATTTTCCATTCTCCTCCCCCTACCCTGAGCTTTGGCTATAAATCCCCAGAGCTCTCTGTTTCACTGGGAGTTGAGCCCATTCTCTCTTCCTTATTGCAATAGTCTTAAACAACGACTCCATATTTGGGACGTGGGAGATGGCTCACCAGTCAAAGCGCTTGCAGCAGTGTGAGGACCGAGTTCTGACCCTGCAACCCGTGTAAATGCTAGGTTGGCCTGGCTGTCCGCCTGTAATTCCAGTCTTGGATGACACAGAAGGGGATCCCCGGAGCAAGCTGGCAAGCCAGAATTCTGGGCTTGGTAGAGAGAGCCTACCTCAATGAATAATGTGAAGGGTTATGATGATTGCAGACATCAACCATGTCCACACACATATGACAGCATGCTTACACAAGCATTCCTCTACGTCCCCATACACATGGAACAGTGTAAAAAGAAAAATAAGTTTTCCTTATTTACCTGAAATCCAAATACCTAAGAGACTGAGGCAGGACTCAGTGTGAATTCAGCCTGGGTTGCTAGAA
>JANBXA010000190.1:17940000-17967500 GCA_030556225.1 Cricetiscus sungorus | reverse complement strand
GACCTTCCCAAACCCTGGGGACTAAGTATTCAAACACAGGAGCCTGTGGGGGACATTCTACGTTCAAATCACAATAGAAGGTTCCAGGAGGGCTGGCTCTCAGGCATCTGAAATCTTCCTTGGGCCTGTTTGCTCTTGCTGGTTTTTAACCAGGTAGGTCTTTGGAGTTGCTGTTCTAGTTTTGCATAACCATCCCAAGACTGGAGAGGTGGTTCATTAGTTAGGAATGCTACTGTTCTTCTAGAGGAGCCCAGTTCAGTTTCCAGCAGCCATGTTGGTCATCTCACAGGGCCCTTTAACTCCAACTCTGAGATCCTACACCCTTGTCTGGTCTCTGAGGGCACCTGCACTCACATGCACACACACAGAGAGAGAAACACACATTTAAATGTAATTGACTAACCACCTAACTAACTATTATACCTTCATCTATCCATTATCTATTTATCTATCTAAATAAATAAATAAATAAATACATTGTAAGTACCCCGAGTATAGTTTGAGCATTTTACGAGTGATTGACATTAGTGTTCTGCTAAGGGGTTGTTGAAGTGCTGCTGGGAAAACTCAGGCTGCAGGTGTGGGATAATGGGCATGCATTTAGATGCAGACACCAGCACATGCAACACTGACAGAGACACTCAAAAGAATTCCAGAAAGGCTAGACAAGGTGCTACACACCTTTAATCCCAAGTGGAAGACAAAGGCAAGTAGACCTCTATGGTTTTGAGACTGGCCTGGTTTACCCAGAGAGTTCCAGAAACACAATAAGACTCTGTTTAAAAAAAATTCAAAAGTTAGGATAAAATGTTTGGTAGAGACCCTCAGCTCAGCACCATGGTTATGGCCTCTGATTTATTCTTGCTTCCTCAGATCCCCCATAGCTGTTGAAGCTGTGACTGTCCAGCCACCTGCGGAAGACACAGGGAGGAGCTGTCTTTTGGCTTGGTTTTTTTGGGGGGGGGGTTGGGGTTTTTTTTTGTTTGTTTGCTTTTTGAGACAGGGTCTTATGTGGCCCAGGCTAGCTTCAAACTTGCTAGTTCAAACATGATCTTGAACTTCTTGCTCCTGTCTCCACTTCTAGAATTGCAGGAGTGCACCAAACCGTGTTTATGATAAGCCCCTGCTGAGTTACATTCCCCATTACACAGTTCTAATGTATATATCTGTCTTTTTGCAATGTTGGAAACTGAAGCCAGGGTCCTCGCGCACACCAAGCAAGCACCTCCAATGAGTTACAATTCACAGCGCCATGGCCTGCTTTGTTTTCAATTAAATTATTAGAAAACACATGCAATCTAAATGGAACCACTGTCACCGTTGTTGATATATAGTTCAGTGGCATCTTCATCTTGCAGTGTAAAGGAAGGAGAAAAAAGCCCTTTCCCTCAGCCTTTGTAGGCTTTCTCCTGGGACCTGGCAAATGAACCTGACAAAAGACCAATTAACAGTAGAAAACCAAGTGTATTAACACAAGCAGGGTGCATACCCATTGGGAGTGTGCAAGAACTCAGAGGGAGGTTTGAAATCAGATCTATATGTTACCTTACCAAAGACAGTTTTGTGAAGAGGTGAGAAGGGGTGTGGGGGGGGGGCTTCTGCTGTCGCCTGTGTTATGGGAGGGCAGATACAAAGCAGAAACTGACAGCACATAAGGGTTGTTTTCATGAGGTCTGTTGTTCCCTGCAGTACTGTCTCCAAGCTGAGGTCTCAGGAGAAGAGAGAGGTTTCAGGAAAATAAAGACTAATTGTTTGGCATACACCGTCACCAATGTCTTCAGCTCAAAATAAGAATTATTCCAGAGACATATTTTTGGAGGTGTCATAGCCTTAGCTCCCTCGAATAAGACGCTATTCTTATTAGAGAGTAACTGCTTGTTCACCCTGGCTTTATCTCATGATGAAACATATGACAAGAGATTTTAAGCTCACCTGTTGCCCGAGTTCTCATGTGTCCTCTTCTCCTCCCTGCCCCATTTTTTGGTACTTTCTCTTTGTATGTGGTGATCCTCAGTTGTGTGTTCAAGTGGGCCCAGGAGTTTAAGGAATTGTTTTATAAGAAGGCCACCCCCTACCTTTGCAGAGTGGGTTTTTGTTAGGGGCTCAGGAAACTACACACTAACTGGCAGACTTCACCATAGATGTGTTCCCAGGGAGCCCACAAATGAAGAACTATTTCCCCACCGATTTGCAGCCCCTGATTTTACAGCCCCAATTTTGCCTGTTACTCAATATATTTAAAAACAAAACAAAACAAAACAAAAAAAACTGTGGTGTGTCTGTGAGCATGTGTGTGTGACTTTGGGCACACATGTGTGAAGGCCAGAGGATAATGTGGTGTGAGAGTTGGTTACCTCCTTTTACTGTGGGGGTTCCAGGAATTGAACTCAGGTCATCAGGCGTGGGGGCAAGTACTGCTGCCAGCTGGGCATCTTTCCAGCCCATACTCAATGTTTCAGAGGGATGGCAATCTCCTCTTATCCAGCATGCAGAAGGCTGGACAGTGCGTCCAAAGCCCGTCTGTATTAAAGAGCAAGTCCCAAGCAACCATGACGACATGCCAAAGCCCCAGTGCCCACTTCTCCTTTCCTGCTCCTGAAGAGAGAGAGACCCATCCATCATGTATCGTTCGCTTCATATCGTACAAGTAAAACGAACGAGAGGCTCAGCCAGGGTGGCAGACTCCCTACTTAACCCCAGTTTATGTTCTTCTGCATAAACTGAGATCCCTCTGAGATCACCTCACTAAAATTCCAGTCATGGACCCCATACTGGTTAGGTCAGCCACAGACCCACATATGAAGGTTACAGTAGATCTGAAAATTCCCACTGCCCAGAGATCTGGAGCCACCCGGGGTTGTGTAAACACACTGTAGGACCATGGGATAAGGAATCAACCATTGATGCTCCTCAGAGCATACCCCACCGCTAAGTGGTACCCAGCTTATAGCATCAGTCATAGCATCGCTGTATCAGGTGAGCACTCCTTGCAGTTCCCCAGTTTCCTGCCTTCTACTCACCCCTCCTCTGTGCCCTGGTACGACATTCTTGCTTCAATACTGTAAAGACAAAGAGGCAGGAATGAAAGAGCCTAAAAGCACAATTCCTTACTGCCCAGTGCCAAGCCCTCACTGCTCAGAGCCTGGCCCTGTGCCTTGTAAAGCCTCACTCCTAATGGCCCCTGATGGCTCATCCCAAATGGCCACAGTCAAGGAGGACAAGTGGCCATTGTGAAGATTTACATCCTCAAGACACCGAGTGCCCTTCTTGAGCCCTTCTCACCAGACAGCCTCGCTCAAATGATCCGGAGGTCAGGCTGGGCCACTTTTCTTAAATGCTGTGAAAGGGCCCGTTCCTCCCCGCTCTCTCCCTCTTGCTGTCAGAGTCATCCACTGTGCTTTTATTCACAGTGCGTATTCAATATTAATTAAAGCTTTTGTATCAGTTCTGGTTTGATAAGCACGTGCACCCCCATGCATCAGGTTTGTTGTGACTTAGTTTTGTGTTTGAAGCATCAGAAAGATGGGATGAGGACATGCTTTTTTTTTTAATTCTTTTTTTAAAAATCTGTGTGTGCATACATGTGTGTGTGCACAGGTGTGTATGCATGCATGTGTATGTGTGCAGGTATGTGTGTGTGTATGTGTGTGTGTGTGTGTATGCGTGCATGTGTATGTGTATATGCATGTGTGGGCACGCGTGTGTGTGTGTGCAGAGGTGTGTATGCATGCATGTATGTGCATGCATGTATGTGTGTATGTGTGTACGTGTGTGTGTGTGTGTGTGTGTGCATGATGAAGAGACCAGAGGCAGTCAGACATCATTCTTTGCCTTCTACATTGTTTGAGAGGGTATCTCTATTACTTGCTTCTGTGAATGAAATGCTAGCCTCTGCCAGAGTCTGGGGATTCTCCTTCTCCCTCTCCTCTCACCCAGGAGTCTGGGGTACAGATAGGTACTACCGTGCCTGGCTCTATGTAGATTCCTGCCCTTGAAGTTGGGTCCTTACACTTCTGTGGCAAGTTATTTACCCATTGAGCAATCACCCCAGCCCACAAATTAGAATTCGTCATAGCCTTTTAAACCACCCACAGTTTACCATACTATGAAGAGATGAAGGGACCATAGCTTATTTAAAGGTTCAGTGTGTGTTCTTGCTTGTATGTACATGCATGTGCCTGTGTGTGAGAATGTGTAGACATGTAGAATGTGTTGACATCAGATGTTTTCTTCAGTTGCTTTTTCCCTTATTGAAACAGGGTCTCTCAGGGAATCTGGAGCTCACTGGTTGAACAGCAAACTCCAGGGATCCACCTGTCTCTGCCTGAGATTCCAGCCACAGTGCCTGGCATTTTACACAGGCCCTGGGAATCTGAGCTCAAGTCCCCACACTGTGCAGCAAGCACGTTGGCAACTGGGCTATCTTCCCGGCACTTTAGCCTGCTTTTGGTAAGTACCGAGGTTCCGTTCACATGGACAGTGGTGCTGGGGCTGGGATTCAGGGTCCTGGCAATGCTAAGTGTGCCATCAGCTGAAACAGGCATTTTGAGCTGCTTTTGCTCAAACCACTGACTCCTCACTTGAGTCAACACCAGGCAATGGTAGTATATGCCTTTAATCACAGCTCAGGAGGCAGAGGTAGACAGAGCTCTGTGAGTTCGAGGCCAGCCTGGTCTACAGAGTGAGTTCCAGGACAGGCTCCAAAGCAACAGAGAAAGCCTGCATCTGTGGTTCATTTCATGTCTGCGTTTTGTCCAAGAATACAGACAATTAAGGCACCCTCAGCGATTAATATAATAACAACTTCTTCGACCATGTGGCAGGATAGACCAGAGATGAGGAGATGATGGCCATCGATGGGCAGGACCAGTGCCTGAGCAGGGATGGTCATTTGGCATACCTCGTGCTCTCTACTTAAACCTAAGCCTCCTCTGGGTTTTTGGCTCCAAACTGGAGGGCTAGCCTGGCACGCCAGCCTGTGTTTGATCCTCAGCACCAGGAAAGAATTCAGCTAAACCTGTCAGCACCCTGAATATAATCTTGGGGTTTCTCTTTTCAGTGCGGTCACACTGAATAAATCTCTCTCGGCTTTCTCCCATTATTGGTTTCTTTAATTGGTGTCCTGGGGACAAGTCGCTGAATGTAGCTTGCTCTGGCTTTCAAGGAACCTAGGCTTTTAGCCCTAAAACCTGTAACTCTACCTCAGGGCCATCCTGTAGCCATGCTTCCATTTTCGTGTATGAGGAACATAACTTCTCTAGCCACCTGCAAATACACAGATGGCTGTTTCCATGTGACAACTTTTAGGAAATATGATCCCTTTCATCAAATATATTCTTATGAAGCTGATACCACCAAATAATTTGCCTAACAAATCTATATCCAATTCTTACCAAAATTGTGTGAACACACGGCGTTTTCCCTCAGGCAAGACTGAAAAACGGAAGTTCCTAGAAGCCACTGGGGCGAGTCTAGAAGACTGACTGAGTAGGGTGCAGTGATTGTGGAGAGTTGGAATGTAGCAGATCCAGTCTTGGGCTATCTTAAATCTCAACAGCTATTCATTGTCTACCTCTGTGTCTGACCTAGTATCCTTGTGACTATCAGATAAAACCTTTCTGAATGTAGTGTCCTAACAGACAGCTGACGCCCTAAAGCTAGGAATGCCGTGGGATAGGATCTGAGGGCAGAGATTTCCTGTTTTTATTTAATCGGCCGACCTTTGATCTCCACCAATACACTTGGAAAACAGCTTCCTTGAGAGCCCTGTTAGGCACTGAAATGTCTTCATCACTGAGCTTTCCATTACTTTCTCCATCTCTGTAAAACTCTCACTAACCAGCCTCCTCATTGGAACATGTATTTGGGTCAACTTGAATCCATGCTCCTGGGCCATGACCACTGGTACTGGCTCAGGAATAAATTCTGTCTCGTTCTCTTTGAGGCGAGAGGTGTGTTGGCAGGGATAAGACATGTACACACGCACATGTCAACACTGCGGTTGCAGTAATTTTAATTAGTTTACATGGCGTTCACTGTTTAATACATATTTCTCTCACGGCAGTGGAGGTGAGCCCGCCCTTTTCCTATTTTGCCTTTGCAGTGGTTGTTATCTGAGCTGTTTCCTAACACCATCCTGGGCATCTATTCCCATCAGGCTGTGCTTTTCTGTTGTTAAGCTTTATTTTATTTTTAAGTATGTTTGTGTGCTGGGTGCCTGCCTAGGGCAGAAGACAGCATCAGATTCCCTGAAACCCCAGGGTTACAGAGGGCTGTGAGCAGACATGTAGGTGTGAAGAATCCAGGTCCTCTGGAAGAGTAATCAGTGCCCTTAAAAACTGAGCTATCTTTCCAGGCCCTGTAACTTACTTTTAAATTGGTATATTTTAGGACTTTGATCAACACAATTTTTAAAAAGATGCATTTTTATTTTTTATGCATATGTGCTTGTGTGGGTGAATGTCATGTATGTGGGTTCCCAAGAGGCCAAAAGAGCATCAGTGGGGACCCTTGGGTATGGAATTATAGGCAGTTGTGAGCCACCCAATATGGGTGCTAGGAAATGGACTCAGGTTCTCTGGATGAGCAGCCAGTGCTCTTAGCTACTGAGTCATCTCCTCGGAGCCTCAATCAGAACTTCAGGGTCTCCAAATGACATGACAGACTTTGATGATTCCCCATGGAAGGCCTGACTCTCCCTGGAGTGAGAAAGGGGGTCAATGGGGAGAAGGGAAGGAGGAGAGTAAGAGGGAACTGGGATTGACATGCAAAACAAGGTTGTTTATAACTTAAATAAATAAATAAATAAAAACATTAAAAAAAGACAAAGAACTTTAAGGGTCCTAGGTGAACAGCCAGTGTTGTCATGTGCTTAGCAAACACCAGTTCCTGGGTTTAATGCCCAGCACCAAAAAAAAAAAAAAAAAACAACCAAAGGAACAAAATGTTGTGAGGTTTTGTTTTGTTTCCATATAGACAGACCATTGTCTCAAGACAGTTTTGATTCTGATTTTGTTTTTCTCTCCCTTTTAATATTTATTTACCAGGATCCTATTGGTCCTGGTTTTTTTTTTTTTTTTTTTTTTTTTTGGCAAATGCCAGCATCTGGCAGTTTAGGGTACAATTCTTCAACTTTAAGATGGTAGACTGTGAGAGAAAATTAATAACTAAAAGATACGGGACTCATGGCAAGAAGGGAAAACCAGAAAGAACAAGTGTTTCTGCCAATAGATATAGACAACTCCCTGCCTGGAGAGGACATTCTCCCTGCCCCCATTATCTTAAGGACAAGGCCACTGAGCCTGCTGGTCCTAGGGAAAGAAAACCCCCTAACCTTGCAGGTGCGCTAAACAATCCTACCCTGTAAAACCTTTATACTCTATGAAATCTCTGTAACCTTGGAAACCTTATGGGCTGAGACTAGCCATCTCAAACCTCCCTTTCCCTTTAAAAATGCTTCACAATTGTAAGCGGCACCTTACTCTTCTGATAGAGTGACTGATAGAGTGAGGTCCCAGCCGGTTTGGTTCTTAGCAATAAAAACCTTTTGCTTTTGCAGTCGGGAGTCACAACAGGACATAGTCAGGCGGTGGCGGTGGTGGTGGTGGTGGCACAGTCTAATCCCAGCACTTGGAAGGCAGCAGCAGGAGTCGGATCTCTTTGAGTTTGAGACCAGCCTGGTCTAAAAGAGCTAGTTCCAAGATAGGCTCCAAAGACAAAGAGAACCCCTGTCTCAAAAATCAAAAACAAACAAACAAAAAAAGATGGTGTACGTGATGTGCTCTAAACAAAAACTGGACTTCTGATTTGGGGTTTTGTTGATGGCACAAAGGTCCTTGTGCCCACAGATCACTAGGGCAACCAGGAATGTTAAACACTCAGGGGCCTCTTCTCAGTGGAGGAGATAAAACTCCCGTTTTCCAACCAGAAGGCTGAAGGCTGAGAGTGAATTTTGTTAAGGACCTGGTGACCTTGTCACTGTCTGTGAAGGACCTCACCCAAATTCCTCAGAAGGAGTGTCCCAGACTCTTCCCTCCCGAGATGGTTTCCCGTCCTTAGGGGAGATGTCACATGTATTTTATGGCCTGCTGACCTCCGCTATAGGTCAGAGACCACACTAGATTCTAGGCCTTTTAGCCATAGAGCCCACCCTCTTGGTCACATGCACTTTGTAAGAGAGCCTCTATGTAGTCACACAATGGCTTTATTGTGCACCTGGAATTGGGCTGATTGGACTGAGTGTTGCCTGGAAACCTTTTCCCAAACTGTGCTGTTTTAAATATGTCAACAGTGAGCCAGCCGCCTGGCATTAGACTCCTTGAAGCCTGATCCAGGCTGATGGCATCAATCCGCACCGGGTTTTCATTCTCACCTCTTCAAGAGGTTCACTTCTGGTGTAACATCTGCAGGGACCGCCTCAGGGGTTTTTTGTCTAGGTGGATGATCTTGTGATGCTCTTCGTGTGCTGGACAGTGAGCCAATGTTTCGAGGAAGCCACATGATCACAGAGTTTAACAGTGAATCTACCTTCTACCTGTTCCGTGTTGCTACGGTAGGATCAGGGTTAGGTCAGGTAGACTCAATGCCTTTTCAAAGAATGGTGTTTACAACTCAGTAAAGATTTATTGGGGCAGACCCTTTCATAAATGAAACACTATGTACTTTCGGCAAAAGTAAAACACAGTAAGGTTAGTGCTCCGTGTGAGCCACAGAATGGCCTATGTTAGTCATGGTTTTGAATGAGTTTATTAAGTATATCGCAAGCCAAAGTAAAAGAATTGATAACAAATAAGCAGACAGGTAGATGATGGGTGAATAGAAGATAGACAGATAGATGAATACATAGACAGACAGATAGCAAAACATTGTCAAATTAGATATTCAAACATTGAGCAGAAATAGACTATGGAAGCCTCTTTAAGGCAGCCAGCTTGATTTCCCCACTTACAGTTCTCTCGGGTGAGGCTTCTGGGTAAAACAAATTATATCAGAAAGGCAACATCACCCACTTCCATCCGGCAGACACTGTTGGGGAAATTGAGGCAGTCATCCAGAGTGCACAGCTGAGCTTCCTCCTGTGGTTGAGCCTCAGGCCTATCACACCCTGAGATAACAACAGTGACCTGAAGAATGGGTCTTCCTGCTGTCTCTACCGTTTTGGCTGTTTTGCCTTCCCTTCTCTTTGTCACAGAACTAGGGGACCAGCTCATCTCCAGATAATCTTGAGGACACTTTGAGACACGCGTGCTTAGGTCTGAAGTGTCAGCTGGAGATGGGGCCCTGCTTCCAGAGCCAGTTCCTCAGTGAACTCAAACAGCACCATTTATAGTATACTGGGTACGGCAGCTAGCTAAGAAGATTCACTGTGTCTGTACCTCTAACGCTGTCTGCAGCTGTCTCCTGGGACGAGCCTGTCCTTAGAGAAGGGAAAGGCATCTGCATGAGTTTTTGTCCTACTTACAGTCAACAAGGAGGCAGGCAGAGACCCCCCCCCCAGCTGCCTTCAGTTCAAAATATTCTTCACATCAAAGCAGCATATTCTAGGGCAACATGTTTTTAGCTTCTCCTCCAGAAAGGTCTGCAAAGTCCAGCATGGACCACCCTCATCTTGTAGTTCAGTGCACCCTCACCAGTTCACCGATGATGCCAGGCCGCAGGCCCTCCTAGGAGAGGACACACATATATCGCTTCCGTGTGTTATGGATTTCCCCTGTCTGAACCTCAAGGAAGTCTGACAGGGGATCAAGAGGAGCCAAGAACAATGCTCCCAGGCAGGGTTCATTCCTTTCCCAGAATAAACAGCAAAGCATTCCATGTTTTCCAGGTAATGCTACATTTGTAGCAGCTTGGCAAGTTTCTCCTTCTCCTTCTTCCCCTCCGCCCCATCCTCCTGTTGCCTTCATCTTCATCCTTCTACTCTTACTCCCTTCCTTCCTTCCTTCCTTCCTCTCCTCCTTTCTCCTTCCTCTACTTCCTCCTACTCCTTCCTTCACTGTTACCTTTCGTTTCCTTCTTTCCCTTTTCCCTATTCCTCATTCTTCCTTACTTACCCCTTCCTCTTCTCTCTCTTTTCCCATTCTTCTCCTCCCCTTCCTCCATTCTTTCCCTTCCTCCTTCCCCCCATCTCCTACCTCTTCCTCCTCCTCCTCCTTCTCCTTCTGTGACAGGGATAGAGCTTTTGTGACAGGGACAAGCCTGGGCCTTGTGCCTCCCTGACAGTCACATGGTTCAGAATTTATAGGATGCACAGATAAGCACAGAGCTCTGTGCATAGAAATAAACTTCACATACCTGATGTGATGGAGAGAACAATTAATTCTGTTTTGCCTTTTGTGGTGGTTTGAATAGGAACGGTCCCCATAGATTCATGTGTTTGAATGTTTGGTCATTAGGAAGTGGAGCTATTAGGAGGTGTGGCCTTGTTGGAGGAAGTGTGTCACTGCAGGGGTAGGCTTTGAGGTCTCATATGCTCAAGCTATGCCCAGTGTGGCAATAGTCTCTTTCTGCTGCCTGTGGATCATGATGTAGGACTCTCAGCTCCTTTTCCAGCACCATGTCTGCCTGCACGCCGCCATGATGATAATGGACTGAACCTCTGAACTGTAAGCCAGCCCCAATGAAATGTTTTCCTATATAAGGGTTGTGGTGATCATGGTGTCTCTTTGCAGCAATAAAACCCTAATAAAGATACCTCTTTTGGTTGTAAGCCTAACCTTTAATGGCTGAGCCATCTCTCCAGCCCTAACAAAGACACACCTTTTTAATACTAGCAGATTTCAACAGAAATAAACTGACTGATGGGTTTGGAGGGGAAAAAAGAATGAGTTTGTGGCCACCTTTTAAAAGCCGAGATTTGAGCTAAATTCCAGCTCACAAATCTTTAGTAAGGAACTGCTCAGTGGTGGACACAGTGAGGCTGTGGTACTGCCTGGGGAAATACGTCAGCTGGGCCAGCAAGACGGCTCAGTGAGTGAAGGGACTTGCTGCCAAGTCAGGCAGCCTGCATTTTATCCTGCATAGCAGAATAGAAAACAGCTCCTGGAAGCTGTCTTCTGACTTCACGTGTAGCCTACACACCTCCACCCCCGCCACACACACACACGCACCCTGTTTTGTGTGGTTCAGAGAATGATCTGTGATAGCCACACATCCAGTTTTGAATGAATGCATTTATTTAGTACATAGCAAGCTAAAGAACTAGAATAAATAGCGAATGATAGAAGACAGAGAAATAAATGATAAGGGACAGACAGAGAGCAAAACATTGCTCAAAACTCCAGCAGGATCACTTGGAAAGACCCCCAAAGGCAGCTAGCTGAGTTCCCAATGTGTCCCAGGCAGAGCAGAGTGTCCCCTCTAGTGAGGCTTGCAAGGGTAAGAGCAAAGAGCAACATAAAGGTGACATCCTCAAGCCTGGCGCTCGCTCATGACATCCAGCAGAAACAGCTGGGGAAGTGGAGAGGGGCAGCTGGAGTTCCTGGTTGAGTGTTCTCTCTCTGGCTGAGCTTCTAACCCCTCTCTTCCTGCAGGCTCCTTTACATCTCAGAACAAACAATAGTGACCTGTTGACTGTGAAATGCTGTGCCTTCCAGCTGTCTCCAAGACAGCTGTTTTCACTTTGGGATCACTCTGTTTGTGTCTCCCCCCTGTCACAGAGTTAGGGGCAGCTCATCACCAGACTGGGAGCCTTGGGGAACACTTTGAGAGGACCATGCTTGAGTCTGAAGTGGGAGTGGGGAGGGGGTAAACTCAGGTTTCCAGTGTTCAAACAGCACATAACTTTGCCTATGTAAGTACACTACTGCCACACAAAAGAAGTAAACAGAAGAAAAATTAAAAAAAAAAAAAATAGCGGTGTCACTTAGTGAAGCAGAGAAGGCATAGGATAGAAGATTCAAGAATAACACAGAAAACAAGAGAGGCGAAAAGAAGGGAGCCCACTATAAGGTGGAGAGCCCAGTGTGGGAGGACTCCTCTCCTTAAAAACAATGAAGAAGGGGAAAGAAGGGAGAGAGAAGGAAGGAAGGAAGGAAGGAAGGAAAGAAGGAAGGCAGGCAGGCAGGCAGGCAAAGTCCTATAAGCCTCCCATCATGCCCTGAGATGCTGGGATGCTGTGGACACTCAGATCTTAGTAGGACAACGTGAAACTCACCCCCACACCCATGCTGAGGCTACAGCACTGCTTTAGAACACACAGTGACACCACATGCTCTGGGTGTCATCAACACAAGTGACCCTAGATCACGGAAGGCTGAGAGAGAGGACTGGAATTTTGAGACCTACCTGGGAAACAGTGAGTGAGACCCTGTGTCAAAAACAAAACGAAGTTTAGAACCCTGAAGTAAAGTAAAGTAAAGTAAAGTGGTGAAATTGAGTGGTGCCGTGGGACTGCACTCACAGTTTTCTGGAGGCTTCAGTAGAGTAATATAAACGTAAGGCTAGCCGTGGCTAAGACAATCATGAGATTGTCTTACTCAAGGGCAGGGGACAGGGCAGAGGGGATGGGGCAGCAAGCTGGTTGGTGTTAAACAGACACGTTCACCAGTTCTTTCCTAAATGCTAAGGCACTGTAGAACCAATCAATAGCTGATATTCACTGATGCTGTGAATGTAGGAGGCCGCGCTCCCCACCGTAATGGAAGTGGAAACACTGCTGAGTCCGCAGGTCCTGCTCCCCTGAGAGCTGGAGCTGCCTCTGGAAGTTACTTAATTCGGGTCAAGTGTAAGGCAGGAGCATTCAGGAAAGCCATCGGTCAGGGAACGCTGGTTCAAACGCACTTTGAAACAGGAGAGGTCTTCCAGGTCTCAGTGGAATCCCCGAGAGGTACCCAAAGGACGCTTTCTTAGCCGGGGATTCCTCACATGTTTCCTGCATGTTTGAAATGCCACCCCGAGAGATGCCTTTAAAGAGAGAGAAGGCTAGAGAGAAAAAGAAAAAGAGAGGAGAACTGAGTATAAAAACAGAGTCAGAGACTGAAGAGAGATTTAGTGGTTAAGAGCAGGGACTGTTTACAGAGGACCCAAGTTCAGATCCCAGCAGCCAATCAGGCAGCTCACAACTGCATAAGCTGACGACATGGCTGCTCCATGGTATGGTTATGGGTAGGTTCTTTATTATAGATAAGAGGGGGAGAACAGCCACAGGCATCTGGGAGAGTCTAGAACAGAGAGAGAAAGAAGTAGACTATTGTGTAAGTACCATGTGGTAATCAATTGTGCCACTGGAATACCCATCAAATGTTTTTTAGTTTTTCAAGATAGGGTTTCTCTGTTGCTTTGGAGCCTGCCCTGGAACTTTCTCTGTCGGCCAAGCTGGCTGCAGACTCACAGAGATCCACCTGCTTCTGCCTCCTGAGTGGTGGATTGAAGGCGTGCTCCACCACGGCCCAAAGAAGTAGACTGAACGTGGCCAGGGCTGTTTGTGAGAGAGGAGAGAAGAGCAGGTGGGAGAGAACAGGGAAAACAGTGAGAGAAACAGAGCAGAAAGGGAAGGGAGTGATGGAGGGGGACAGAGGGGTGGGGAGAGAGGGGGAGAGGGAGGGAGGGAGATAGAGAGAGAGAGGGAGGGGGACAGAGAGAGAGAGGGAGGAAGGGAGGGGGCAGAGAGGGGGGACAGAGAGGGGGAGAGAGAGAGAGGGAGGGAGGGAGAGAGAGAGGGAAGGAGAGAGAGAGGGGAGAGAGAGAGAGAGGGAGGGAGAGAGAGAGAGGGAGGGGGAAGAGAGAGAGAGGGAGGGAGTGAGGGAGGGGGACAGAGAGATGGGGGAGAGAGAGGGGGAGAGGGAGGGAGGGAGAGAGAGAGAGGGAGGGGAAGAGAGAGAGAGGGAGGGAGTGAGGGAGGGGGACAGAGAGATGGGGGAGAGAGAGGGGGAGAGGGAGGGAGGGAGAGAGAGAGAGGGAGGGGGACAGAGAGAGAGAGAGGGAGGGAGGGGGACAGAGAGAGAGGGGAACAGAGAGAGAGGGGGAGTGAGGGAGGGGGACAGAGAGGGGGAGAGAAGGGAGAGAGGGAGGAAGTGAGGGAGGGGGACAGAGGGGGGGACAGAGAGGGGGACAGAGAGAGAGAGGGAGAGAGAGAGGGGGAGGGAGGAGGACAGAGAGAGAGAGAGGGAGGGAGGGAGGGGGACAGAGAGAGAGGGGGGAAGAGTAGCAGGATTCTAAGGAGATTGAGTAGCTGTGGGAGGAAAACATGGTTGGATGGAGTTTAAGGTAGGGTAGGAGGTGGGAAGGGCTGGGATGCTAGCATGGACTTTGAAATGTGTAACAGGCACTTGGGAGGCCAGCATGGGCTTTGATATGCTGCTAGGAGACATGGGTAGCCATCTGTCCCCTCTGCAAGAGGTAAGGAAAACAATCCTTTTTGGTAGAGGGCAATCATTCTCACAAGTTCCCAAGGAATGCTGGCTTTTATCTAACTGTCAGAAATCCTTCTATAATTCAGGTTGAGTTCATTTCTGGATATTTGGACTGCCTTTCAGAGTTCTGGAATTCCCTTTGGACCTGACAAGAACTACCTGTAACTCTAGTTCCAGATGGTCTAATACCCTATTTTGGCCTCATGAATGCCTGCACTCATGAACACACACACACACACACACACACACACACACACACACACACACACACACACACACGGGGGGGGGCAGACATAATTTAAAAGGAAAAAATTGTGGAGTCATAGGGAATTTTAGTTAATAAGACCAAATTTGACTCCCCACTTTATAGTCAATGCCTCAGCCTCAATAGGAACAACATACAAGTACTGAAGTAATTTAACAGTTCAGGTTGCAAAGCAAGCATGCTACTCAGAGACCTGAGACCACACAGCAGGGTTAATAACGGCAAAGGAACACATGGCCAAAAGAGACTGTTGGTGTGGCTTACGCTTGTGTCCAATTCATGGACTAGAATCACTGGGAATTTGGAATATTTGCATATGCAAAATAAGGTCTCCTAGGGAAGGAACCTGTGAAGGGTACAGCTTACAGATAGCTCCAGAGAAACCAGAATTGGGGCTGGAGAGATGGCTCAGCCATTAAAGGTTCACAACCAGAAATGGAAGAGAAATCAGAATTGTTAGACGGGCAGGCTTTTATCCTCAATGGAAGGGATGCACGTGCCTTTGTTCCTTCTGGAAGTGTTAATACCTGGCAATCTTTGCTATTTTGTTAAGTGGGCTTTCATCGAATCCCCGGAATCCTGAGCATTCTCTCTTGGTCAATAGAACCCGTCTATATGCTCATTACAAATCCTTCCCCACTAGGTCCAGACCCCTGAGCTCTGTTTCTTGGTCAGGAGAACCCAGACTCATGGTAAAGGTCACAAGGGCTTTGTTAAAGAGATGTAAGGGGGTTTGCAAGGGAGTTTCCATGTAGCCATGCCTACAGCTTTGTTGTGATGATTGTCATGAGGGTACTCTTTCCCAAGTTTTACTGTGCTTAAATGGATAAGAAAAATAAATCACCTGGTCAGACTCCAGAGTCTTTTGGCCTAGTACCAGCTGTGGTAGTTTGAATGTAATTGGCCCCCATAACCTCACAGGGAGTGGCACTATTAGGAGGTGTGGCCTTGTTGGAGGAAGTGTGTCACTGAGGGGGTGGGCTTTGAAGTTTCCTATGCTCAGGATACGGCCCAGGCTATGATGCTTTCAGGGACCCTGCCCCACCTCCCTCCCAGGAACCCGAGCCATTTAAGTTTTACTAGCCCTTCCCATATGTACCTGCAGGTGTTTCTTCTCACGATTTAGTCATGAAAAAAAGTGTGTTTATTGAATCACAGGATCTGTGGTTTTGAGTCTGTACTGAAAACATGTCAGAGCTGGAACATTTGGGGTATTTAGTTTGGGGTCTGGGAATGTTCCAGCTTTGGGGACAAGAGCAGGAATGGACTTTGCCAGAGCTGCCAAGACCCCTCCTTGTCCTAGGCACACAAATGAGAGAGTCCAGTTCCTTTGCTCTTGGCTGCTAACCCCCCAAGAAAGCTATACCAGGGATATAGGATCCTTAGAGTTTTTGATCCATTTTGTCTATATATAAAAGTTGATTAATAGATGCAGTTCAAAGGCGCTGGGTGCTATGAATTAATATAGGTGTTGTCTGGAATGCTGGGAAAGCTGGGGATTAATTCATTTAGTAGAGGACTTGCCTAGCTCTCATTCCTCAGCACCAGGAGTTTGTTGCTGCAGATCTACAATCCCAGCATTTGGGAGATAGAGGCAGGAGAATCAGTTCAGGCCAGCTACATACGGAGTTCAAGGTCAGTCTAGGCTACAATGAGAACCTATCTCTAAATAAATAAATAAGATAGAATGCTAGGAGGGAAGGGGTATGTTTGTACCTGTCAGTCTGTATGGAGATTTATTCACTCGTGGTCTTGTGCTGCCAAGCTTGTCCTTCCCACCAACCTCACTTCTACTATGACAAGGAGGTGGCAAAGGACGCCTTTTTCATCTCTGAGGTCACCTTCGATGTGGAGCGGCTCACCTGCAGCTGTTTAGAAGACCCAGAGTCTTAGGAAGACCAGAAGAGTCTAAAGAAACCAGTCACCACTTTTTGAATGTTTCCATGCCCAACACCAGACCTTTCCATAGTCTTAGAGTCTCTGTTTAAGACACAGACTGTCAACAAGAAGTTATTGTTAATATTTCTGATGATTATATCCTGTGATTTGAATGTATCCCCCTAATTTCATGTGTGTGATACCATATGTTGACTGTATTTGTTGGGGCTATACTCTTGGGAGGTAATTAGCATTAGATGGTGTCATGAGGGTGGGGCCCTTTGTGGTTGCATTAGTGGCTTTGGAAGAAGGAGGAGGGACTTGAAGTGGTGCACTTTCCCTTTGTCCCCTTGTGATGCCCATCCCAAGTTAGGATGCGGTGAAAACACCCTCACCATATGGCAGCATCTCAGTCTGCTCAGCCTCTGCAAACCTTTCTTCTCTGTAAAATAATAGGTCCCAAACATTTTGTTACACCAACTGAAAACAAACTAAGACAGAGTGCTTCCTGATGTCTCATGGGTCTGAACAATTTAATAGCTTTGAGTTCTTAAGCATGCCCTGTGTTGATGGGAATGTCAACTTTATTACAGTGTGTGGTGTCTTACTTCAATAAAATCCCATCAGGGTGTATCCCAATGACATTTCTTTCATGAGCTTGAATCTATTGTAGTCAGGCCTCCTCTTGTTGGGGAAAGATAATGCACAATGAGGATAATTAAATTAGATTCTGAATGTCATGAATTTAACTGTGAATATTATAGCAGGATTTTTTGTTTTGTTTTAACTTAGTGTTAAAATCACTCAGACATGGTAATGAAGTTGGTCCCCAAAATGGGGACATGTGGAAACCATGGCAATGAAAGGTGTGATGGGAAACACAGGTATATTGCTTGGAGACCGCCTGGCACACTTCAGATGGCAACCTAAAGGGCTAAATTTAGAATGCAGAAGCAAAGCCTAAATGTTACTGGAAGCTGTTTCTTCTCTAGATCCCGGGGATCAATGACCAGAATTGCAGATGGGAGCAGTCAGGGAGCAGAACAAGCCTGCTCACTACCTGACATTGGCCCTAAGCCAGGGGCCTCCCCACTATCAGGCTCAGCATCCAAAAACTGAGGCATGCTCAAGATTGCGCTAAATCTCAGAATGTCCAGAAGACAGAGAATCTCATTGTTGCTGGGGACGTTTGATAAGCAATTGAAAAGGACAAAAACCCCATTAACATGTTTTGAAGGTGATAGAGCTGACATCCTGCCTTGACCCTCAATCCCCATCCTATGCAGTCTCCGGAGCACAATAGACTTCCAGTGCTCCATATCACAATATGCAAACAGCCCTGGGAGGAGGAAGGAGACTGGGACTTTCTAGATTCTCTGAGCTGTGTGTTCCAAAGCCAACTGCTCACACTGACAATCCCAGATATGGCTGACATGAAGAACTCAGTGGAAGTTCCCCCTCATAAGGCCCTTCTTTGAAGCTCACAGTCCCTCTTCCTTGAGCTCTGATGATCAATGTGTCCTCAACTCACATGGTCTGGTGACCAACCAGTGTAAATCAGCTGCATGGCAGGACTTTCCTGTAGCTGTGAGTGTTCTGTGCAAATCCAGATACCCGAGAAAACAGACCCACTCTCCACCCTTTCATTGAGACAGCAATCCAGTCTAGCATCAAATTTTTTATGCAGCCAAAGATGACCTTGCGTTTCTCATTCTACTGCCTCTACCTCCCGACTGCTGTTACTGCAGGTGTGTGTCACACCCAGTGTACATATGCAGTGATGGAGGTACATGCTAGGCATGGCCAGGCTAGGTCCATGCCGGAATGGCCAGGCTGAAGTATAGGAACCCAGATTGGATGGGGGGGGCAGGAGGGGAATCCCGTAGCTGTCATTGGAAAGCACAGCCCACCAAATACCTCACGAATGGAAAGAGTCAGCACAGGAAGGTGTGAAGGCCTGGATTCTTGCCAGGTTCCTAAAAAGGAACTGTGTACTGAGAGATGAGAGGATGCCAGAGGTACAGATAAAAGTTCATGTTTGTTCCAGACAGCTTGATGATGATGATGATGATGATGATGATGATGATGATGATGATAAATAACAACAACAACATTCTGGCTAAGAGTAGTTATAATTCACTCCTGCTATCCCAGAATCTGAGAGGCTGAGGCAGGAGGATCCCTGAAAATTCAAGGCTGGCCTAGGCTACATAGTGAGTTCTAATCCACTCAGGGCTAAGAGTAAAACCCAAACACCCACCCATCCAAACACAGAGCTGTTTTAAGCTATGTATGACAGAACATGCTTACAATCCTAACACTTGGAGGCAGAAGGGTTAGCAAGTCTGGTATCAACCTGGGCTGTAGAGAGCCTGAAGAAAAGAGAAGAAGAAGAAGGAAGAGGAGGAGGAGGAGGAGGAGGAGGAGGAGGAGGAGGAGGAGGAGGAGGAGGAGGAGAAGAAGAAGAAGAAGAAGAAGAAGAAGAAGAAGAAGAAGAAGAAGAAGAAGAAGAAGAAGAAGGAGAAGAAGAAAATCAAAACACTTTGACTCAAGATAATCTTCCAGTGAATTTGTAAATTTCTTGTCTATAATGTTATAGGCACAATTGAATATCGTATGACAACTGCACAGTGCCAGAGAGGTTTCTGGTGTGCATGAGCCAATTGTACGGCTTACCCCAGTGCCATCTCCAGCTACAAGTCACATCCTAGTGCTGAAGGAGCTCTGCATGAACAAGCTGTTCAAGCAGGAGAAAGCAGGTGATCTGTACACACCTGTAATTCAGCACTAAAGATGCAGAGTTGGAGACTAGCCTTGCCTACATAATGAATTCCAGGCCAGTCTGGTCTCTAATAATATGAAACTCTGCCTTGATTAGAAGAAGAAAGGGAGGGGAGTACAAGGGGAGAGGAAGAAGGGAATAAGGGAAGAGAAGAAGGAACTGAAGCGAGGGAGGGGAGAACTAAACAAACCCTTAAAACCCAAAACAGATCTGCTGTCCATTTCTGGGTGTAGCCAAAGGGAGTGCAGTGCATACAGGGAAGATGACTGGGGACTGGTGTTTATTGGAAGACTGATCATAATAGCCAACAAATGGAGTCAACCTTGGAGCCCATCAGTGGGTGAGTGGATGAAGAAAGTGAGCTACACTTAGACAATAAAACATTCACCCACAAAAAAAAGAACGAAATTCAGGGACAGAGAGATGGCTCAGCAGTTAAGAGCACTGGCTGCTCGCGCAGAGGACCCCAGTTTGATTCCCAATACCCACATGGCAGCTCATGACTGTAGCTCTAGATCCAGGGGATCGGATGCCCTCTTCCGGCCTCCATGGGTACTAGGCACACAGGTGGTACACATACGCAACGCAGGTTATACATTGACACACATACACAAATCTTCAAAAAATAAATAAATAAAAATGAAGCTGTCATTTGCAACAAAATGTAAAGAACTGGAGTGTTAAGCAAAACAAGCCAGGCACAGAGACACAAATATCACAATTCTTCCTTATGTAGAAACTAAAATGAAACCTGCCCAAGTGTGGGAGAGCAGTTAGTAGAGGCTGGGGATGGGGATGGGGGTGATGAAGGGAGGTTGCATACCAACACAGCAACACAGCAGGGTACCAGGGTTTTAGGGTGAAACCTTTGCCTGAACTCCCACCTGTCCCAACACACCAGGTAAAGCAACTAGACATGGGAAAAGGCAGAGAGAGAAACGTAATCAGTGAGGCTGGGTGAAGAACAGATCAGGTGTCCAGTGGCCCCAGATACGTCTTCAAACTATTGCCAGGAGCTTCAGTTTGACCAAGTCTTGCTTTCTCGTGGAGCTGGGGCTCTCAGCCAGGACCTTATGCAAGCCAGACAAGTGCTCTGCCTCTGTGCTGTGTCCCCAGCCCTGCTTTGGGTTAGCTAGAGGAAGAATGGGGGCAGAGGCTAGAGGTACACAGAATCCAGCAGGCCTGGGCACGGCGTAGTCTACTTGATTCTTGCCTTGGTTCTGGGTCTCGTGGGTCCAAGTCCTTATAAACTGGGTCCAGCTTCAGAGTGGTCTCATCAGAGGGTGCTCCATCTGCAAGAGTCTGGAATGCAAGGTGGCTGCAGGCTTAGGACACTGACTACAGGCTCTCAAGTGCCTTTTGGGGTGTGGAAAGGGGTGTAGCAAAAGCCAACAGAACAGGCCTTAGTAGGCCCCCAGACATTAGCATAATTGATGCCATGATGGAGGCTCCATTGAGGCCATAAAACTCAGCACGGAGACGGCACCACCTGCCAAAATGAAAACAAAGACCTAATCCATCAAAGGCCATGGCTCTAGGAAAGTCCCTACATGTGCTAATCTTGCTCTTTGGCATCTGTAGTTCTGCTTTTGGCTAACTGTTCTTGTTAACTGAAGTATATCAACTCAGGATGTGGTTTTGTGCTTAAAAGCTCACCCTGACAAGGGCTTGGGGCTATGCTGGGACCCTGAACACCCAGTGTATTGCCAGCTGGCTAATACAGCCATTCTTTTGGCTCAAACCCATGTCTGAGTGGTCTTCTCTGGTGGATTTCCTACAACACCAACAGTGAGATAACCCAGCTGCTCTTACCTTAATGCCTTGTGGCTTGAAAGACAATGATACAGGCGCCACACACATTATACATACACACATGCACAATACTGCACACAATACTATACGCACACCTGACACAATACTGCACACACATGTTACACAGGTTTCACACATACACACAAAACCAGGAGGAGAACTCCACCCGTTTCCCAGATCCTGTTGGCAGGATGGTGGGGTCCTAACCCTCGCAGAAAGCAGCTCAGCATTCTCCGGGTGGTTCTTTTTCTAGTGTTCTTTCTGCCTCTGATGTGAGGAAGTCGTTTTGGAACTTTGAAGTGACCAGCCTCCTTTTTTGCCCTCTTCTATCTACACAGCCAGCAGAACCTTGATTGAATTTAATAAGTTGGAATGTAAATTTTAGAATAAAAAAAAATCAATGACGATCTTTGAACGTGTAATTTTGCTCTTTGACATAAGAACATGTAAGTTTTTCATGGCAGCAAGTTATGGAGACCAGGGAGGGGGTTGTGAGAAGCACAGAGTTACCATCTGGTCAGAAGTGCGCATGCTCCATGGGACCTGTTCCTGGTGTCTATGGTGAAGTAGTCCGGTGAGGCCGGACACTTAGCTTGTGGTCCTGTGTATCAGAACACTACTGTAATCAGGATGCCCTTGCTTGTGGTGAGAGGCAGAGACAGTGGCCCCCAAAAGGAGACTAGAACTATGCAGGGTAGGACCTCTGCCATGAAGACACATGCCAAGGCAGGGTGAGTACACCCTTAGAGGAAGCAGAGGGTGTGGGTGATCTCAATGCCTTCCCTGACCTGTAGACTAGAAGCATGTCACTAACGTGTAGCTTTCAGGAACACAGGGAGCAGCGGGTCTCATTAAACACTCACACAGGGTCTGGGCAATGAAGGGTCTGAGCTGAAAGGAACATTTTATTTCTTCTGAGAAAGATTTCATATTGAATGAGATAAAGAAAAGGGGGCTGAGGAACTATCTCAGATGATAAAAATGTGTGTCCAACAAGTTCAGTTCCTAGCATCCATAGTAAAAAACATCTGGGCATGCTGGCACAGGCTTATAGTTCTAGGGCTTGAGAGGTAAAGACAAGAGGATGGATGCCTGGAGTTTCCTGGCCAGTCAATCTATCCTAATAGGCAAGCCCCAGGTCCCAGTGAGAAATCATGTCTCAAACAAAAATGTGGATTGCTCTCCAGAGGAATGACACCCAGGGTTAACTGTTGACAGCCCCCCCCCCACCACACACACACATGAATATAAGACTTCCTAGATCAGGCTTAGCTGTGAACAACTTTCCTTTGAGATCAGTAACATTAGGGTAGCCTGGACTGGAGAACTGCTAAGAAGTCAGCAAAGGGAACCCTCCTGAAGGGAGACTTATGTCCCCTTGGTGACGAGGAGGCCAGCGAAGGAGAGATGGAGCACCTATCAGAGAGCACATCACAGCAGGTCTGGGCTGGTTGGAAGCCCGGGGCAGCAGCAGCCTCCACACTTGCGTGGCTGGAAGACATCCAGCAATTTTGCTTTGCATTCCTGTGGTCTTTTCCGGTTTATCTTGTTAGAGTCTTACCCACTCCACAGAGCACACGTGCTTTGAGCACCAGGAGAATTTGTGCTTTGCACCAGGCTCTTCAGCTAAGAGAGCCCTCCACTCCCACCCCGTGTGTGTGTGTGTGTGTGTGTGTGTGTGTGTGTGTGTGTGTGTGTGTGTGTGTGTGTTTAAAGACAGAATTTCTCTATTGTTGTCCCGGTTGCACCAAAACTCTCTCTGTAGACCAGGCTGGCCTTGAACTCAGAGATCTGCCTGCCCCTGCCTCCCAACTGCTGGGATTAAATGTGTGCACCACCGCCGCCACGACCAAGAGGCTTCTCTTTGACATAAGCTTTCAGAGCCAAATGGGCCAGTGAGGCTCTTCCTTGACTCTTGACCATTACTGCTTTCTCAGGTTCCTTGTCTACCCCACCCCACCCCCATATATTCTGGCAATAGCTCAGAAATGTGACTTCATATAACCACTAGAATGGTGTGTGTGAGTCCATGTTGGAAGGAACTGGGTGGTGTGTATAAACGGTTTCACTTTACCAAAGGGAAGACTGAGAATAAAGTGCTGCTTTGGAGAAGACAGGGTTGAATGAGTCGTCACAGCTACTGTATGGGCTCTGAAGCTCTTATTGGGGCATTTCCTTTACAAAACAAAAGGTTTGTTAGTCATACAAGCCCTCCGGGAGATGGACTCTGCAGTGTTAGGGAGCAGGGGCCAGCCAGTCTTGAATTTCCTCATCGCTTTTGGTTCTTCTTAGCTTGTGAACTACTGCCAAGACAAGAATTCCTGCCACTGAAACATGGAGTGACATTCACCATGACAGTGACAAGGCTTGAACAAGCCGCAAAGTTCTTTTCAAACTAATGATAAACGCATGTTGTAAGCAGGAGGCTGGAAGGGCCGCAGGGCAAGAGGTCTTCAGAACTTGAAAGGTCTTCCAGCACAGCCTTCGTGACAGCTGCACTCCAGAGATGCCTGTGCACCCTGTGAGGGTAGGAGGTGCTCCTCTGTCTAGGCTGGAACTAACACATTCTAGGTGTGCAACTGTCTCTGTAAGTCCCATAAATGCTGAAGGCGTTCTATTTTCAAAATTAAACCCTTTCCAGGCTAGAGAGATGGCTCAGCAGTGAAGAGAACACATACTGTTCTTGAAGAATTCCAGAGTTCTGTTTTCATCCACATGGGGCCCTTCATAGCCTCCTGAAACTCCAGCTACAAGGGGATCTGCTGCTCACTCTCTTCCAGACCCCGACAGTACCTGCGCTTGTGTGCACGTATTATCTCCAACATACACATAATTTAAGGATAAAATATACATCTTTACAGATGCATGCTAAGCGAGCCCTCTGCCAGTGAGCTACACACACCACCCTTCTTGCTTTGCTTAACCTCTAGAGAAGGCCTCGCTAAATAGACAAGCTCGGTCTGGATCCTGGAATCCTTCTGCCTCAGCACCTTTTTATATGCTTAATGCAGTGGATGCATTAATGCAACTTCCTACTTTACTGTTTCTTATGTTTATAGTAATCTTAAATATTCCTTCAATCCGGAAAATGGCTTTGCCCTTATTTTCTTCTGGTTTTGAGTTTCAGGTTTGTGTTTATTTTGTTTTTGTTTGTTTGGTTTTTTTTTTGTACTTATATATTTGACCATTTCATTTTAACCTGCTATCTGGAAGTGGAGGTTTGAAATACCTCATTTTAGGATATGTGATTTATTCCTTCATTTATCCTTCTAACACAAATCTCTATGTGTGTATGTGGGGAGACTTTTCTTCTACCCCTTTTGAGGGTCTGTTCCTATGCCCTGTGAATTAAACAGCTAAAAGATAGATTAGCAGGAGAAGAGACCTTATGAGTATCTAGATATCACTAACAGAGGTAATAACTCCAAGTGGTTATTTCCCTAACAGGGAAAGGGAGCAGGGAGAGAGGCGTCCAGGGAAAAACAAATAGGTTTGTCTAAGAAAGACAGATGAGGTAGGAGATAAAGATGCTGTCTGTTAATACAGGTGTGGTAGTCCTCCCCTCCTCCCCAGGGCCATGAAAACCGCCCCCCCAGAAACAGGATTTAGAACGACTTCCCCTCCATCTCCTCCCTGGGAGTGGAAACTGCGCAATGGGGAGTTTCCTGCAGCCAGAAGTGTCCAACGATGGAAGCACAGAGCAGGCTTCGTTTTGCATTTGCTGATTTTCAGAATCTTCAGCTTTAAATAACTGTACTATCCACTCTGGGGTTGAGGAGTTTCACACACACACACACACACACACACACACACACACACACACACACACACCTGCCATCAGCTTCTCCAGATTGAGGCAGAGGGAAGGAACTGTGACAGCTTAAATCCTCTCATTAGTCAAACATTACAAGTAGAACCAAGGTTTGGAGAGATGGATCAGTTGGTCAAAAGCTTGCAAGCAAGGGGAATTCCCACTTTGATTCCCAGAACCCATGTAAAAAAAAAAAAAAAAAAAAAGAAAAGAACCCCCCCCCCCGGGGTGTATATGCATTTATCTCAGTGCTGGGGTGTTGGAAATAAGAGGATCTTTGGGGCTCTCTGGTCAGCCAGTGTAGCCTAATTGGTAAGGGTGATAGACTGTCTCAAAGGAGGTAAACACTTTTCTAGAGGATGGTATCAGAGGTTGTCTTCCAGCCTCCAGGTATACATACATACATGTGTACCTACATATGAGCACATATGCACATATCAAGACATCGTCAACCTCATCTTCCACATGCCTCGCTAGACACGCGTGAGCCCGCGGAGAGAAGTGAGGGAGGTGCATACATAGCTGGGGTAGAGGCACAAACTGGACAAAGGTGAGTCTGTTGGTTTGGATGGAGTGAGAATATTCAACTCTTACTGTGGTGGCCCACAAGTGAGACGCAGGTCCCAGAAAGCTGGCTGAGCTTTCTGAGTGGTTAGTTACTAGAATAATGAGGGGCAATAGAAGGTACTCTTGCAGGCCAATTTGGTATAAGGATTGTTTTGAGTCAAAGGCAATTAGAATACAGACACAAAAGAGCTCTGTCCATGCCTTGTATGCCTAAATGTAGATGACCGTGGTGTAGAGTCAGCCTCCTTTCTTTCCCAACAAGGACAGAGGAAGCTGTCAATCACTGAGACACTGCAGGTCTTTACTACCCTCTGGAGGCACCAGAGGGACCCACCTACCCCACTAACTCACCTGGGTGTCTGGTTACCTCTTCTGTCTCCCTAGAATTTGCTATCCCTGGAGCTCAGAATGCCTTCCCTTTGTCGTGTCATTTTTGAACAAATTTATGTTCTTTGTGGCAATGTTAAATAAACACAAATTCTAAATGTGCCTTCCTCCCTCTGAACGCTCTTGTGTGTATGCCTAGTGTACCCTTTAATAAACCCCTGCTTGCCTTTCTCTAGTTAATCTGTCTTTTGTTAGTCTAATTTACAGTCCCAGTCAGTGTATAGAGGAGGGTGAGAGGAAATGCATTCATTTCCCTCCTACAATAAATGAAGACTTGAATGTAGACAGATGCTAAAAATAATACAGGTGTAGAGCCACAGACGATTGTTAAAAGACAAGACAGTAGAATAGGCTAGTCGGTCATTAGGGCTCTGGACCAAGAGAGGGAACTAATGGGCCAGGGGAGGGGGTGCCTTTGACAGGAATGGTGGATTCTGCTTTCTCCTTTGAAAATAAAGGTAGTAAAAAGAAGGTGGGGTTGGAAATTTGTGGTGTGTGTGTGTGTGTGTGTGTGTGTGTGTGTGTGTGTGTGTGTTCACAGCAGTAGACCACTGACTAAGACACCAACTAGCTTCTTACGTTTTGAGTGTCCTTTGACTGTGCTTCAGGGCACCTACGAAAAGCCTAGCCTGCTGAGGGCGAGCCTGCAGCCTGGTGAGGGTGGGCTGGCCTTACTGAAGTATCCCGGCTCAGCATTGAGTCCTATGACACAAGCTAAGAGGAATCTGTATGGCCGATGGGAATTCTGTAGGTCTTCTGGTCATGATCCTTAAGAAGGATGACACAGGAAGGGGTCAAGAGACGTGCGGCTCGGTGGCCAGAACTTTCCTTTGAAGGGGGAAGATTCCACTGTGTCCATACAGAACTCAGCTGGCTCCTGAAGTCCTGGTCTCCCTGAATCTCCCCCACTGCAACACCTCACAGCCTTACACTTTTTTTATTATAAATTTATAATCCACAAGCTTTTAACACACCCGGTGGTTCCCGTGTCCCTCAATAGCTACAGCCTGGTGATAATGAGTCTCTCAGGACAACCCCATCTCATTTTTAGTGATTTTTTTTTTGAGCCAGAATTTGTTTTCCCCAAAGATTAAACCTTTCACTGAATTTGTTTGGGGACTGTTTTGGGGTGCTGAGACCCTGCAGGCAATGGCCCGGGAGCTAAGGAGCCTGAGAAATCCCAGATAAAAAGGTGCTGAGGAGACTGGGCTGTAGCTCAGTTGGTAGAGTGCTTGCCTGGCATTCACAAAGGCCCAGGTTCCATCTCCAGCACCATATAAACCGGCTGCTGAGGCAGACACCTATAATCCCAGACAGAGGAGGATCGCAAGTTCAAGGCCATCCTAATCTACAAAGCAAGTTTGGGTTACATGAAACTCTATCTCAAAGAAAGACATCAAGGTCCCACTACCATGGTGGGCAGAAGAGAGATTGGGAAATAGCTTTCAAATGGTAATTTTAGATAAGAGCAGCAAAGAGAACCCGGAACATAACACTTAGCGCCCCCTTCACCGTGGAGTTGAGGGGAATGCTGCCCCCTGGTCGCTCACTGCTAGACCCAGGTCTACACACTTGACCACATTCCCAGTGGACTAGGGAGAGTGTTTCAGTCTGTGTTCCCAGCAAACAGGCAACCCCCACCCCACGTTG
>JANBXA010000190.1:17862500-17935000 GCA_030556225.1 Cricetiscus sungorus | reverse complement strand
GGGTTATAGGTTAAAGGAGAGCTCTGCATTTCATTTCACTTAGTTATATAAACCTAAAACTGCTCAAAAATACAATCTAAAACTTTTTTAAAAAGGAAAATTTTAAAAATCGTTCTCTGTGATCTCCAGAACTCACATAAAAAGCCATACGCAGTGGAGCGTTCCACTCCTATGGCCAGATGGGAGGTCAAGACAAGAGAGTGAATGAGAAGCTTGCAGGCCAGCTAGCCTAAAGTAGGCAGTGTGGCAAACCAGGGAGACCCTGTCTAGTCTCAACAGGGTGGACGGAGAGAACCAAAGCCAAGCAAGGAGTCTTTGACACGGCCCACAAACCAGGTGGTGTGCATGTGCCTGAATTCACACACATCTCTCTTGTCTCTCTCTGTCTGTCTCTGTCTCTTTACACACACCCTGCTAATAAATCAAAATACAACCACAGTTCACCCTTGAGGACCAGGGATGGCACCGTAAAGTCTGGTAAACCAACACGTAAACACTCAGGTTAACACTTGCCAGACAAGGCCTAGGGAGTAGAGGGTAGAGGGTAGAGGGAAGAGGTTGTCACGGTGTGGCCCACCCTCTCTCTGACTCTCCGGCTGTCGGGGATGATTTAACTCTGGCTTCCTGGGAAGGCTGCTCCGCAGTACGCTGCCAGGGGAGCACCAGTCTGTGTTTGCACTATGCCACTGGCCCTACTCACTCCTTCCTGAGTGCTGGCCCAGGCGGCCATACTGAGCCATGACAGCTATGTCTGGGACACTTGAGGATTCAGTCTTCAGGGAGGCTCATTGAGACAGGGTCTCATGTTAGTTCAGGCTGTCCTGGAACTGGCCATGTAGTTCAGGATGTAGTTCTGGCAACAGCTTTTTTTTTTTTTCAAAATTACCAAAGAGAAACATGATTCGAATGGCTCTTTTCTTTAGCATTCCCTTTCCATGGCTCTCATTACTAAGATTGGGTGTGCTTGGTATTCTCAATGACAAGCAAAATGTAGACTTTAAAACTGAGATTACATCCAGAAACCACACCATGGGAACTCACCAGTGTCTAAACATTGGCTCCTGAAGCTTTTTCTCATAGCTGAGTGGTTGGTCTCTAGAAGGCTGCATTTCTCCACCACTCAATCACAGGCATGACCTCATCCTTTCCCGTGCCAGAAAAGGGAAACAAGCTCAGGCTGGGAGAGCAGGGAGGCTGGCTCCCATTTCCTGACTTTCAGGGAATCCATTCGCTAAGCCTGGATTCTGGGCATCCCTCAAAGCTGGCGGAGCTCAATTTCAGCAGGAAATTTAGAATCAAGCAGGAGAAAAGTGAAAGTTCCCCAATTCCCAATGGGAAGGCTCCTGCCAAGGGCTCTAGAGCTGTTCCGTGGTCCTCCCTAAGAAAGCAAGTAAGCCACGAACAAGACAGAGCAACGAGAGACGTTTGCAATGCGTATACTACATTACTCTAAATGCTGAGCAAGAACGGGGTTGCTCTGGTATCTTCAGAAACATCTCGAAGAGACTCTAGGTGTCTGAACGTGCTTGCTGAGGACCTGGGTCTTTACGTGTCTTAACTGTGTTCTGTGCACACTAAAGGTAGTAAAGAAAACTCTGGGCTTGCTTTCTTTGTGTATCGTGATGCTGATCACACTGGAGAGGCCATTGTACCATGGGTCCCTTTGGGGTCTACTGCACAGTGCTTGTAAAGAGCCCCTTACTTTGTTTGATGAATAGGGAAGATGGATTGCCTTCTCCACTGTTCCATTCTTTTGTTTTGGGGGTGCATGTGGGGGCACTGAACTGAGTTCTGATGGGAACCTCTTAATCTCCATCCACACTTCCCTCTCTGGGCCCCAGCATTCTCCAGTCCCTCCCAGGCTCTCTTGGTAGAGTACTGCTTCCCAGACAGTGCAGGCTACGTGCAGGAATCAGGCTCACCCTCCTCTGGTATCAGAAGACGATGAGATGCCCGGACCATCAGATTAGAGGAGGACAGTTCCTGTAGAATCTATAGGCTCCGTATGGGATTTTGTGAGTAAGGATTTCTTGTGGAGCTGGCCATCTGGGTAGCTGCAGGCTTTCCCTGAGGACAGTCCTCTCTTCTCTTGTGTTTTTTTCAGCTTTACAGCTCACACCACTCTGAGCACACCTAAATCTATTACTTGCCTAGTGCTTTACATGGCAAACATTTCCATATCGAACGCTGCACCCAAGGGAGGGTAGTTTTCGATTGGCCGAGCAGGCAGACTCTCATTTAATACCCAAGCAGTCAGGCTCCGATTTAATAAACATGGGAGAGTTTGGAGGTACAAGTTGGGGGGTTGAGAAGTCAGGCAGCCCAGCTTTGATGCCAATGATCTCCGTCACTGCCTCCCCATATTATTTTCTTTGTGTCTCCTTTTCTGTCCTGTGAAATAGGAACCTTTTTATAAAGTGCCCAGAAGCTGGTTGGAGAGGGTTTCTCTAGACAGCGAGCTTGTTTGATCCTGATAGTTTCCTCCCTCCCGCCTTCCCATCTCCCTCCCTCCTTTCCTCCAATTCTCTAGGATAAATGCTCAAGCATAAAAGCTCAAGGCTGAGTCATGAGGTACTGGGGCTTAGTTCGTAGGTATCTGAAAATTACTTTGCAGAGCATGTGTTTCATTTTCTATTATCAACACGGATATAGGAAAGGCCAAGGTTCCTTGGAACATTGCCAGTATTTGGTATTATGGTTATTTTTCATTTCAACCCATTCGGATATAAGTTTGTGGTGAAATTTGACTGTGGCTTGAATGGCCGATGCTTTGAACATCTCTCCACATGCTTGCTCGTCATCCTCATGTCCTCTTTTGATAAGTGCCTGCATGTGAATGACCTCATCTCCTAAGTTCTTTTTTAATTGTTGAATTTGAATGCTCTGTACATTATATATATATATATATGTGTGTGTGTATATGCCTTTATTAGCCTTTGTTGGATGTGTGATTGCAGATATTTCACATCTGTAAGCAATTATTTACCTTCTTGTTTCTTTATATTTTCTTTTTTGAGACACGGCCCCATGTATCTCAGGATGGCCCTGGAATCAATATATAGCCAATATCTATATATATACACATACATATATACATACATATAAGGTGATGGTTGATGGCAAAAGCTGCAGCTCCCCAACAGCCCCAGGATGAGGTGGATTGCATGGAACACTTCACAGTGTGCTGTGTGGCAGCATTTTGAAGGCAAGAATATTTGGTAAATTGTCTGAGTTATTCGGGCCTTGTGTTGCATGCTTTTCTTCAACTACAGACTGACTTCCATGCTCAGAACTCATTGGGTTAGGTATATTAAATGCATTTTCAACTTGGGGCATTTTCATCTTACAATGCACTTATGAGTTATAACTCATATGTCAAGAATAGCTATTGAGAAAATCCACAGGGATGAGTGTGGCTCAATCAGTAAATAGCTTGCCTTGAAAGCGTAGGGGCCTGAGTTCCATCCCTATGATGGGTATGAGGGGCTAGAGAGACAGCTCTGCAGTTAAGACCATTGAACTGCTCTTGCAGAGGACATGAGTTCTATTCCCAGCACACCCTGGTGACTTACAACTATCAGTAATCCAGTTCTGTGGAATCTGATGCCCTCTCCTGACCTCTGAGGACACCAGGCACACACTTGGCATGTCTGCCATGCATATAAAACAAAAATAAACAGATCTTTAAAAAAAAAGAAGTCTGGCCATAGTGTTATGTGCTTGTAATCTTAGCACTTGAGAGGGGAGGGGACGCAGAAGAGTCCCTGGAGCCCACTGGCCAGTTCTTTTTAGCCTAAATGGTGAGTTGCAAGCCATTAAGAGACAGAAATTTCTGTCCTGCCTAATTTATTTAGTCCCAAATAAACACACAGAGGCTTATATTAATTATAAACTCTTTGGCCTAGTGCTCAGGCTTATTACTAACAAACTCCTACAACTTAAATTAACCCATAATTCTTATCTGTGGTTAGTCACATAGCTTGGTACCTTTTCTCATCTTGCTTCCTCTGTGCCTGGCTGGCAACTGTTTTTCAGCTTTTCTTCCCAGAATTCTCTTAGTCTTGTAGCCCTGCCTCTACTTCCTGCCTGGCTATTGGCCAAGCCGCATTTTAGTAAACCAATAGGAATGACAGATAACTGTTTACAGTGAACAAGAACATTATCCCACATCAACCCTGTCTCAAAAGAGGTGGGCAGCGTTAGGACCCTGAGGTAGTTCCTCAGCTTCTGCGTGCATATGTGCACACATGTATAGACTCCACCCACCTGGAGGAACAGGCATCTAATTGAAAGTCACTATTAGGACACAATGTTACATTTGTTATGTGGTCATGTGTGCAAGTCCTTTTTGCCGACTGTGTACGTGGTGTGCATGTGTGTATGTATGTACACGTTTTTGCATGCGTGTGGACACACAAATGTGAGTATGCACATATGCACATGCATATGGAGGTCCACTACCCAGCTTGCCCTGGGGAGACCCTCTCTCCACCTTCAGAGGCTGTGATTACAGAAGGGCTGCCAGGCTCATTCAGCATTTATGTGGGTTTCCGAGAATCTGAACCCTGTCCCTTACGCTTGCACAGCCAGCACTTAGCTGCAGAGACATCCCGCTGGCCTCCATGTGTGTTTCAGTGCTCAGTGAATAACCCTCACAATAGTCTGCTGCTGACTCTAATTGTGACATCGTGGTTACTGTTAGCACCTCTTCAAAGAATGATAGGCAACTAAGACCTCCTTCACTGACAAACCACACTGTGGCTTGTCACCCACATTCACAGGAGGAAGAAACGTTCAGTTGTAGTTAGAAATTGGTGACAATGAAAACATGGAATTTTCTTTTTAACCCAAAATTTTGGGGACTCAGAATTCTTCCATTACACCTCAGGTTAGGAAGCTGCAAGCTATGCAAGCTATGCAGAGTGACACAGGAAATACAGGCGTAACATTCAAGTAAGGGTCATACCTACAGACAGCAGCATGCACTCCTCTCCCCATGGAAGGTTCCCTGGGACTCTCAGTCTCTTTCTGAGGCTGTATTGGGTCTCACCTTACCTGCCATTGATTTGGACATTGTCACTCTTTCCTTTTTCAAGTGTCTATTTTTAAAAAGTGATTTATTTTTACTTTTAAATGTGTGTGTGTACTAGCACATGCGGGTAGGTACCCACAGAGGCCAGAAGGGACCGATTCCCCTGAAGCTGGGTTTACAGAACTGTGAGTCACCAGACATGGGTGCTGTGAACCAACCAGGTCCTCTGCAAGAGCAGTGAGTGTTCTTAATATCTGGGCTCTGTCTCCATCCCATCTAGCCTTGATCAAGCCTTGATCAAGCAAGCAGACACAGGGGCTAATAGTACATGCTCCTCAGCACGTCCAAAGGAGAAGAAAGAGCCCCAGGCCCCACCCAGCTACAACTCTGACCGATTGGAAACAGCTGGCTGGAACGGTATGAAAAGTACCAGGCCACTTGGTTGGCTTCCCACGCAGATGCATACATAATCAAGAATTCCAGAACTGTGGGAAACCCTCCCTGTTCAGGAAAGGCACATGTGGCAGCTGAGGAGTGGACTGGCTAGAAAGACTTGGGGAAGAGAGGGACGTGACCACCCCAGCGGAGGGAATCGATCCCTATTGCATTCCAGCAGCACACACGGGGTATGCTGATGGCACAAAACAATGTCAGGTAGGACACATTCTGAAGCGACACTTTCCTCTGATAGGCTGGACTTGAATAGCAGGAGGAGCCCCGGAGCATCTCTCCACACAAACAGGGAGTTTCAGATGGTACCTTAATGGATGGCTGATATCCCGCCCCCTGCAATTCACACACATGGATGTGAAGCGAGATAATAGAGAACAGATTGAAAGTGGGCCAGGGAGGAGGGGGAGCACTGCAGAGGTCAGAGTTCAATCGGGTGTGGGGGGGCGTAGTTTGGAAAGAGAATATAGCGCTTACTTCTCAGTTCTGATTTTCACAAGCCTGAACTATGCAAGCAGAGAAGTATTTATGGCTGCCCTCCAACAGGGCAGATCCAGTCATGGGAGCCCACGGAGGAATGCTTCTGCATACCAGCTTGCTGCCACCTCCAATTACCCTCAAATTCACCTTGGCTGAGGAGAGGCATGGGACAAGGAAGACAAAGGGGGAAAGTTGGGAGGAAGGGTTTCTGTATCTCCTGAAGGGTCTCCCATGCAGCCTACGGGTTGCTTCCCGGCTTTGATCACATTCTACCCCTGAGGCTGACTCGATTTTTGTTCAGAGGTGTGGGGGTGGGGTGGGGACCATTGGATTCCTAGGATAGGATATGTGGAGTCTGGTTACCAGGCTCTAGATGGAAGAAACTTCACACTTCTGTCTTCCAAGGCTCCACAGGAGTGATCATGAAAGCCTGGGGGGTGTAGCTCAGCTGGGAGAACCTAGAGCACAGAATGTCCCACATTTGACATCAGCACCACATCAGCCAGGTGTGATGGTGTGAGTGATGGTGTGATGGTGTGAGTGATGTGTGAGTGATGGTGTGATGGTGTGAGTGATGTGTGAGTGATGGTGTGATGGTATGAGTGGTGGTGTGAGTAATGGTGTGATGGTGTGAGTGATGGTGTGATGAAGTGAATGATGGTGTGAGTGATGGTGTGAGTGATAGCGTGAGTGGTGGTGAGTGATGGTGTGATGGTGTAAGTGATGGTGTGAGTGTTGCTGTGTGATGATGTAAGTGGTGGTGTGAGTTGGTGAGAGTGATGGTGTGATGGTGTGAGTGATGGTGTGATGGTGTGAGTGATGTGTGTGTGTTGTGGTGTGAGTGATGGTGTGATGGTGTGAGTGATGTGTGAGTGTTGGTGTGAGTGATGGTGTGAGTGATGGTGTGATGGTGTGAGTGATGTGTGATGTGTGAGTGATGGTGTGAGTGATGGTGTGATGGTGTGAGTGATGGTGTGATGGTGTGAGTGATGTGTGTGAGTGATGGTGTGAGTGATGGTGTGATGGTGTGAGTGATGGTGTGATGGTGTGAGTGATGGTGTGATGAAGTGAATGATGGTGTGAGTGATGGTGTGAGTGATGGTGTGATGGTGTGAGTGATGGTGTGATGGTGTGAGTGATGGTGTGAGTGATGGTGTGATGGTGTGAGTGATGGTGTGATGAAGTGAATGATGGTGTGAGTGATGGTGTGAGTGATGGTGTGAGTGGTGGTGTGAGTGATGGTGTGATGGTGTAAGTGATGGTGTGAGTGATGGTGTGATGGTGTGAGTGATGGTGTGATTGTGTGTGATGGTGAAAGTAATGGTGTGATGGTGTGAGTGATGGTGTGATGGTGTGAGTGATGGTGTGATGGTGTGTGCAGGTAATCCCAGCACTTATTAGTTGGAGAAATGAGGGTCAGAAAGTCAAGTCCTCCTTGACTGCATAGTGAGTTATAGGTAGTCTGGATAGCATGAGACTATCTTAGAGGAGGGAGAGAGAAAGAGAGAAAGAGAGAGAGAGAGAGAGAGAGAGAGAGAGAGAGAGAGAGAGAGCGCGAGAGAGAGCTGAGTAATGTCTCTAAGGTGCTTCTAAATGTACATCAGTCTCTTTAGGGCTTGAATTCCAGCCGTGGTTCCCTTTATTAAGTCACACAGTACCTATCCTCTATCCAGGGTATCTCAAAGCATCTTCAGGGCTCTGTGGGCTCTATGAATTGTGGGTAAATGTAGTTGTGTTTGTGTGTGTGCTTTACTTCAAGGGATGTGGTCATACCCTCCCTGATGTTCTCAAGGGCTTTAACTGGACATCCGGCTAGAGTAAGGAATCCCATGAGCCTTCATAAGTACACGAGCCCACCCACAAACCCTGAGTACCGCCACAGGGCCAGCCTCTGTTACTGCCTCACTTTCTCTTGTACTCTGCAAGTCGAGCACAAGACCTGGGGATTATCATACCTTCTGTTTCTCCTGTGTACTCAATGATCCACAGTTTTCTGATGTTGCTGGTTTTTGCTGCTGTGATAAAACACCTTAACAAAAGCGATTTGAGGAAGGGGAGGTTTCCTTTGCCTTATAGTTCCAGGGTATAGTTCATCACTGTGTGTGTGTGTGGGGGGGTGCCATGGTCACAGATGTGTGAGGTCACAGTATAGAAACAGGGAGAGGTGAATGCTGGTACTCTGTTTGATTTTTCCTCCTCCTCCCCCCCCTTCAGTCCAGGAGCCAGGGTGAGTCTCCTATTTCAGTCACCCAGTCTAGAGAACCCCTCACAGATTCATCCAGAGGTTCTTAGGACAATAGCCCTGTGTTGGATAGTGGGCTCAGGTCATGAGGACTCGAGCCAGGCTGCACTGGGCAATAATAGCCTCCAATGATGAAGAACTGCTTGGCCTGGGCCTGACTGGTCTGCTTCACCTCCAGAAACAATATACCTGTGTATCAAAAACAAGTCACATTGTTTCCAGTCAAACCACACACACACACACACACACACACACACACACACACACACACACACCACACACTGAGCTATAACTTCCTGGTAGCTGTGCGTATCTGTGTCCTGGCCCCTCTATGCACTCAAGCCTCATCTCATAGCCAGGATCATGCAGTCACTCTGCCCCTCATCTTTGGTTCTAGCTGGTCTTTTGTTGGGGGTGGTGAGTGTTGCATGAGAGACTTTTTCTGAGTGGATGCAACATACAGGTACTCGCCCCAGAAAGGGACCAATGCCAGACTAAGTAATAGTTGCGCCACAGTCCAGCTGGGTGGACCAATGAGTTTTGGTTTTTGTGGTGGTGGTGGTGATGGTTACTAAACCGGGGAAAGGTTCCTCACAGGAGCAGGGATGACTCAAAAATGTCTGCCTCACAGAAAAGCCCACCAGAACTTGGTGATGACTCACGGCAGCTGTACTCCTGGAGCTCTCTGCTCCCTGAGTTCTCTGCATGACTTGCAGGCCACTAGACAGGCCTGAGAATCTTAAACACTGGTCACGCCCCCCCCAGGCAGTTATTTATTGCTTCATGAGTCTCCTGCTCCCTCCTGAAGGAAAAGTGTCCATTTGCTGTAGACCCCCAAACACAGCTCTCACCTCAAAGGGCATAAGAGACAGATCACTGTAGAGCTGAATAAGAGTGATTAAGCCTCAGGGGCACCCATCCAGATCTCCCCAAATTCTGTGTATTCTGATGGAAGCTGGGATGTTCCAGCGGAAGTTCCACCTCAATCACCACCCCCTCCCCACCATCTCTCTCCAAACCCTGCCCCATCTTCAGAAAGCCCACCAAACAGGGCTCCTCTCCCAGAGATGCTCAAGACCACTCCCACAGGGTATTTAAATTGCGCCCCACCCAGAAAACCTGCAGGTGGTTGTTATCTCTCTCTTTTCTGTTTCCTCTCTGGGGGATCTGGAAAATCATCCAGGAGGGAACATTTTATCCATGAAACCTGGGCTTTTTCTAATTCAGTTTGATTTGGCCTGATCTGGATTGCCTTGTGGGCAGGTGGGCTTCCTGGGATGCAGAAACATTTCAGGGTATTCTGTTGTAGATGTGGTTACACAACTTTCTTTCTTTCTTTCTTTCTTTCTTTTTTTTAAATCAAGTACAGAACAAAGAAAATTATAAATCAATGTGTTTAGCAAATGCGTGGATGGGAGCTGCAGTAGGCAGCAAACGGGGAATCTCTGGTGTAGGTTTCAGATGCTGTCTGTTGATATCCTTAGCTTTTGGATTGGTCAAATGTAGGGGTCTGTTAAGGATACACTGAGAGGTCTTCACAGTCACAAGGATGTTGTGTCAGAGACGGGTGAAAAATAATAGATGGTTTTCAAGGAGACTAATAGTCCAAGGTAATTTGGCTCTGGTCTGCAACATTTTAACTTATCATCATCTCCGAGTTCAGTCATTTGGCCAGGTGTGGCTACTCTCTCTCCCTCTGGGCTGCTGGCTCGTTTTATGCCAACTTAACACAAGCTAAAGTCATCTGAGAGGAAGAAACCCCAACTAAGAAAAAAGCCTCTGTAATATCAGGTTGTAGGCAAACCTGAAGGACATTTTCTTAATTAGTGATCAGTGGGGAAGAGCCCAGCCCATTGTGGGTGGTGTCACCCCTGGGCTGGTGGTCCTGGGTTCTTCAGAAAGCAGACGGAGT
The DNA here is from genome assembly GCA_030556225.1 of Cricetiscus sungorus. Taxonomy (NCBI): domain Eukaryota; kingdom Metazoa; phylum Chordata; class Mammalia; order Rodentia; family Cricetidae; genus Cricetiscus; species Cricetiscus sungorus. Next base: position 17,924,884 of record JANBXA010000190.1, on the reverse strand, counting down.
AAGCCATGAGGAGCAAGCCAGTAAGCAGCCCCCTCCATGGCCTCTGCATCAGCTCCTGCCTCCACGTTCCGGCTCTGTTTTAGTTCCTGCCCTGACTTGTTATGAGTAGGTTTTTCCTTGCTGGTTGGTCTGGTCCCACTGCCCCGCCAGCCCCAAATAACATGTAGAGACTCTATATTTGATATAATGCTGTTGGCCAGTTCCTAATTCCGTATTGGCTAGCTCTGTTTTAATGTTTAACCCATTTCTACTACTCTAAGTATTTCCACATGGCTTATCTTACCAGGGAGCGATGGGCTGGCATGCTGCTCTCTCTAGGCTCTCCATGTTGACTCCTCCTTACTCCTTCCTCTTTCCTCCTTGTCTCCTAGCCCCGCCTATCTTGCTTTTCTATTGGCCAACAGCGCTTTATTCATTAACCAGTATGGGAAACATATTTACAGAATAACATCTCCCATCACTGACTTCCTTCAATGATGTGGAATGTAAGCCAAATAAACCCTTTCCTCCACAACTTGTTTTTGGTCATGGTGTTTCATGGAAGCAATAGTAGCCCTAACTTGGACACTGTCATTTTGGGAACTTCAGCTCACAGCAGAAACTGCTGTACCCAGGAGCTCACTGCTGAAGGTGGGGAGGGGCTATCTAATTAATATAACTGCCAGGGAGAAAAAGCAGAGGCTCTAATGTGAGCAGGCCAGCTGAAGTGATGCTTGTCAGGGGCATAGCTTAGGATTAAGCATATAGCAGGTTCTGAATAAGTGTTTTCTGCCTTCCTGCCTTCTTCTATCAAGAATAAAATATAATAAACCATTTTCTTTGCCTTCCATTTTGCAGCTATAGGTCATCTGAACAAGTTTTAGTTATGTATGTGGGTGTGTGTGTGTGTGTGTGTGTGTGTGTGTGTGTGTGTTGACTCTTCTTCAGAATAAAAGTGGATGGAACACCTCCACTACCTCTAACATATAAGCAAAGTTACTACATTTGTTATGGATGTGATTAAATACCCAACAAGAAGCAACCTAAGAGAGAAAGGTTTTATTTGGGCTTACAGTTTGAGAGGATGCAGTCCATTGTGATGGAGACTGTGCAACAGTAGGAATGTGTGAGGAGGCTGGTGCCACTCAATGATCTTAGCAATGGCAAGTACTTGCAGACTCACCCTATGGTCCCATACTCAGTGAGAGGTGATCACACTCCCCTATCTCCCTACCCTGTGTCTATTACTTCTGTGCATGGTAGCTAATCTAGATTGTCCATTTGCTGGGACCTGGGATCACCCGAAGGGCAAGCTACTGGGCACTCTAGTGGGGGATTTCCTTGATCCAAGTGTTTGGAGTAGGAAGGGCCACTGGATATGCAGGTGGTGTCTTCTGGTAGCAACTCAGGTTAAAGGAGCTAGAAGGGAGCTTTGCTTTTTGCCTGCTTGCCTTCACTCTCTCTCTGGCAATTCCACCTACCCTGTTCTGTTCCTGATGACTCCTTCACATGCTAGAACTTAGCCTTTTCAGGCTTCCAGTGTGCTGAAGACCAGAAGCTCTCTGGAACACTCCTGGCCTTCAGTGCCAGGTGGGGGAGTGCTGAGGCATCCAGCCTTGCCGAATGAATAACTTCCAAGTTCTTAGCCTCTTTGGGGTGAGGCAGCCATTGTTAGAGTGTATTGCATAAGTCAAGCTAATAAATTATCTTTTAATATGTACTTACTCTATTCCTCCAGAGGACCCTGACTAATACAGTGTGTGCATTGTGCACATGTCCTCATTTGTCTAATAATTCTGTGCCCATTCCCAGGGATAGCACAGACTCATTAGACCACGTTATGAAGTGGGGTGAATGAAAACTTGGGGGAGACCAGGAAGCACTTCTGTCATTGACTTGCTGGGGTGTGTGGGAGTCTGCAAGACACTCCACCATGAAATCCTCTTGAGAACTAGAAATCCAATAAGGCAGCTAATTGGGAATTTGAGCTATCCAGACACACATAATTAGCCATCCTCATCTGGAGACCATCTACTTTGTCTAAGAGCAGCGAGAGGTTTCAAGGAGTCGTGGAGGGCCATTGATGTAAATGCTCTGTAACTGTACTACAAGCAAAGACAAGTGCTATGGAGTTGGGGCCCGGCCAGCCTAATGAATCACTCTTGTCTGGAAGGCCTGTCTTGATACTGAGGGGAAACCTAAACAAGCCTGCAAGCTTCCCGGGCTCTTAGCTGACTTACAAATTAGTATCTCTGAAGGTCGGATTGTGGGCCAAGGTGGCAGGAGTCTCCTATAAGCTTTGTTGTGGATACCTCCGATATCACCGTTATGATTCTAATGGTTGCCTAGGTTACTATTCAGAGCTGGGGAGGCTGCTTTTGCTCTAGCACTGGTTTGAAAACAGTCTCTCCTTGGGCCTACAGATGTCATGTGTGACTGAATGGAGGCAGGGGGATGGGGATGCTGGCGCCTCCATCTTTGAATTGGTGTCTGTCTGGGTTAGCCTTGAGTTGTATCCTACTGAGCTCGGTGTATAGACATGGTGGCCTTTGGAGGGAGGTTTCCCCCCCAAACTGGAATAGAGGGTTAATTTGACATGTATTTACCTAATCCTTCTCTTTCTTCCTTCAAGGCTCAAGTCACCCACCAGCATCCATGACCCAAACACCAGACCATGAGAGGGAGGAAAGAGGTGGTAATCGAGCATCTGCAAGGTCTCTGCTTGTTTCCAGAAAAAGACTTGCAGATTTCTTCCACTTCTTAGCCTGTTTCTCCTCATTCTCAACATGCAACCAAAACCTTCCAGCCTACTGTGGGGTGGAGGGGCTGGCTTGGGAGTCAGGCTCCTTTCTTTTCCATTCTCTGACACCAGAAATGTTCTTCATCCTTCTTTCTTTGCCATTGTGCACTTTCCCACATCCATTTCCTGTAGGACAAGCTTTGACACTCAGGTCTCCTTCCCTGAGGAGTATGTCAGAAGTAAGGCCAACTCCTGCAGTTCTCACCATGTGGTTAAAAAAAAAAAATGATGGGGCTGGCTATGTGGCTAGTTCAGGTAACACTTGCTTAGATGCAGAAATCCCTGGGGTTAAATTCCAGCATAGCACTGCACATCTGTAATCCCATTGTAACTCAGTCACCTCCTTAAAGACAGTTTCTCTGACTACAGGCATATTTCAAGGTCCTGGAGGTTAGCACTCTAACATGTAAACCTGTGAAGAACACAGTTAAGCCTTCCGTAAATGTTCTTGGGGATTGTCCCAGGGAAATCTAAAACTCTATGCTTGTGGAACTCACTGTGGTCCTACTGAGCGAGTACCTGGAGGCTTGTGTCTCTAAGTTCTCAGGGGAGTTACCTTGTGCACTGGCCATCCAATGACTTGGGACACCCAGTGTTAAATACATTGATGTGGCATCTTCAGTTACCGTTGTAGTCCATGGCCACCAGAATGCATGGAAAACCAACACAGTAGATAGACCCAGTAGAGTAGAGAAGAGAGAGGAAATCTAGCAGTAGATGGGACGCTGCATTTAAATTTTCAAAGCTGGAAACTAGACCAGAGATGTTGCTTGAAGGGGAAAAAGTGTTGAAGCTCTGGATACCATGGAGGAGGAGAGGAGATGATGATTTCTAAAATAGCAGCTGATGCTTCTCCCTACCCCCTCCCTATTCCCCCTCCCTGTACCCCTCCTCCCCACAAACCCCCATCTCTGACTAGGGGCTAGAGAAAGCAGGTTGGGGTGCCAGGCATGGAGGATAAGGAGATCTAGGTGTCTTCATTTAGGAAGGTAAGTGTTGGGAGGCACGTGGTTCAACTGTCTCAGAATCAATTCTTTAGGAATTCAGTCCCCAAATTCACCTGATGATGCTATTTGGAGGTGTAGCTTTTGGGATGTAACAAGGGTTCGGTGAGGTCATGAGGGAGGAGGTTGCTTGCTGCATCGATGGCTTCCTGAGAAGAGGGGGCTGGAGTTAGGACGCATGGTCTTTCTCACAGTACGCTGCCATTTATCACCTCAGGGTGGTCAAATGAGCTTCCCTCCAGACATGACTCACCAGACACAGCCACCTGGCTGTTCCTGGTTCAGGGGTCTCTGCTACCACCATGGTCAGCAGAATAATAATCTTTAGGAGGCAAGAAGGCAGTTCAGTTCAATGTGACTCGGTGAGTGGTGTTGGTTCCAGCTTTGGGAGTCTGACTTCAGGTAGTTTATTTGAGCCATGTTTGATTAAGCACAGCACAATTTAGTGAAAACTTTCCTGGTGATAATGAAATCAAACCAGGTGTACAATAAAGCTTAAGATATGACTACATCATGTCCTTTTACTTTGCAAAGTACATGTGACATCTTCCATAAAGATGGGCTCTGTGATCGAATATATGTGACACCTTCCATAAAAGTCATAGATTGACAAGCTCACCATAGGTCTGGGGAAAGATCTGGTGTGGTTTCAGCCATACAGATAGTGCAAAAGTCACTAAGCTATTAGCCATGTCTGCCCCCAGACTCCTGGGTGGGTTTTGCATCCCTACCTTTGAAAGAACAGACCTGTGTGTTTAACATCCCTGGTTTCCCTAGTACTTACTTGTGAACACAAGGACCTCTGTGACTCCTACACCATTGCAGAACATTTGTTCCAATAAACAACTCCAGACACAGTGCCGCCTCCTCAAAGCTTTGTGTTCCCAGTTGGTGGCAAGGAAGTGCAGCAGTGCTTGGGGCTATCAGGTTGCTAGGGTCATGTCCTTGAAGTGGAATATGGGTCCAGGTAGATACTTTCCTCATTGATGGAAGATGTCATTCTGTAAATATGTGATGGGAGATGCCATTCTGTAAATTTGTTTCTCTTATTGATTAATGAATAAAGCCCTATTGGCCAGTAGGAAAACAAGATAAGTGGGACTAGGAGACAAGGAGGATTCTGGGAGAGGTAGAAGAGAGAAGTCAAGATGTAGGGCCTTGAGAAGAAGGTCCAGACCCTCCCTCCAGTAAGATAAGACCACATGGAAACACTTAGATGAATAGAAATGGGTTAATATTTAAGACAGAACTAGCCAATAAGAAACACTAGAAACTGGCCAACAGCTTTATATCTAATACAGCATCTATGTTATTTGGGACTGACACAGCTGTGGGACCACGTTGGCAGGAAAACTGCTCATAATACCTCATCTCTTTGGCTTTCTAGTGAAGAATTTTATTTCTTCACATACACTTACCATGGTGGGCATCAAGGCATCAGATTGATCTGGTCATGAACTAGAACCTCGGAAAGGATGCATATAAAGGATCCTTTTCTCTTCATAGCTACATTGTTTCAAATGTTTGTTACTGTGACAGAAAGCTGAGAAACAGAAAACTGACCAAGACTGCAAGTCTGACCTCTAACCTCTTGAAGAGAACAGGGAGGGCATGGTTAAAGGTTAGAGCTCAAAGTTCAGAGAGGGTGAGATGAATCCATCATTTTTTTCCATGTAGAGGGACATACACGTGCGAGAAAGAAAGCAAGCAGGAAGTAAGGAACCTTAGCCTGAGGTTCATGGTCCTGTGCCATTTCTCCTCGACTAATGTCCCACATTCCTGTGGCACTCACAGTTCACCAACTCATGTGTCACCTATCATTGTGTCACCACGGGGACTCTGCCCATATCTTGGTTCTCCAGGTCCTGTGCTGACACTTGTATTTGGAGGACTTCTGCAGGGCCACAGTGTGAGGTCTGGAGTGACCATGAGGGGCCTGGTAGGGAAAGATCTAGATGCTGGCAGCAATGCTTCCTTGTGATGGGAGATGTTATTCTGTAAATATGTTTCTCATACTGGTTAATAAATAAAGCACTGTTCGCCCAATAGGAAACTAGATAGGTGGGGCTAAGAGACTAGGAGGAGGAAAGAGGAAGTAGTTAGGAGGAGTCAAGATGTAGACTGAGGAGAAAGGAAGACGCTGGCCACAGCTCCCCGATAAGATGACCATGTGGAAATATTTAGATAAGTAGAAATGGGTTAATAATTAAGACAGAGATAGCTCATAAACAATAATGGTAACTGGCCAACAGGATTGTATCAAATACAGAGTCTCAATGTGTTATTTGGGGCTGGTGCAGCTGTGGTGTGGGCCCAGACTGGTGGCGGGCGGGCTGGCGGAAAACAACATGCTACATCCTTGTGTAGCCAATTCTTACCACTGTTACTGGGAAGCAGGAAGACAAAGTGACCTTGTGGGTGCTGTGGAGCTGCGGGACAGGGCCCTCTGCCAGGAGACCCAGGCTGAATCCCATCCCATGGCCACACCAACTTGTCTACGTGAGAAGGCAGGACCAGACTCAGGGCCAGCTGTGGTGATGGAAACTTTTATGGAAAAGTTCTACCTCATAAACGTTACTGACTCCATCCACCACCCCACCAAGTGGAATCAGCTAGTAAGGCCTTTGGAGCTTTGTTTTCAGGAAGTGTTTAATTGGATTCAGTGAATTGAGCCCTTTCAATTAGGCTGATTGACTCTACAATGTATTATAGATGAAAAAGAAAAAGAAACGGTTAGTAATTGGGACAGGATGGTTGCAAAATCGGTAGACAGAAATGGAGCAGAGAGAGAATTCTGTGTCCTCTGAGGTTCCTGGTACCACACCCAATCTCCTAGCTCAGAAGCAAAGAAGGGTTATTGGGCAAATGTTCTTGGCACATCAAACAGTCTGGAAAGAATAGAATTGGGTACTATGCTTTATCATTTGCACAAGTTACAGAAGGCACAATATAAATGGTGAACCGATAGAATCTGTAAAGAAAAAAAAAATCAATGAAAATACACATGAACTCAAAGGCCAGAGAAACATTTTCTCTATTGTGATGGAAGTATGTGCCTGGCCACAGAGCTTTAGCCCCTGCCCAGAAAAAGAGCATTTATTTATTTAATATTTATGTTTGCTTTTGTATGTGTTTGCCTGTGTGAGCACATACTACATGTGCAGGTGCTTCAGGACACCAGCAGGGGGCGTCAGATTTCCGGGAGGGGAACTGCACAGTGTGAGTGCTGGGATCTGGACTCTGCTCCTTTGGCAGAGCAGGAAGCACTCTCCGCTTGCTGCTGAGCCACCTCTCCAGCCTCATTTATTTCATTCTATTATTTTATTTTTGTTGTTGCTTTGCTTTATTTGCCTTTTTTTTTCTTTCTGAGAAAGGTTCTCATGAAGACCAGGCTGGCTTTGAACTTGCTATGTAGCCAAAGATGACTCTGAACTCTTGGTTCTCTTGACTGCTTGGAGTTACAGGTGTGCAGCACCATGTCAGGCTCAGACTCAAACCCAGAAACTATAGACAGGAGCAGTGGTTTCCTAAGATTTGTGTATGTAAAAATTATTTTGTAAATAATATATAAGCAACCAAATGAATCATGACTAGTGTTAAGCTGGAAAAATATTTTCCATGTATGTGAAAGACAATGATTACTGCAATAATATATAAGTACTTAAGCAGTAACAAAAAAAAAAAAAAAAAAAGAAAAGAAAAGAAAAGAAAAAGATGGCAAAACAGAGCTGGGGCCATAGCTCAGTGGTAGAGAGCTTCCGTTGAACGCATAGGCCCCTAGGGTCAATCTCTATAGTGCTAATGCTAACCAACTAACCAACCAAAATACAACACTCAACAGCAGCAGAAAGCTTAAGATGGCAGAATACATGAATAGCTTTTAAACAGGTAAGTAGTATTAGAGGACAGGCTAATATTAGGACGCACAAGTTTCCAGTAATTACAAAGAGTATCTGCCATTGACAGTAGGTAGGCATGTGTAGGAAAGGCTGTCCATTCATTAGTGGTTCAACTGTGAATTGTTGTAACACATTGAAAAGGACACCAATGCTTTAAAATTTAAAATATACATACTATAAAACAGCTTTTCCATACTGGGAATTTTAGACCTTCCTTCTCCATGTTGAAATCTAGATGTTTCACAAAGTAGATGAAATATATCCTCCTGTCAACCAGGACTGTCTCCCCCAGAATAATCTGTCAGTTCTTTCACAATCTATTCCCAAACTGGCGGTGCACCCCTCTTAAGTTCTTCTCCCTGCCCCGCCTCTAGTCCAAGCCTTGGTAAAGGGACATGTGGCCCTTAACTTTGCTTCCCAGCTTCTCCTCAGGCAGCACAGGGCACTGAGGCTCAGAGAACACTTGTTGGTAGAATTGATTCCGTAATGCAAAACTGCAGTTTTGCTATAAGGAGGGGGAGGGGGGACAAGGGAGGATGGCGATAGGGGAGTCAGGAAGAACATGAACTAAGTAAAAGAAGGTACATGTGTGAACCCATTAGTTTTTGCCTTATTCAAAAATTAATGAATTTAAACATGCATTTATAAAGTTTCCTACACCCTCACCTGCTCGTAGCTTTTCCCAAGATGCTTTTCTTCCACCACAAGGCAAATGGATTTTGACCCTGTAGTTCACATAAAAAGCTGATGCATCTAATGAACATCTTCCTCTGTTGTATATGACTTTTTCTGGGGTGATATAAACATGTCTATTTACCCAGACTGATTAAAAAAAAAAAAAAGCAGTTCTTTCCAAGTCCAGGTTAGAACCATGAGTTTATTGGGGTTATTTTTAGGTGCATGGGTGACTCAAAGGCAGGGGGCGACAGCTCCCAAAAGCTGCATCTCTAGAGCTTGCTGCACGATTTAGGGAGCTCGGCTAGTGGGAGTCCCCTGTCCCCAAGCAACTGCTACTGTTTGCATATCCTTGAAGAGAGGTCTCATGTAGCTTGTTAAGTTCCTGGAACTTCCTGAGACTTGCAAATTTTGTTCACTTCCTGAGTCTTTACATCTTCCCTCCTGGAAGGAATGCTCAGAGGAAATAACCATAGAACACTCAGTTTCTATAAAACATCAAAAACCCAAAACCAAGCAGCACACAGCCTAGGAGCAGCATTCCTTCTGGGACTGCTGTGTGTGTTTAGCATGGGCTGCAATGCGGAGGACTCAAGAAACAGGCTTGGCTTCAAGAGCCCCATTACCTTGGCTGAGCACACTGGACACGGTCATCTTTGAAGTAGAGGCACTTGTGGCTTTCCTTTGGTAATTTTCCTGCCTTAATCCCCCTCTGCCAAGCGTAGAGCTGAAACATGGTGAGCATTCCTGAGCACAGAGGAAATCTGTATTCAGAGGAAGTGTGTGTGCTCGACGAGCTATGTTCCAGCATGATTTAGATTTAGTGCTATTGGCTATGAGTTCGGTGTTCATGAATCAAAAATACGGCTCACGCAACCAAGAAAGGAAATCATGCAATCTGCTCCAGTCTGTACTGCTCCAGAAATGCACGAGGAGGCTATTGTAAAGGATGGGGAAAGGGTCTAGACATGTGGATACAGAGCTGATAACTCCCTCAAAGGTCCCCCATCAAACTCAGAAACAGTGCACAACACTGTAGGTAAGTAAAAAGACAAAGAACTGACAGGCATGTGGGCCAAGGTCAGAGGCAAGTAAACCCTTTCTTGGGGAGTGCTGTCTGGCTTGTATGTTTCAAAAAGCAATGTGGTATGAGAAATGTTAAACATCTTTAGACAAGGAGGCTGCAGTGAGGTTGGCTTTTGTCAATTTGTTTTGTTTTATATGTATGTGTGCATCCAGAGTGTGTGTGTGTGTGTGTGTGTGTGTGTGTGTGTGTGTGTGTGTGTGTGTGGGCATTGCACCCATGTAGCAGTCAGAAGAACTTTTGGGAGTCAGTTTTCTCCTTCCACTATGTGCCATGTGTGACCTGGGGATCAAACTCAGATGATTAGGCTTGGTGGCAAGTGCCTTTAACTCATCTCACTGGTCCTGGAATTGTGAATTTATTTGGGTGGTTTGTTTGTTTGCTTGTTTGCCTTGGCTGACCTGAAACTCGCTATGTAGCCAGACTGGCCTCAGATGCACAGAGATGTGACTACATCTGCCTCACAAATGCTGGGATTGAAGGTGTGTGCCATCACATCCCGCTGGCCCTAGACTTGTAACAGATTCTAAGTCACATGGTGGAAGGCTCATTTGGGAAGAGCGGTTTTGGCACTGATGAATGCGTCATGCAGGCCTCTAGCTCCAGTGCTGTAGAAGAAGGAGGTGCAGAGGCAGGAGAATTCTGGAGCTTGCTGGAGCTTGCTAGCTGTAGCGGAGTGGTGGGAAAAACAGAGATCCCGGTCCAGTGAGAAACCTGGTTTCAAGGGAATCAGGAATCAGAGCAGTAGAGGAAGACACTTTACATTCAGCTCTGGTCCCTACACGTGTGCTCACAGATACATACAGGCACCCGCTCTGTATGTTTAAGAAATGACTGCAAGAAAAGTTTATACACATTCAGTTTTTTTTTTTTTTTTTTTTTTTGGTTTTGTTTTGTCTTTTCTTGAGGCAAGGCCTCACATTATTGCCCAAGCTGATGTGGAATTTACCGTGTAGACCAAGTGGGCACAAACTTGCATTCTTTTGCTCAGCCAGCAGGCCTGGCTGCAGACATAATTTTCTAAAAATCTACTCTGATTTGTGACTGGTTGAATATGCTGCTATGGCATAATGTCCCAGAGTCACCTGCATTAGGAGAGCAAAGATGGAATGAACTCTAGGAGAGAGCATAGGGACAGCCCTTGGGGAGCCTGTAGGGGTAGCTGGCAGGACCCAGCGGACCTGTCTGTCTTCGGTGCGTGCGGCTTTGCTGGTCCTGGCTACCACGGAAGGAGATTTTTATGTTATTCGACGTAACCCTTCACCTCCATTTTGGAGCCAGCCGGTTCCTGGATGCCTCATCCATATGCGTCAGCTGGCATCTTCCCAGTTTCTGGAGACAATGGAATGGAAAGTTGGTGGAGTTCATTTTGTTTTAAACTTTTCACTTCTCACTGTGTCCCCCACCCCCACCCCCCTCCTCACACTTAATTTATCTTTGGCTAGGGAGAGAAAAGCAATTTGACCAGTGGAATGTTGACAATTTCCCTCTTTTCCCACTCTCCCTCCCTCCCTCCTCTGCCCTCATCACAGGTAGCTCAAACTAGCTTAAAATTTACTAAGCAGCTGAAAATGACTTTGAGGTCCCTCATTTTCTAGTTTCTACCTTCCAAGGACTGGGATTACAGATGTGTGTGACTCTGCCCAGTGTTCTGTTGTAAATAAAATCTTATCCTGGACTTCAGGTACTCCAGGCAAGAACTCTACTAGCTGAGGCTGGCCTTGAACTACCAATCTTCCTGCCTCTGCCTCCAGAGTCTTTTTCATTTTCCATTGCTGCTGTTGAGAAAGTCGAACAGAATCCTGCTCTGTGGATTTGACCTACTTTTTCCCCCTTGGGACCTTGTAATGACATCCCTTCCTCCCAGAATCTTGAAATTATGTGATGAGCTCTGATGGCAGGATACTCCCATTTAATATGACCCATATTTGGCACATTACTTCTATATGGAAACTCAAATTCTCAGGTTACCCGTTTTTTGTTTTAGCTAATTTTAACTTTTAAAGTTGATTTAAGCTAGCATGCAGAACGATAGCTTCGTCATGTGTTTCTGCCATTATACTTTATTCTAATTCCTCCCCTCTCCCACTGCCCCCTCCCCTGCTCCCTTGCTGGTTCCCTTCTGTTTTACAGCCCTTTCCTCTGAATGGAAACCTCCCTTCCTGGAGACTGGGGAGTCTCAGGAGGTAACAAGTATCACATCTGGAAAAGCAGAAATGTGCAAGAATCTCAAACCCTGCCCCCGGCTTTATGGCAATAGTGAGAAGCGGCTGGGGGTGGGCAGGGAGATGGGGGGGGGCTGACCGGGTGAGCTGCAGAGAAGACTCTCAAACATGTAGAACTGCCTGCAAGTTGTGCGGAGATTTGAGATTTGGAGATGCCATGCTTGTAAGTTGTCACCTGTGCCCAGGCAGGCTTTTTAGAGATACAGCTGCCTTTGGGTCACCCTTGCTTCATCCATACTTCTTTCAGCACCTGCAATAAAAAGTAACTGGCACCCAAATCGGACTTTGATGGTCAGGTTGGGATCCCTTTCTAAGGATGAGTAGACATGGGTGTGTGTGTCCCTGGGAAGTCTCTCACTCAACACCTTCCCATCACCAAGTAGTCTCTCCTGCTTTCATGTACATGCATTCTGTCACCTTTTGGTCCCCCTTGAGGTCATTTCCCCCTTTACCAGGTTCATGACCTACACACACAGAGAGAGAGAGAGAGAAAGAGAGAGAGAGACAGACAGACAGATACACATACATGAAGACATGTACACACACGAATGCACACAGATACACATACACACCGAGATATGCATACACACACAGCAACTTTTAGACTAAGCTTCAGCATATGAGAAGAAAACACATTTGCCTTCCTACATCTATCTGGCTTATTTTGTTTAACACACACTTCCTCCATTCACTCTTTTCTCTGCAAATGTCACAATTTCACTTTTCAGCTGATTAAATTTCTACTCTGTATGTGTACCCTATTTCCTCTCTCCTTTCATCCGATGATGGATGTCTAGTCTGATTCATGTCTTAGCTGTTGTAAATGATGCAGCAACAAGCATGGATGTTGAAGCATTTCTGTCCTTTGACTTTAGAATCTTCATTGCGCACCCAGAGCAGTTATGCTCAGTCATGTGGTAGTTCTATTCTTGGTGTCTCTTTGTGGAACCCCCATGTTGCTTTCCATTGTGGTGAGACTTTCCCTTTTCTGCCTTGAGCTGCAGCTTCTACAGCCATCATGGTATTTTCTATCTTCCAAAACTACCATTGTCTCTTTATAGGCTCATGCATTAAAAATCCCCAACTCACCACCACTCATACGGTCATCTGATTGGAGTTTGGGAGTGGAGGGATCTGTCTACCGCCTTTGAGTGAAAGTCACTCTTTCGTTCTTTAATCCATTGAAAACTTTTCTTAGGTGGATGTGGTATGGGGTGAGATAAAGCTTAGTTAGGTTTCTGTTGTTAGGGTTATTTGTCCCCAATGCACTTTTGGGATCAGCTCTTCTCTCACTACTATTTGTAATCCTGCCTTCATAATACTCAGATTACAATTCTTGCTGTGTCCCGGGGTGTGACAGCACCTGGCCCATTCAGGGAGATGCTGCAGTACTTACTACCTGTGACCTGAGGAGTACTAACCTTATATCTGTAGCTGGGATGCTCTCCATTCTTCTAGTCTTTGCATTGATTTTTACCCACAAGAAAGAATCTCAAACAGTACTTATACATCCCATTCTCCTTCCTGTTTTTGTTACAATGTTTCCATCCTCTAGTCTGCTAGGTCACTACACTCCCCTACATTCGACTTTAACACCCCATTTGGTCTGTTTTTATTGTCCTATGTATGATATTTGCCACTTAATAAATGTATGCAGAGTAAATAAACATACTACATCTTCAAACAAACAGGCCACTTCCATAGTAAATTCTAATCTCTTCTAGTTATTAAGCCATCTTTCCCACTCTGCTGTTTGTTGGTAATTCTATAGAATAATGTCACTAGAGCATCACCATTCATTTGCCTCTTTTCCAAAATATTCTTGCCTATTTTAGGCATTTAAAAAAGTTGGCATATTAAGTGGAATATGTACCCCCCACTTTGACAAGTCCTCTAGGGATGGGGGAGATGGCTCAGTGGGTGAAGCGCTCACTGCACAGATATGAGGTCTTGAGTTAGGCTTCCCCAGTGCTCACAAGATAAAGCTGTGTGTGGTGGAAACATCTGTAACCACAGTGCAATGATGCAGAGACTGGTCTGTCCCCAGGACTCACTGGCCAGCCAAGACAGCTGAAATAGAGAGGGGAGATTCCAGCCTTTGAAATCTTGTCTACCAAAAAACAAAAAACAAAAAACAAAACAAAACAAAACAAACAAAAAAAACAGTGGAGGGTCATAGAGGGGCTGTGTCACACAGGATAGTGCATTTGTACGCACAGACAGGTACATAACACAAACCGAACATAAATAACAGATAGATAGATAAGAGAACTCTGTTTTCCTAGATGTATCCCAGATGTATTTATGTAGGTGGACTTTTCTATTCTGCTAGCCAGTTCCCAAATAACCATACTGAGACTTCTTATTAATTATGAATGCTTGGCTGATAGCCAAGCTAGCTTTCCAGCTAGCTCTAATAACTCAAATTAACCCATTTCTATTCATCAATGTGCTCCCCCAAGGCTGTTTACCTCACGTATGTACTTCCCGGTCTGCTCTCCTCTGACTTTGACTTTCTTCTTCCCGGCATTTCTCTGCTCCTAAAATCATTCCTACCCATCAGACAACCAGTTTTTTATTAACCCAATCACAGTGACATGTATTCCCACAGTGTAAAGGAATATTCCACATCTCTATCTATATGTGCATAATCTATTTATGGAGTGCAAATACTCATATATAGTCATGCAATTAGGAAATACAGTAAATGCTATTTCCCAGCCATTCTTTGTATATTAACAGATTGAATAGCATCCATAGTTGCTATTCCATAGTTGCATCAATAGTTTCCCCACTCAGGTCTGAGCTACCTCTCCCCTGTCGCACTGTGCTCCACTCTGTAGAGATTTCATGCACGTGCTAACTTTGTGACTTCTCCAGTTTCCTGCTATTACACCTGTACCGCTGCTATTCTGAACACTTAAAGGAAATGAACAGAGCTAACACCACAAATTGGCTGCATTCGAACTTCTGAAGTGTTGGGAATGGGTGTGTTTTTGAGAATACACACGGGTGGAGGATTCTGCCCCAACAGCAGCACTCTTAAAGCAGTTCAGCATTTGTCAAAGTTGACTCCTGCTAAAGCAGAGCCGCACAGGGCACGCACATGCCAGGCCAGCGCTTCACCGTCACCGGCAGGATGCTTCACTTGCGAGCTTCCCTTGGAACTTCAGCGAGTCCTGAATGTTGTAGGGACAGCCAAGGGTTTTAACACCTTGGCCGAGAGTTCATGTAGGAGCGGTTGCACGATTTCCCAGCCCCTCAACTTTTCCTTTTCCAGTAAATGTATCTTTCACGTTTCTCTGGATATTTTAAAGGCGTTGCCTGTGTTTTGCCATTATTATCGAGACTATCATTATACTGAAATTGCCGATGACTGATCGGTATGTGTAGGGAGCTATTTATTCTTCCCCTATTTAATCACCACCACATAGAAATAAAATATGATTGATTTCAGGTCCCAGTTATTATTTATTCATTTAAGATTGGCAACTGTTTGACTCTATTATTTATTAATGTTGTATAATATTTTATTATATCATGTGTTGTATTTTCAGTGCTGGGGATTGAACCCTGGACCATCAGCCTGTCCAGCACATGTTGCACAGATCCTACCGTTCATCTACGCTCACGTCCCTGCTTCTTTTCTTGTTTGTTTTAAAATGGAGGGGTTAGTAGGGGTCAAATATTTAAAATTCTTGTACATCTGAAAATGTCTCTTGTGCTTGGGTAAATGTCAGTCAGGGATAGAAATGTAGTTTTACGTCTTTTATTTTTAAGAGCTATGTGTTGGTGTTCTGTGGTCTTCTCTGTGATTCCGGTTTCTGTGAGCTGTCTGGATTTTCTCTCAGCGTGCTGTGGGGACTGCCCGCTTCCTTTCTTGAGAGTTTGGAAATCTCATCAAGAAGGGCCTAAGATTCCAAACTTCAGTCTGGAGACCTTCATAGTTTCTTTCTTTCTTTCTTTCTTTCTTTCTTTCTTTCTTTCTTTCTTTCTTCCTTCCTTCCTTCCTTCCTTCCTCCCTTCCTTTTTTCTTTCTTTCTTCCTTCCTCCCTTCCTTCCTTTTTTCTTTCTTCCTTCCTTCCTTTCTCTTTCTTTCTCTCTTTCTTTCTTTCTCTCTCTCTCTTTTTTCTTTTGTCCTTCCTTCCTTTTTTATAATTCTAAACAACAAATTATGACTTCAAAGTACATTCCTTTTTTTTTTTTAAATACTTATGCTATGTGTCTTTTACATCATGTATCTTAACCCCATTTATTTCCCATGCACCAGCCCTTGGCCCCGACACTCTTCCCCCAAATAACACAAAATTTCAGAGAAAAAAGGAAAGTAAAACAAAAAAAAGGATAAAATAAAAATTCTCGCTGCAGAAGCTGCAGTGTGCATGGTGAGTCCTTCTGTAACCCTCTTTGTCCTTATATCTTTACTTGCGAGTGGTCATTGCAGAGGCATTGGTCTGGTTTGAGGCCTCTGCTTTCTACTCTACTATTGATACTGGCCCTCACTAGGCCTCTTCTTGAATGTCATGTTGTCCTGTGCTGTGGAGACCCTGCTGCTTTGGGTCAGGTCCCTTCATGTGCTCGAGCAGATCATAGATGGGGTGGCTGATGGGCAGGCCAAGTCATAACACCGGGGCTGGGCCTGGGCAGCTGTAGGGTTGGTCTGCCAGATGTGAAATGGGGACAGCTCTTCTGTGCTCAGAGGTTTCAGGGCTGGCTCACACACGCCTGCACTAACAGGATTGGCTCTATTGTACTAGGTGCAATATTGGTTCTAGTGTAGTGACAGGGTGCAGGGCCCGAGTGTTGGAGCTGGTGGGGGTCAGGGACAGCTCTCTGACCTGCCCAGGCAAGCCTGCACAGCTTCTTACTTCATTACTCTGTGTATGCCTTTCTCACAATTCTTAACATTTCTCCTCTACAGAGAGGGAGTTTTGAGCATTATGTTTTTTGTCTTTGTGTACTCTACAGTCCATAAGAGTTAGTAAGTAAGGAGCTGGAAAGATGGTTCACTGGGTAAAAGTGCTTGCCACACAAGCATGATGACCTGAGTTTGAGTTTTGTAATCCAGGTGGGAAAAACTGGATGGAATGTGATCCCAGTACTCCTACAGTGAAACGGGAGCGGTGTTAGTATTTAGGCATTTGTATTGGCCTGCCTTTGGGGTTCTGACAGGATGCGCCCTCAGCTGCTGCCACTAAGAGCACCACCTGTGCCTGTTCACTATGTCACTATGTTCCTTTTTAAAGCGGCCCTGCTCACATCTCACCCCCCTTTCTTTATCTCTGCTCTGTCTGTGCTCCCTCTCCCCCCCCTCTCTCTCTCCCCGTCTCTCTCTCTCTCTCCCCCCTCCCTCTCTCCCGCTGCTCCTGACCCTGGAGGCCAGTCTCGTCCACTCTCCTGTCCCCCATTTATGACCCCTTTCCCTTAATAAGAGACCCTTCCACTTGAACTCTGTTGGATGGTGTCTCTCTCAAGCTGCTTTTTAAATTTACAACAAGGGGGAGACCATAGAGGGAGGAGGGAGGGAACCAACTCCCCAAAGTCTTCCGACCTCCACAAGCAAGTTTTAGCATACACACACACACACACACACACACACCCCGGGGGGGGTATAATAATATAATAATATAATAGTATTAATAAAATTAAAATTTCAGACAAATTAAAAGGGGCTTGGGGTGGGGGGGTAGGAGGAGTCTGGGAAATTCTTAATAAAGAAGCCTGTATATGATATTTTAAGCCAGTCTCCTCATTGTAACTGACCATGAGTAAAACTCTCTTCTAATATTTTGAATATCATTTTGAAGATCCTGTTTTTTATAAGCACCTTCTGGAACAGCAAAACATTTACTACAGGTTCCCAAACACACTTAAAGAATAAGGGAAAGGTGATTGCTATGGTTGTGCCTATAATCACATGCTTGGAAAGCTGAGGTGGGGGCATCATTTGGGTTTGAAACATTTTTATAAAAGCCTTGCCTTTAAGGCTGTGTCATACCTTGAACCTGGAGCTTGCCAACAGGATAGGATGGCTGGCCAGTAAGCCCCAAGAACCCACTTATCTCTGCCTCTCCAGCACTGGGATTGTAAGGGTGTGCCACCATGCCCCTCTTTCAGAACACAGAAACAAAACAAAACCAAAAACAACCGAGCCTGGGCTCTGAGGACCAAACTCAAGCACAACCACTTTACCAACAGTTATCCCCCAGCCGCTGCACCTTCCTCTCTC
This sequence comes from Cricetiscus sungorus, assembly GCA_030556225.1. Classification (NCBI taxonomy): domain Eukaryota; kingdom Metazoa; phylum Chordata; class Mammalia; order Rodentia; family Cricetidae; genus Cricetiscus; species Cricetiscus sungorus. Next base: position 17,906,989 of record JANBXA010000190.1, on the reverse strand, counting down.
AAAATGAGTTTCCCATGTTCCCTAAAAGGAAGGTGGATGGCTCCTAAAAAAGAATTCCCATGGTTGTCCCTGGCCTCTCCATGTATGTGTGAATGTGTTCAGAGGTACCCACCGGCAAGGGAAGAAGGAAGAAATAAGGCTAATGTCTTGGGCAGGATGAAGACTTCATAAGTTTGAAGCAAATCTGATGGTGGCCCCGGGAAAGACACATTCCAACTGTGGGAATGAGTAGCGAAGCCCTGTGCATGGGATGGGGACATCTTCATCCTCCATGCTTCCAGGCTGAAAGAAACATTTGAACCAGGGTGGTGAACCTCTCCCCTAACTTGGTATTCAGATTTTTATTTTAATTTCAGAATAAAATATTTTATTCTTTAACAATAAAAGTCTGAATTTTAAATGTTTCTTTTACTATAAACAGATGGGAGTTATAGATTATTTTTTTTTCTGGTCTATAACATAGACTTCACATTGGATGTCTGGTTAATCTCTTACGTAGACTGCATAAATCTCCTGGTTTTTCCTAAAGGAAAAGAAGTGAAATAAATTAAACCCAGTTGCATATTGTTGGTTTAGACTTTTTTAAACCCTAAGTTCTAAAATTTATAGTTTTTTAAAAATAGCAAAACTAACATCTTGAGAAGCTGAAGTTTCAATATTGGGAAGTTAGTGGGTATTAAAAACAAAATAACAAAACCAGTATGTGGCTTTGGCAAATGATTTTGTGTTGATTTATTCCTCTGGGAAGTGAGTTATATTTGAAATATGAACTATGTGTGGCCTTCTTGACTCAATCTGATATGATACCCTTTACATGGCTGCTCTGCCAGCAAATTCACCCTTACTGGTACTGACCTGAGCATATGGGTCTGGTTTAAATACCATCTTACCGTCTTTTTTTTTTTTTTTTTTTTTTTTTTTGTCAGAAGTGCACTACCAGCCCAGCATGATGGCACTAGCCTGTGGTTCCAGCACTCAGAGGATGACAGGATCCCTAGTTCAAGAGCAGGTTGAGATAAATTCCCATCTTAAAAAGAAGTCATTACATAAGAGTAGCAATGAACACATTTTAAAATAATTCCAATCATTTTAATTGGACTGGCAATCAGAAGAATATAATACGATCCTTTCCCCTCGTTTCTCATATCGAAGGCATAACAGCAGCTCTCCAAAGCAGATCATGATGGAATGAGATTTCCCACACAGTTTACCTGGCTTTTAAGAAAAATGACAAATTTGTGACAATTTCCCCAAAGTGGTTGCCAGCGTTAGGATAGAATCTGATCACACAGATCACAAACTCAGCAGCAGCCAAACTCTCTCTGAAATAACAGTTTCCAGAGAACAGTTACCAGAGCCTTCTTCAGGAACCACCGACTAGCGGACACCAGGCTAAGAAGCCCGCACTCCTTGACGATGCTCCCGGGGACCACACAGGCTCTGGCAGCCTCCAGTTCCTGGCCTTTTGCAGTATAGTGTGTGGATAACCTCCGGGTTACCCATCTTCCTTTTCTACACCCAGTGCCTGAAGTTGAGCTGGCTGGTTTTTATTTTTATTTTATTGCTTTGCTCCATTTTCTGGTTATTTCATGGTGGCAGCCAGGCACAGCAGCATGCACTTATAACCCCAGTGCTGGAAAGGATGGGAGTCCTTGGGCTGCACTGGACAGACATTCTAGCCTATACATACTAAGACAGCCCCTGAAGAATGACACATGGCCTCTATCCCCACCACACACACACACACACACACACACACACACACACACACACACACACACACACAAAACCCCCTTTACACCTACGCACACATGGATACACCCCCACAATGTCGTTACTAATTAAAATGTTTTCTTATGTTTGTTCTTCCCATTCCCATTTTCTCTTAGTAAAATAGCAACACATTCCTCTTCTCAGAGACAAAGTATGTTCTATCCTGAAGGTTGTTAGTCACATATGTCCTTTTCACATTTTCTGTTTCTTGTAGAATCTTCATTTTTCCCTTCCTAATGGTCTGCTTGGTGATTGCATTGCAAAGAGTAAGGCCTTTCCTCTGGATTTCATTAGCTCTCCATACATACTTAGGAGTGAAATATGAGCAAAGACGTAGAATGTTCAGAGAATAAAAAAAAAAAGAAAAGAAAAGAAAAGAAAAAAAAGAGAAAAAAGAAAAACCTGGAAAAGTCACAAGAAAAGCTACCACTGCAGAAAGTTCCTAAAATATAAACACATACATGTAAAAATAGTTAAATGGAGTTACCTTATAATGGAATAATATGCAATAATACTGCAATCATACACAGAGGCTAGCGAATGAAAAGCCTCACGCCAGGAATGGTTAGCTCTTTGGGAGTTGTTGAACAGTGGCCCACAGACCTCAGATTGTACAGGCTGCTGCCAATGCTCCCACTCAGAACTTCACAGAAAGACCCTGTCACCGAAGACACCACATACTTGAGTCATAGGACATGGGGAGATGAAGCTGGCCTGGAAGTTGCGTCTCTTTTAGTTAGCTTTCACAGTGCTGGAAGGTACCACACACCACTGAGGAAAGTAATCATCAGTCTTACCAAGCTGTGGGCTCTGAAAGTTACAATAACTACTGGTCTGGGGAGATGTGTCTGTTGGTGCCATTGCAGCATGAATGACACGCGAGTAGCCAAGTACTTTCTGATTTAATTAAGTCCTGCTCCATACCTGGCACTGTTGGATCCTATGGGTAGGTAGGTCATGGGCGTCACTCTGCTAAAAGGACACAGTATTATGCCAATTCCTAATGACTTCTTATTATAATCATAGATTACCACATTGGTCAACTTCCCTAGAGAAGCCTCCTTTTGTAGTAAATGGTGATTAACCCACAGCTGCTCAAAGTGCAAAAAATAAGAGACTGCAGAGTTCCTGGCCCTACATGAGATAGCTATAACACACCACCTCCTCCCAAGGCTCGGGAATCATTGTGGGAGAGCACAAAGATTATAAGAGCCAAGGGTGATTGATGACTACAGGAGGTCGTATTTTCTGGATAATAGGCAGTTTGTACTTATGAGCTCTTGGTGGTTGTAACAGTATGCCCAAGACCGTTTCCAGCTCAAGCCAGAACAAATGCCAGCACGGAGAGGGAGGTGGTCACAAGCCAGGCCCACCTGGGGTGCTGTCAGTAATTGATGAGCTGCCAGGAAAGACCCCTGATAGGTGGAACATGCTTCAGTGGGTATCCACTCTGCGGGTACGTAACTGGTGCTGTTTTGCTTTGTTTCCCTCAAATGAGGGAATGGGGTGGGGATCTGGGAGGACTTGGGGGAGGAGGTGAATCTGATTAAAATGCAACGTATGAAATTCTCAAAGAATAAAAATATGTATTAAGAGATAAACTGAGATAGAATTAATGTTCTTAGTGAGTCAGCGTTAAACTATTTTAATTTTTGCAAGCATAAAATGAAAACTGATTAAGGATTTACAGCCCCTTTAGTTATTTGGTAACACCTTGAGAAGGAGAGAGAGAAAACAGCGATTGTCCTGCATACTTCCTCTGCTAAATGACATAAATGACATTGTGTTTGGGCAGAGGAATTGTTTTTTTTTTTTGTTTGTTTTTTTTTTTTTTAATAGGGTGTCACTCTGAAGCCCTAACTAGCCTGGTATTCACAGCAATCCACCTGACTCTACCTCCTCAGTGATGGGATTAAAGGCATGTGCCACCACATCTTTGCCTTCCCCATTAAAGATGTATTTATTTTTATGTATACAAGTGTTTGCTTGTGTGTGTGTATATAAGTATGTATGTATGTGCACCTCGTGTGTAGCACCTCAGAAGACCAGAAGAGAGTGTCAGATCCCCTGGAACTCAAGTTAAAGAAGCATGAGCCACCCTGGGAGTGCTGGGAACTGAACCCAGGTCCTCTTTCCAGCCCCATGCAAATTACATATTCTGTTGAAGTATTTTTGCTGAAGAGATTATTACTTTCAATTTATTGTTTGACAATCTCATAATGAATATAATGTATTTTGACCAAATCCAGTGCGTACTCTCTCCCCTCCAGCCTCTCTCTCATAATACCCTTTTCCCCTCCCAGCTCCATGGACCCTCTGTGGAGACAGGGTCTTAATGTGTTCTAGGCTTGCTTCAAGCTCATTATCCTTCTGCCTCAGCCTCTTGAGTGTTAGAGCTAGAGGTGTGTATGGAACAACTTCCCAGAGATTAGTTTTTAATTGAGAAAAAGTATGAGTTTCATCATTTTAATTTCTATTGATGAGAAATTGTTTAAACAAAGGAGTAAAGACAAGCTGATGAGTATTTCAAAGTTCATAAAATGAAACAATATTTTTTTTATTTTTAAAACAGTATCAATGTGTACTAATAAAATCCAGGGAACTCAGAGAACAGCAGGCTTGTATGTGAGGTTCTAAAAATCCTGGTTTTACGAACTGCTTCAAATCAGTCAACACTGGCAGGCTACTTCTGTGAGAACATAGTAGTGGCCTTCACACACTCCTTGTTCCTACACACCCACTTTTCAAATGATCTCACCGCAAAGTACAAAACCTGGGACTCCAGACACCAGTGGTGTCATCATAACTCCTGCCACTGCCGTGGATGGACATGTGAGAAAGTTCTAACGGAGCCTAAACAAGCTTTGAAATCTAAACACCGGCTTACAGGAAACACGGAGGGCAAAAGAATGCATTAGCTGCACCATGAGGAGGTAATTCATCAAGACCTAGACGGTGGAAAATTGAGCCTGCCAAGCACACGGCACGAAACCCAGGAACCAGGATGACATTGCATACTAAGGGGCTTACTAAGCTAACCAGTCAACCACATTCTGCTCGGAGCCTGTTTAAGCAAGCCAACCATACAAAGCTATTTTTGAGAAAATTAGAGAGATATTACAACAAAGTGGGTATCAGATGATATTGAGGTGATTTATTTGGGGAAGTGATACTAACACACCAGGCTTAAGAGCTCTAAAAAGGACTTATCTTTTAGAACAGCATATGACGCCTTTAAGAGAGAAATTCTAGAATTTGCTTTAAAATGCCCCAGGGAAACATTGGGTGGTAGACAAAGTGAGAAGTGGAAAACAGATAAAACCAAGGTAGAAAAGCGTTGGCCATACTCGAGGCTGGATGATAGATGTATAGAGATTCAGTGTATGCTTTTATTGACTTCTGTTGTATGTTTGAAAATCTCCAAGCAAAAAGCTAAACTTTTGAAGAAACAACACAAACGGACCGTGGCAGTCCCTAGGGGTGGTGGTGAAGAAAGAAAGGGTAGGGATGAAGAGAAGGGAGGGGAGAGAAAAGGGAGGAAGAGGAAGAAAGGCAGAGAAGAGGAGGGCCTAGGGGCACTTACATAAAAAGCTAGGCACAACGACACTTATCTGTAACTTCAGTGAAGGGGGGAGCAGAGACGGGTGGATCCCTGGACCTTGCTGGTCAGCCAAGCTGAGTTGGTTCAAAGACTAAGATGAAGAATGACAGAAGATACCTACCGTCCACCCCGAGCTTCCATACACACACGCGCACAGGCATCTGCACACACAGGAACACAAGCACACACACTTCCACCCCTCTCCCAACACACTCCACAAAGAAAAAGAAAGGGAAGCAAAGTTCAGGAAAACGTGCCCTGGCAGGGGTGTGGCTGCAAGGACTGGCAGGTTCCAGGTGAGGGCTGGCTGCCTATCCATTGTGTGTCTTTACCGTGGGAAAATCTTAGTACTTCCAGATGTGCGGAGTGACTAGAAACAGCAATCTGTGTGACATACTATCTTTCCTCTTCTGCCCCCCTGTGTGACCTCATCATTAACTAGGCCGGCTCTCTGACTCCATTGGATTCTTCACATGTGTTTCTCACTGAAGAGGTAACATGATCTTAAAGTGGTTCTTGCCTTTTATTAGTCCCTTCCCAGTGAGCATCCCCTTTGCATCTGTAAGAAACACAGGCAAAGACTTCTAGTAAATTCCAGGGCCCTCAATGGAATTATTAACCCTCTACGGGAGGAAGAGGACTGCTGAGAAATGGCCTGATTCTTGATGGGTTTTCTTTGATTTACAGTCTTTATGTGCACTGGGCACCACCCCAAACCTTGGGAGCCAGGATGTGGTCTATCATGGGATTGTTCCTGTGAAATCCTTTTTTTTTTTTTTTTTTTTTTTGCAGACCAGTCTGTCCACACAATGAGTTGGAAGACTGAAGAAGATGCATTTTTTTCTTTCTACTGTTCCTGGGGTCATAGTACTGCCTTGGCCTCCTGAAGGTACAGGACACTGGGGAGAGATGGAAGATATAGAGGTTGGACTCGGCTAGGTTGTTTGGCCAGTGAAATGCAGGGATCCTGTTGTGTCTGCTTCCCAAGCACTGGGCTGTGTGTCACCATGACTGGCTTTTTGCATAGGCTCTGGGGATCAGAACTCTGGTTTTCATGCTTGCACGACAGGCCCTTTACCAACTGAGCCATCCCCAGCTCACCTTAGCTTTCTAACTTACATTTGATAGTCATTTGGGGCCCACCCTTTTTTATTGGTGATTTCATTTAAAAAATGGCTCCTGGTTTGAAATTGAACAGATGCCTAATGTTTGAGTCCAGGAAGGCTGTGGTGTGCTTGGTGTGTGTGTGTGTGTGTGTGTGTGTGTGTGTGTGTGTACACCAAAGATGTTGTTTGTCATAGTACCTGGGTCTTAAGAATCCAAACGCACAGCCTGTGTGTGTTTTGGATTTTGTTGTTGAAACAGGGTCTTGCTATGTCATTCTGGCTGTCTTGGAGCTCTGTGTGGATCAGGCTGGCTTCTCATTTACAAAGACATGGATCAAATGTAACAAATTAGAGCAGACAACAAAGACGCAGCATCTAAGACGCACTGTCTGATTCTGTGTCCCCCAAGAAAAATGGTTCATTTGGCCCCAACAAGGCAGTACTGGACATTTTTGAGCACAGACTCCCATACCCACAAAGGTCATGCTTTGTGACTCTACCACAGTCAGGCCTCAGGAAATGTAACTATGCCCCATGGTACCATGGCCACACCCCCTGAACCTTAGCCACATCTCCTATGCCACAGTCAGGCTTCCTATACTAAGTTTTGAGCGACAAGCTTGCCCCCTTCACCAAGGCCAGATCTACTGTATCATAGCCACGCCCCTTGCACCATAGCCCTGCCTCCCACACCGTAGCCCCACCTCCTGTCCAGCTTCTGCAGGTTCTAACAGCATAGCTCCATCCTTTCTTGGTCCCCTTCAGGTCTTGAAGTGATGGATCTTCCCTTGGAGCTAGTCTTTAGGTGCCCTGGCCATCTCTTTTCTCTCTCTTCGCTCCATTCATCTGTTTCAATTCTTCTCTATTAACCTTGTCAAGCATCTCCTCTTTTCTTTGGATGTTGATGACTTTTTCCCAGCTGCTCATGGAAGCTGCCTCCAACCGCTCCACATAGTGCACCCATCCCTGCTTCCTGAAGCTTCTCACACCATTCAACAGGAACCCTGCATTCAACTAGTGGGGCAAAGAAAATTCTCTCAACCAAAACAGACATTTCTGTTGGGACAGCATAATTTTCACCTTAAAGATGGGCTATTATTCCTCTTAATTCTTCATGGTCAATTTTCTTTCTTCTTATGTGCATGTATGTTCTTGAATGTATGTGCAGCCCACCCACACAGGTACCTTCAGAAGCCAGAAGAGGGTATCAGAGCCCCTGAAACTGGAGTTTCCGATGCTGATGCTGTAGGTCTTCTGTAAGAGCTCTTAACCGCTGTGCCATCTCTTCAGCCCATTTCTGGCCCAATTTCTAACAAATATAATTTTCATTTCTCATTGCACTAACGAGAGTTCTCTAAAGGAACAGAACTGATAGAATGAACATCTATTTGTTAGTATTTGGGCATCTTTACTGGCCTGCCCTTGGGGTTCTGACTGGATACACCCTCAGCTGCAGCCACTAAGAGCACCACCTGTGCACATTTCCTATGTTCCCTTTTAAAAGGGCCCTCCCACCTCCCCCCCTCTCTCTCTGCCCTTCTTCCTCTCCCTCACTCTCTCTTCTCTTCTGCCACTCCTGTCCCTCCTTTCCCATTCACTTTCCCCCAGTAAAAAAACCCCTCCACCCAAGCTCTTTGGAATGGCGTCTTTTTGAGTGTTGCTTTTTAACATTACAATATTAGATTGGCTTACTCAGTATGGGCTGGGTAGTTCATTAATGACTCCCTGCATGCTAGAGAGGCTGGATGAGACTGTTAGTTCCTTGGGTTATGAAGCTAGGTGCCTGGAGGCCTGGAGGATTCTTGGAGAGCCACTCATCTACATTGGAATACCAGAGGGATTGGATTCAAATATCAGCAAAGGGTGGCAGTGGTGGTGGCAGCAACAACAGATAAAGGCATTCACCAGCCAAAGGGAAGCCATGGCTGTAAACACCCTCTCCTGACCTTTACACAGGTGCAGATTACTCTAGAGGAGGACCCTCTCTCCTCAGGGAACTCTTCCTGGAAATTCCCTCATAGATCTGCACTGAGGTGTGTCTCAGTTGACTCTAGATCTAATCAAGTTGACAATCCAGATTACCTGGTTTTCCCTCCTAGCCTCTCTTTGGACTCAGCCTCCCTTTAAATCTTGATTCTAAATTCATCCTTCCAGTGAAACTACTGGAGCACAGGACTCTAATTTATCCAAAATAATGAGCCTGGTGAACACTTCCTGTCTTTTATATCCACATCTTGTTGCACTGTAACCCTAGCCAACGGACCTCCATTCTTCTTGTCTGGTGCTGGAGCATGCCTCTTCAGTCCCTAGCCATTCCTCCCATACCCAACTACTATTGACCAGTCCAAAACTACATTTGATGATACTTTCTTAAGCATAGGGACTATGTGCATGTCTTTGCTTAGTCCCACTGGAAGTCTTAGCCAATAGCCATTAACAACTTTGGGATATCATCATCACCATCACCATCACCATCACATGTGTTTATAATATGTGTGTAGGCACTCATGTGGCAGTCAGAGGACAACTTTCAAGAGTCAGTTCTCTCCTTCTACCATGTGGGACCCAGGATCAGACTTGGGGCACAAGGTTTGGTGGTAGGAGGCTTCACCTGATAAGGCATCCCTCTGGCCCCTACGTGTCTTGAATAGCATCTTGTAAATTCCTTTCAGGTGTAATTTTAGGTATATACTTATTTTTAAGATCATAAAACATTGCTGTTTGTCCTCCATCTGTCACTTAGTTCTCATACATATGGGGTATGTAGGGCTCTTGTATGTACTTGAATATGTAGGGTTCCCTTCCTGCCCTCAGATTCTGTTATTATCCTCAGAGTATCTGCTCTCTCTCTCTCTCTCTCTCTCTCTCTCTCTCTCTCTCTCTCTCTCTCTCTCTCTCTCTCTCTCGCCCTCCAAGTTTAGCCACTTTTTGGTCATTTCCTGCTGGACAGTCTTACCACATGTGACTTTACTCAGCCCCTACATTGATGGCTCCCAAGGTTTCTTCTTCTCTTGGGCACTCTAGGCCCACATTTACGTGTGATGGTTCACTTGATCTTTGCTCCTGTGTGCCCAGAGAGCAGATTACGCAGTATTGCTGGTGTGTCTGTGAGGGTATATGCAGGGGAGTTCAGCACTGGAGCTGGTAAAAGTGGGTCACCCTCTGCTGTGGGTAAGCCTCATCACCTCCACTGAAGGTCCAAACAGAGCACCAAGGGGGAAACAGGAACACATTCTCTGACCCCTGGAGCTGGTTCATTGATCTGCTCAGCAGTGAGTAACAGTTTCCCTGATCTACTGCACTGGGGTCTACTCCACTGGCTCTCTGGCTCCCAGCTGTCAGACCTCTGAGCTCCACCACCGACTTCTCAGGCTGTGTAATCATGTGAGCCCATTACTGGTAACAAGTCCATTTAAACAGATGCATGGATGGGTAAATGAAAAGATGGTTGATTGATACATAGATTATAGATGGGTATTTTATATGGCCCCATTTCTTTAACAAAACCTAATATACTCTTAAACATTTCCCAGTTTTATCTCGCCTCTTTGGTACTACCCTCAGACTGCACTAGGATCAGCCCTGCCTCCCATCTCCCCACCCACTATAGCATCTCAGTGTACCTCCCACTTAAAAGAACATCCAAGTCATAGACTCCAGGATGTGGTTTTTCTGAAATGCTGACTTTACTACTTGAAAGCATAAAAGCGGACAAGTTACCACTTAGTAATAACCGGATCCCTCTCTTTTCCCCATCTTCTTCTTTAAAGGATCTTCAATTCTGCTCCAAAATTAAAGTGATTCCAGACACCTGTGTCCACTCTCCCTGTCCCCAAGGCTTGAGTCCTCTCTCGGTGTATTCAAATCTCCCCCTTGCTGTTTGCAGGGAGATGGTGGGAGATGGAGCTCTTGATATATTTCTATTAGCAAGGAACTGCACGAGTGCATGCGAAGTTCTGCTTTCACACCTGCTGCACTGTGACAGTGTTCCATGGCATTGCCTACTTCATAGAGAAAAGAGGAGCTCCAGAACAGCCAATTTAAACCTTGAGAAGAGTTTGGACTCAATTTGCTAGTGTATTTTTAGATTATTTTACTACATTTATACAACGTATTTGCTCATACCCATTCCTCTCTCATCCTCCCAGAATCCCTCCCGCTTCATGTCCTCTTTTTTTGTTTTTTTTTTCCTTTTTTAACCCATTAAAACTAATAAGTGATGTCTGCATGTGCATGGGTGTGGACATCTATCAGGCCATGAGCAAACTACCAGGGGCCACACTTCTGCATACAATTGGCACCCCATCCCCACAGCCATCAACTGCCAATAGCTCATCAGCCAGGGGTGGGAATTCACAGTCCCCTCCATCCCCAATGCTGGGATTCTGATTGGCTTGATCCTGTGTGGGTCTGTGCATGGAGTCTAGTCATTGTGAGTTCTTGGGTGCAATGGTCCTGTCATGTCCACAAGATACTGTTTCACAGCAGCCTCCCCCAGCCTCTGGCTCCACCAACCCCTAGCTTCCTCTTCCACAATGTCTCCTGAGCTTTGGGGATGTGGGGTGTAATATGGATGTCCCACTTAAGGCCGAGTATGCCACAGTCAGGTATTCTCCACACTTTCGCCAACTACGTAGACTTGATTGAAAAAAAAGAAAAAACCTGAAAAGAATGGTGGAAAAGAAATGGAGCTGATGCTGGGGAAAGGGCTCTGATGCTGGGGAAAGGGAGCTGATGCCGGGGAAAGGGAGCTGATGCTGGGGAAAGGGAGCTGATGCCGGGGAAAGGGAGCTGATGCTGGGGAAAGGGAGCTGATGCTGGGGAAAGGGAGCTGATGCTGGGGAAAGGGAGCTGATGCTGGGGAAAGGGCTCTGATGCTGGGGAAAGGGCTCTGATGCTGGGGAAAGGGCTCTGATGCTGGGGAAAGGGCTCTGATGCTGGGGAAAGGGCTCTGATGCTGGGGAAAGGGCTCTGATGCTGGGGAAAGGGAGCTGATGCTGGGGAAAGGGCTCTGATGCTGGGGAAAGGGCTCTGATGCTGGGGAAAGGGAGCTGATGCTGGGAAAAGGGAGCTGATACTGGGGAAAGGGAGCTGATACTGGGGAAAGGGAGCTGATGCTGGGGAAAGGGAGCTGATACTGGGGAAAGGGCTCTGATGCTGGGGAAAGGGAGCTGATGCTGGGGAAAGGGAGCTGATGCTGGGGAAAGGGAGCTGATACTGGGGAAAGGGTGCTGATGCTGGGGAAAGGGAGCTGATGCTGGGGAAAGGGAGCTGATGCTGGGGAAAGGGAGCTGATGCTGGGGAAAGGGAGCTGATGCTGGGGAAAGGGAGCTGATGCTGGGGAAAGGGAGCTGATGCTGGGGAAAGGGAGCTGATGCTGGGGAAAGGGAGCTGATGCTGGGGAAAGGGAGCTGATGCTGGGGAAAGGGCTCTGATGCTGGGGAAAGGGCGCTGATGCTGGAGAAAGGGGAGCTGATGCTGGGGAAAGGGAGCTGATGCTGGGGAAAGGGAGCTGATGCTGGGGAAAGGGAGCTGATGCTGGGGAAAGGGCTCTGATGCTGGGGAAAGGGAGCTGATGCTGGGGAAAGGGAGCTGATGCTGGGGAAAGGGTGCTGATGCTGGGGAAAGGGCTCTGATGCTGGGGAAAGGGAGCTGATGCTGGGGAAAGGGAGCTGATGCTGGGGAAAGGGCTCTGATGCTGGGGAAAGGGAGCTGATGCTGGGGAAAGGGCTCTGATGCTGGGGAAAGAGAGCTGATGCTGGGGAAAGGGTTCTGATGCTGGGGAAAGGGAGCTGATGCTGGGGAAAGGGAGCTGATGCTGGGGAAAGGGAGCTGATGCTGGGGAAAGGGAGCTGATGCTAGGGAAAGTGCTCTGATGCTGGGGAAAGGGAGCTGATGCTGGGGAAAGGGCTCTGATGCTGGGGAAAGGGAGCTGATGCTGGGGAAAGGGAGGTGATGCTGGGGAAAGGGAGCTGATGCTGGGGAAAGGGCTCTGATGCTGGAGAAAGGGCTCTGATGCTGGAGAAAGGGAGCTGATGCTGGGGAAAGGGAGCTGATGCTGGAGAAAGGGCTCTGATGCTGGGGAAAGGGAGCTGATGCTGGGGAAAGGGCTATGATGCTGGGGAAAGGGAGCTGATGCTGGGGAAAGGGAGCTGATACTGGGGAAAGGGTGCTGATGCTGGGAAAGGGCTCTGATGCTGGGGAAAGGGAGCTGATGCTGGGGAAAGGGAGCTGATGCTGGAGAAAGGGCTCTGATGCTGGGGAAAGGGAGCTGTTGCTGGGGAAAGGGCTCTGATGCTAGGGAAAGAGAGCTGATGCTCGGGAAAGGGAGCTGATACTAGAGAAAGGGAGCTGATGCTGGGGAAAGGGAGCTGATGCTGGGGAAAGGGAGCTGATGCTAGGGAAAGGGCTCTGATGCTGGGGAAAGGGAGCTGATGCTGGGGATAGGGCTCTGATGCTGGGGAAAGGGAGCTGATGCTGGGGAAAGGGAGCTGATGCTGGGGAAAGGGAGCTGATGCTGGGGAAAAGGAGGTGATGCTGGAGAAAGGGAGCTGATGCTGGGGAAAGGGCTCTGATGCTGGAGAAAGGGCTCTGATGCTGGAGAAAGGGAGCTGATGCTGGGGAAAGGGAGCTGATGCTGGGGAAAGGGCTCTGATGCTGGGGAAAGGGAGCTGATGCTGGGGAAAGGGAGCTGATGCTGGGGAAAGGGAACTGATGCTGGGGAAAGGGTGCTGATGCTGGTGTTTGGTCAAACCACTGGCTTTTCATGTGGTTTCTTGGATCAAACTCGGGTCCTTATGTTTGCACAGGAAGCAGTTTGCTGACTGAACTTTTTCCTCCCACCATAAACTCATTTTTAAATGATGATGCCAGTGAGATGGCTCAGCAGTGCATACATTTCACAAGCTTGATGATCTTAGCTCAATCCTTAGAGGCCATGAAAAGGTGGAAAGTGAGAATGATCCCACAGAATTGTCTTCTGACCTCCACACAGGTGCTGCCCCTCACATGGGTAGTGCATGCATGCATATACACACATACACAAATAATAAGTAAAGATAAAGAAGAAAAATTATCTTAACTTGCCTTAGTGTTCTGTTGCTGTGAAGAGACACCGTGGCCTTGACAACTATTAAAAGAAAGCATTTATCTGGAGCTTGTTTACACGTCCAGAGGTTTAGTTCATTTTCCTCATGGCAACACACAGGCAGACATGGTAGCTTCGAGTTCTACTTAGGATCTGAAGGCAGCTGGGAGAGAGAGAGAGACACACAAGTCTGGCTTGGGATTTGGAAATCCCAAAGCCCACACCCACTGACACACTTCCTCCAATAAGGCCACACCTCTTAATCCTCTCAAGTAGCACCATTCCCTAAAGATCAAGCATTCAAATATATGAGCCTATGGGGGCCATTCCTATTTTTATATAAAACATAAAAGCTGTACATATTAATGGATCGACATGTATTGTCTCTATAAGTGTACATACTGAGTAGTATCCAAATTATTTGTTCTTGATATTAATATTTGTTTTTTTCTGCATAGTATAAATGGTCAAAATCTTATCTTTTAGGGTATGTGTACAAGTGCGTGTGTTTTTGCAGTGCTGGGGATCAAACCAGAGGCTTGTGTGTGGTCAGCATTCACTCTGAACTGCACCCCACCTCCCTCATCTAGATTTCTGAAATACAGCACAGAGCAGTATCTTAAAGTTGTGGCTTCGCATGGGATGGGCAGATGTAAGCAGCTTCCCATCTCCCCCATCTGATGGGAGATGTTATTCTGTAAATATGTTTCTCATACTGGTTGATGAATAAAGCACTGTAGGCCAATAGGAAAGCAAGATAGGTGGGGCTAGGAGACTAGGAGGAAAGAGGAAGGAGTAAGGAGGAGTTAGCATGGAGAGCCTAAAGAGAATAGCACGCCAGCTGGCTGTCTGGTAAGATGACCACGTGGAAATACTTAGATTAGTAGAAATGGGTTAATCATTAAGACAGAGCTAACAGATAAGAAACTAGTAACTGGCCAACAGCTTTATGTCAAATACAGAGTCTCAGTGTGTAATTGGGGGCTGGTGTGGCAGTGGGACCAGACCGGCGGCGGGGAAAACATACTCGTTACACCCATCCACCGCTACAGTGCTGTTGCTTTGCTAATATTTCTCTCTTGTCTTTTTTACAGCATCTCTATTTGGCTATAAGACTTCAAAATAAAGTTAATGTGGTTAACAAAAATGTAAATATAGCCAGTGTTTATGGTATTCTCTGGCTATCACTTCTCTGTTAGACTCTAATTTGCTTAAAACTCCATCAGATTGACTGTTTGCTTTGCTGAGTGTGGGATGCAGGGCTATGCTTTGTGCTAGCCAGGTGCTCTGCTGCTGGCCCTTTTGATCGTATTTGAAACAGGTCTTTTTAAGCTACCCCAGCTGGCCTTGAACTCCATTCCTCTGTGTCAGCCTAACAAGTGATGGGATTATAGGTGTGTATCACCACACCCCACACAGTTTGGTTATGTGTGATTGGCTCCAGATATATAAACTGTTGACATGATCACTCCAAGATATGGTCAAAGGGAAGGTTATAGTAGATAGGAGGGAGAGAACAACCAGAGAGGCAGGGGAGAGTCCAGAGCAGAGAGAGAGAGAGAGAGAGAGAGAGAGAGAGAGAGAGAGAGAGAGAGAGAGAGAGAGAGAGAGAGATTAAACATGGCCAACAAATTGGACTGGATCATGAGAAGGGCAGGGGGAGAGTGAGAGAGAAAGAGAAGGAGAATGAGATGACACAGACAGAGAGAGACAGAGAGACACCATAGTTGAAATAGCAAGGTTATCAGCTAAGGGTAGGGAAGTCCATCAGCAGGAGTTTAAGGTAGGGGTGGGGTAAGAAGAGCCAGAATGCCAGCAGAACTCTAAAATGTGTAACTGCTTCTTGTGATACCGAGGGAGCCTGGAAGCCAGAATGAGTTTTGGTATGTCAACAGGCATCATAGATAACCATTTGTCCCTTCTTCCAGTGATAAGGGAAGTAGCTCCTTTGGTAGAAGGGAACTGGCATCACATATTCCTGAAGAATGTTGGCAGTGTCTAACCACCACAATTTTGACAGATAATATTTTTTTTTAATTTTTCTATTTTGACATGGAACCTCATGGAGTCAGGCTGGCTTTGAACTTCCTATGTCTCTAAGAAAGCCTTAAAGTTCTGACCCTCCTTCCTCTAATTCCCAGGTGCTAGATGGCAGATGTACACCACCACACCTGGTGTAAGTGGTGCTGGGAATCAGACCCAGGGTTTTGTGTGTGCCAGGGAATCATTCTTCTAGCAGGGTCAGATCACCAGGCCTGGGCTGACTGTGGGTAAAAGGTCTGAACCCACTTTCTGGTTTGAAATCCCACCAATCCTTGAGCAGGAAAACCCACTAACCCCTGAGCTCCCAGACCCACCAATCTCTGAGCTTGAAATACTACCAATCCCCATGCTGGAAAACTCCACCTCCCAAGCAACCATAAATAAACCTTCCTCCTGCTCAGTTCTCTGCTGTTTCTGCTGATACAGAAGCAGCCACCCTCATGTCTCTCCCAATAAATCTCTTGTGTGATTTTTGTTATGTGTTACGTACGTAGTACGTTTGTGGTGGTATTCCTTGGCTCCTGACTGCCAGATACCTTTTTCCTCAGACCTGTAACACCTCTATAGGGGAAACTTCCTCAGAGCTGCAAGCACTTCCACTGGGGAAGTTTTTACCGTGACACTTAACACTGGCTACTCACAACAGGCTGCCGGAGAAGCACATACTTCTCCTTCCTGGAAAATGTGTCATGTTTGTCACCCATGCACTTAGAATACCACTGCTGACTACAAAGCTCATGGGATTTGCTTTCTTTCCTAAGTTATTTAGTAGCCGTCTTTTACTCTTGTCAACCAAGTATTGAATTCTCAAATGTTACATGACTGCTCCCGTCTGTGAAAATAGGCCCTCACTCATGACATGATTCACACATAGCAAGAATGCATTTCTTAGCCGGGCTTGGTGGCACATGTAGTAATCCCAGCGCCTAAAAGATTTAGGTAGGAGAATCCTACGTTTGAGGCCACCTTGAGCCTCTAAAAATAAAACAAAATAAATGAAAAGTATCCATCACCAGACACTATGGAGGAATGTTTCATGATTATGCCAACTTGGTGAGCCAATGAGTTTGTTGGAGCTGCTCATGGGGTATGGGTGTGGGAGGAGTTACTTGCAGGAGCAGGGATGATTCAAAGATATCACCGAAAAGCTCACCCCAACGAGAGGCTGAGGAAAGCTGGAACAATCCCTCTATAAGACTTGCAAGCCGCTCAACAGGTGAGAGAATCTCCTCTCTGAAGATCAGTTGAGGTTGTCTGTTGTTTTCATAACCTCCCAGGGACCCTGGTGAAGCTTGTCTGTTTGGGCTAGCCAAGTCATGTGACGTTTGTTTACTTCCTGTGTCTCAGGAGCCACACCTCTCCTTGGTGGAGGGGGATGCTTCAATTCAGAGGCAACCGCTGTATCAAAGGAGTCTTCAGCCCTAAGGTCTGCGTTTCTTGGCGTCCAAATGATGGGGGATGGGAGCATTTCTAAAGCCACATGCCCAGATTTCACAGGTGACATCACGGAGACATCGAGCACCTGTGCACTGTGGAGAAGGATCCCTGAAAACAGGAAATGACGCATACAGTGGTAGCAGGCACCACCTCGGAGGTCTCAGCCGCTGGGCCTTAATAGCGTTCGCCTTCCAAGTCACGTGCTCACTTTGAGTAGCTACCCAAATGATCTTTTCAAGTCTGAATACTTCACAGAGGCTGGCTCAGTGATGACTTTTCTGTATCGTTTTCCGCAAAGTGGAAGACTTTCAACCTGCTACTGGATTCTTTCATTTTAGGTAATGAAAAGAATCAAGTCATCGTTTTCAATATTTCTATGCTGCAGTGGTTTCTTCTTCTGGCACGTACCTTCAAATGCCCGTTACAGATATTCTTGTATGATTTGTTGATATCCTCAAGGTCACATTTCTGAGCAAGTCAAAAACAAGGCTGTATACTGGTTACCTCTGTTTTGAAAGTGTAGCACTGTGGTGGGTTGAATAGTATGGCTCTATAGACTCTTGTGTTTGAGTGCTTGGCCCACAGGGAGTGGCACTGTTAGGAGGTGTAGCCATGTTGGAGTGAGTGTGGCTTTGTTGGAATAAGTGTTTGAGGTCTCCTATGCTTAAGCCTAAGCACAGTCTCCTGCTGCTGCCTACAGATCAACATGTACTCTCAGCTCCTTCTCCACCACCAGGTCTGCCTGCATGCCATCATGACCTGCCATGATAATGGACTAAACCTCTGAAACTGTAAGCCAGCCCCAATTAAATGTTTTCCTTTGCAAGAGTTGCATGGTCATTGTGTCCTTTCACAGCAATAGAAACCCTAATTAAGATGAGCACCCAGCTCATAAATTATTCATGAAACTCATTTAGTGAGTGTGATCCCTGTCAGCATCAATGGCTTTTTTACAGATTCTCTGGCCAGGACTGTGAGTCCAGCCTAGCCAGCTCCTTTACTCAGGGCTACAGTGAAGATGTCAGCTGAGCTGTGTGCTCATCTGGATGCCCAGCAGGAGAAGAAGCCTCTTTCAAATTGTTAACAGCTTATTTCCTCGGGTCCACATGGCTTGGGCTCCTGCTTGTTTCCTGGGTGTTAAGCGAAGAGCAGCGCCTGCTATGGCTCTAACCCACAAGCAGCGCCTCAAAGTGACTGCTCACTGGGCCAATCCTGTGTGCTAAGAGAGCAGTCACATAGCATGTTGTTTAATCATGAAAATGCCATGTGACAACTTTTGCCATGTTCTGTTGGCTAGTACACAAGCCACAGGTTCTGCTTTCAGGCAAGAGGTGCAGGTCAGCGATGATCAAGTTAGGTCTATTCCCACATCTTTCTTTCTAAAGGAATCAGAACAGACATTCCTAGAAAGTGTTTAGGAAGGGTCACCTATGGGCACCACCAGGCATTGCCTTCTGCAGGTGCCACGGCATGGGTTCAGCCAACTGAATTAACAATATTTGAAAAAGGAACTTTGATCTGTACTGAGCGTGTATAGCCTTTCCCCTTGGCCTTATTAACAGTAGAACATAACAACAACATAAATTGTATTCACATAGTCTTCGGTATGGCCAGTGATTTAACATACAAAGTAGTTTGGGAAATGTGTAGTTCAGTGGCAGAACATGTATTTAGCATGTGCAAAAACTTGGGTTCAATCTCTGGCAACACACACCACACACAGACACAGACACACACACACACACACACACACACACACACACACACACACACACACACACAGAGTCCTTGTTATTTTATTTATTTATTTTTTCTTTGTCAACACAAGCTACAGTTATTCGGGGAGAGGGCGCCTTAACTGAGAAAGTGACTTCACTAGGTTAGCCTGTGGCCAAGCCTGTGGGCCATTTCCTTGATTGAGTGATGTGCTTGGACCCAGCTTACTGGGGATAATGTTACTCCTGAACACCTGTCCCTGGACGGTATTGGAAGCAGGGCGCACACAGCATGGAGAGCAATCCAGTAAGCAGTACTCCATGGCCTCTGCTTCAGTTTCTGCCTTTGGTACAGAATCAATGACATCCCAGTGAGAAGTCATGCCACCACTTAGAGATTAATAAAGGAAAAACCCTATAATGAGTGGGTCTAGCTAATGCACCAAAGAGAACAAGACCTGAACAACATCTCATAGCTTATAGAGTTCCATGGCCCCAAGTTCCATGTTGACAGCAATAGAAATTCCAAGGTTTGGTTGTTTGGGAGAGAGATTTACAGTGTAAAAATGTTATCACAGTCATCCTGCCATTGACCAGTGTTGTTTTTTTCCAGGCAGTTAGCTGTTAACTAAGGTCATCCTGTCTGCCTGGCAGAATTATGCTAATAAGAGAACCAGAGTGCACACTTACCCAATTCTACTTCATGCAATGTAATGTTTTTAAAGCAGGGTTAGTACATCGTATATAACAACAACTTCCTCTGTTTCTTCTGCATCGCCTTGAGTTCACACCCTGGCTTCTTTGATCCAGAAGTGTAAGCCAAGCACGCCCTGCCCTCCCTAAGCAGTTTTTGACCATGGTGTTTATCACAGCAATAGGAACCCTGACTATGGCACATATCTGCACACACACATGCATGCTCATGCACACACTATAATGGTAGGTGTGTATAAATTGTAAACGAATGCTACATTATTTTACATTAGGGACTTGAGCATCTGAGGACTTTGGTACCTCACTAGGATCCTAGAACCAACCGTCTGCAGATATGGCCGTCCTTTGGTTCTGAAATGTCCCTCAAAGGCCTGTATTGTGAAGGCACTGTCAGGGGATGGTAAACACCCTTATCAGGTGGGAACTAGGGGGAGAAATTCAGGCCATTAGAGACGTGACCTTGAGGGGAGCATTGGAACCCCATCTCTTTATCACCTCCCTGTCCTTTTCAGTGGCCATTGGATGAGAAGGCCTCCTTCCTACATGTCCCACCACAAGGCACAATGTTGTCATAGGCTCAAAGTAACAAGGTCAGGTGATTGTAGATGCAAACCACTGAATGTGTGAGGCAAAAGAAGCCTTTCTCATTGTGTGTGTGTGTGTGTGTGTGTGAGTGTGTGAGTGTGTGTGTGAGTGTGTGAGTGTGTGAGAGTGTGTGTGAGTGTGTGAGTGTGTGTGTGTGAGTGTGTGTGAGTATGTGAGTGTGTGAGTGTGTGAGTGTGTGTGAGTGTGTGTGTGTGTGTGTGAGTGTGTGAGTGTGTGAGAGTGTGTGTGAGTGTGTGTGTGTGAGAGTGTGTGTGAGTATGTGAGTGTGTGTGAGTATGTGAGTGTGTGAGTGTGTGTGAGTGTGTGTGAGTGTGTATGTGAGTGTGTATGTGAGTGTGTGTGAGTGTGTGTGAGTATGTGTGTGTGTGAGTGTGCTCATGTGTGTGGTGGGTGTACATGGAGGCCAGAAGACAACCTTGTGTGGTCTTACTCATGCACCCTCCCCTTCTCTTTTAGAAGACAAAGTCTCACTGGCCTGGAGCTCAGAAGTAAGGTGAACTGGCTAGCAGTGAGGCCCAGGGGCCATGCTGCCCCCATCTCACCACTGGGATTTCAACAGCATAACACTGTGCCACCATGTCTAGTCTTGCCTTTCTTCTTCCTTTTCTCCTCCTCCTCCTCCTCCTCCTCTCCCTCCTCCTCCTCCTCCTCCTCCTCCAACTATGCTATCTCTTCAGCTTTCCCTTACCTTTATATGCTTAAGAAAACTCAGGTATTTCACCACAGTAATAGAAATCTGACACAGATACTGAGGAATGAGTACACAGACCTTTGAAGATCATGTTGGGGACACACGTGTATACAAGATAAAGAAATACAGTTCTCACTGATGACAAAACAGCTGACAGCTGCTGATCTCTGAGATTCTCTGTAGACACTGAAGGTAATATAGCAGCTAAATAGTGCATAAGCCCTGAACCAACTTGGCTTGTTATCACTGTTCACTGTGCTGCCATGGCAACCAGAAAGGAACATTCTCTATCCTGCTCAACTCCACTTCTGCAGGCAGTCGTGGTGGCCATCGCCATTCCCGGATTCTCAGAAGACTTCTGGGACTATCATTATTTCGTGTAAAGCAGAGATGTCTAAGCTTTTTGACACTGTCATAGGACATTGCCATCTGCAACTCTGTTGGGTGCCTCCATGGCTAGCCTTGGGTACATGAATCCTACAGACCACATGTCAGACATGCCTCTTGTGTGCTCTTATCAAATGCTCCTGTGTAACTCAGTGAGGCTTGATGTGTCTATGCAGTCCAGAGAGCATGGTCTCTGTATGAGAAATTTCCTGTGTTGCATGAAGGATCTGATCATGTTAGTGTCTGGTCGTGTCAGTCTGCCATCCTCCTGCCTCACACACCCTGCTTCTGGTTCTACAACCCCATTTGCCATCAGAGGCCTTCCATCACTGAATTTACTTATTCTTATATATGTGTGTCAGCGTTGTGTTGTGTATGCGAGTGTGTTGGGAGTTGTGTGCTGTATTGTATTGTATGAGGCATGAGTGTGAGTGCATGTGTGCATGCTATATGATGTGTTTGTGTTATGTCATGTGTATATGTGTGCATGGCATATGATGTTCAATGTTGCATGATTTGTGAGTGTGTGCTGTATGATATATGTGTGCTGTATGGTGTGTAAATAAAAGGAGGACTTGGTGTGTTGGAGTACACCTGTAATTCCAGCACTGGGGAGACTGAGGCAGAAGGATTGTGAGTTTGAGTTCAACCTGGGAGAGATCTTGTCCGAAATGAGTAAATAAATAACATAACAGTTTTGCTTTCTGCCTCCCACCATGGAAGCTGCGGCTCCGGGAGTGATTAGGGTTGGGGGCTGTAAGTGATACCCCAGGTCTTCATGTTCAGAGACAGGACTCTGAAGGGTATTTTTTTTTAACTACCACCAATCCATCATTGTCTCTGCAAATATTTTTTTGAAGTATAATAAATAAGTCACTGCTCAAGTGACAGACAATGATGCAGATGACAGGGGACCATATGGTGGTTACAAGACAGAATCCAGCGTTCTAAAGGACAAAACACTCATATTCATTTGCAGTGATTAACGAGGGTGTGATGACCATCTGCCGTGACTCATTAGTCCAGTGGATGATCGCACCATGGTAAGCATCACCATTCCACAGTCTGAGCAGGAAGCGTGCATTTTCTGTTGCTTTCTGAATCCTTGCTAATGCTGAAGTCACATTGGCTGCAAGGGAGGGAAGCTTGGAGTCCTTCAGCTTGATTCTAGGTTTTTCCTACGTGTTATTCTCTCTGTTCTGACTCAGAGCCAAGAAGGTTTCTCCCTGTATGTTTTCTGAGTCTAGAGCTAATGCTCTTGTGTGTGTGTGTGTGTGTGTGTGTGTGTGTGTGTGTGTGTGTGTGTGTGTGTGTGTGTGTGAGGCCAGAGGCCAGAGGCTGAAATTGGCTGTCTTCCTCAGTCTCTCTCCATCTTATTTCTTGAGACAGCATCTCTCTCAACCAGGAGTTCACGGATTCAGCTAAGGCACCTGGCCAGTGAGTTCTAGAACTTTGTCTGTCTTCCCCGCCCTAGTGCCAGCAGGCACAGGCATGGGCACCACACTTGGCTTTTTACGGGATTTGAACTCGGGTCCTCACACTTGGGCAGCAAGCAGAGTCTTCTCCGTGACCCCTCCTCTTGTAGTAGCAGTTATTTTCTTTCATCTTCTCCTGTCCCTCAGGAGGAGACAGATGAAACAGAAGCAGGTATGTCCTATAGACAAGGTATTTCATGTCACCGGACACCAGGGTGGGCACTGAAGGAGACTCTGACATTTCTGTGATGGGCAACCCTGATGGGCAATTTGGATAGAGCTCATTCATCTTCCCAGAACAGGGTTCTAATCCCAAGAGTCCCTCCTGAGAACGTTAGTCCCCCGATGATGTACTGTTCTCATCAGGGAGAGACTTTTAAGCTAATGACACATTATCAGACCAAAAAGAGTGGAGGAGGGAGTTAAGCAATTACCTAATGCCTCTGCTGCCATATGGGGCTTCATCAAGAGGGGTCACTGGGTGGGGAGAAGCACCCATCTTAACCTCACCCAGATGACCACCCAGTTCTTCAGCTTAGCCTTGTGGATTTACAGAGCGTTTTTCAACACCAGCTTTCCATTTATTATACCAAGCCACTACTGATGCTGTGGTGTTGCAAAGGAGCTCCAGGAGATGTCTGGCATCTGGCAAAGAACATACTAGCATGCCTCCCTTTCACCTGGCCAGAACAAAGCAGTCTTTCTTTCTTTCTTTCTTTCTTTCTTTCTTTCTTTCTTTCTTTCTTTCCTTCCTTCCTTCCTTCTTCCTCCCTCCCTCCCTCTTCCTGTCCCTCCCTCCCCCCCTCTATTTTTTTTTTTTTTTGATAGGTGGCAGGGAAACCCTTGCCAGAAGCTTCCTCTGTATCCTTGGGGAGTAGGAACCAAGACCAAGACCTCATAGATGAAGCACAGAACTGCTCCTCCAACTGGGAAGGTTAGGTATGGGATGGAGAGGTGAAGGCTAAAGCACATCTCACAGTGAGAGGCGGTACCCTTTTCTTAGGGAACAGGCTGAGATGGGGCCAGTTTCTTATCCCCTAAATGCCCTGAAGAAGAGGAGAGAGATGGGGTCAGGTTGTGTGCTCAGACTCACTGTAGCTTGTACTTTTGCTTAAGAAAGGGCTGGCTTGGAGCCAGAGTGAGGTCTTCCCAAGGAACTGGCAGTCATGGGTTGGGAGGGTGAATTAAAGGCATGGGAAATGTGCAGAGAGGGGAAGAAGAAGGAAAGAGAGAGAAAGGGAGAGGAAGAGGGAGGACAGAGAGAGGAGAGGAAGAGGGAGGACAGAGAGAGGGAGAGGAAGAGGGAGGACGGAGAGAGGGAGAGGAAGAGGGAGGACAGAGAGAGGAGAGGAAGAGGGAGGACAGAGAGAGGAGAGGAAGAGGGAGGACAGAGAGAGGAGAGGAAGAGGGAGGACAGAGAGAGGAGAGGAAGAGGGAGGACGGAGAGAGGAGAGGAAGAGGGAGGATGGAGAGAGGAGAGGAAGAGGGAGGACGGAGAGAGGAGAGGAAGAGGGAGGACGGAGAGAGGAGAGGAAGAGGGAGGACAGAGAGTAGGGAGTGGAGGAGAGGTGGCTCAGTTGCGGGAGGTGCTTGTCACACACGCACACAAAGACTTGGGTCTGGGTCCCTAGCACTCACATAAAAACTGAATTCAGTGTCACATGTTTGATTACAGTGCTGGGGTGGAAGGGATGGGAGACAAGCAGATCCCTGGATTCATTGCCCGGCCCACTGAATTGATGGGCTCTAGTTTAGTGAGAGGACTTTCAAAACAGAACAAGAGAAAAGAAAAGGTAAAAAAGGTGGAGAGCAATTGAGAAAGACACATCAGCTGTCGATGTGTGACCTCCACATGTGTAGCTGTATGTACCCAGAAACAGAATCATGTACATACACAAGCACTGTCACAGGTGCATCGGGGACACACACACACACACACACACACACACACACACACACACACACACAAGCAAAAGTGCCGAGAAGAGACTATGGAAAGGCTTTAGAATTTTTATTGTTTGAGCACATTTAAGATTGCACTCTAACAAGTGAGTCTGCTGGTTTCCTGTGTGTTGAAGGAAGACCCATCAGTGTGTCTGGGTAGGCTTCTAAGTCCCACAGGGCTAATGTGGCACACAGACACTTGCTTACACAGGGAGGACCCAGGAGAGGAACTTGAAGCTGAGGAATCCATTGTTTAAAGAGCTACCTCTCTTCTGTCCCCAAGGGAGCTCCAGGTGGCTCCTTATAAGCTGGCCTAAGAATGAACTCCGGTCTCAGCCTGCACAGCCACCGCGGTGGCACTGTTGTGAGCTGCCTATGAGGGCAAGTGGGAAGGGCAGGGTCAGCCAGGCTAAAAAGCAGAAAGCGAGAACATCGTGGCTGGCGCTGAGCTCTTCTTCAAGGATGACCCTGAGAAGCTTTTCCCTGATCTTCAGGAAATTGGCCACGGCAGCTTTGGAGCTGTGTGCTTTGCCCGGGGTGTTCCGAACAGTGAGGTGGTGGCCATCAAGAAGATGTCCTACAGTAGGAAGCAGACAAATGAGAAATGGCAGGACATCATCAAGGAGGTGCAGTTCTTGCAGAAGCTATGGTATCCCAATGCCGTTCAGCTCTGGGGTTGTTACCTGAGGGAGCACACAGCTTGGCTGGTGATGGAGTATTGCCTGGGCTCAGCTTCTGATCTTCTAGAAGTGTACAAGAAGCCCCTTCAGGAGGTAGAGATTGCAGCCATGACGCACGGGGCACTTCAGGGCCTGGCATATCTACACCCGCACAACATGATCCATAGGGATGTGAAGGCTGGAAACATCTTGCTGTCTGAACCAGGCTTGGTAAAATTGGGGACTTTTGCTCTGCATCTACCATGGCACCTGCTAACTCCTTTGGGGGCACTCCGTACTGGATGGCTCCAGAGGTGATTCTAGCCATGGATGAGGGGCAGTATGATGGCAAAGTAGATGGCTGGTCCTTGGGGATAACCTGTATTGAACTGGAGGAGCGGAAGCCACCACTGTTTAACAGGAATGCAATGAGTACCTTATACCACATTGCACAGAATGAGTCCCCTGCTCTCCAGTCACAACACTGGTCTGAGTACTTCTGGAATTTTGTTGACTCCTGTCTTCAGAAAATCCTCAAGACAGACCAACCTCAGAGGTTCTTCTGAAGCACCGTTTTGTGCCCTGGGAACGGTCACCCACAGTCATCATGGACCTAATCCAGAGGACCAAGGATGCTGTACAGGAATTGGATAACCTGCAGTACCAAAAGATGAAGAAGATACTATTCCAAGAGGCACCCAATAGCCCTGGTGCAGAGGCCCCAGAAGAAGAGGAGGAAGCAGAACCCTACATGCACAGAGCGGGGACACTGATCAGTCTAGAGAGTAGCCACTCAATACCCAGCATGCCTATCAGCGCCTCCAGCCAAAGCGGCTTAGTCAGCAGCCTAGCAGATGCCTCGGACAATGAGGACAAGGAGGAAGAAGAGGAAGAAGGCCCTGAAGCCTGAGAAATGGCCATGAGGCAGGAGGGGGAGCATACAGGCACTTCCCACAGCTCCATCATCCACAGGCTTCCAGGCTCAGACAACCTGCATGATGATCCTTACCAGCCAGAGATGACCACAGGCCCACTCCAACCACCTGCAGCCCCTCCCACCCCCACCACCTCTTCTGTGAGGATCCTTCCCTTGGGGAGACATGAACATTGTCTATCCTTCCGCATAAAGTCTCAACAAGAAACCAAAGTAGGATTCCACCACGGTTCCCCACCATCTGGGGAACTCATGAGTTTATTAGTCATTCGTAGAGCATGGGTAAGGGGTTATTGGAAAGAACGTAGGCAACCCCAGGAAGCTGTACTGGCAAGTCTTCATCTAGCATGGATGGTGGTTTCTGTATGTGAGGGGCTGCGCCATTAAAGAAACTCCCAACATGACCATTCCATGATCAAGGGGTGGGGGGAGGCCTTTATTGTGAATAAGAGAAAGAGAACAGTCGGAGAGACATCTGGAGTCTGTCTGTCAGTTACCTCTCTGGGACCCAGAGGGGACAAGGTGAGGAGAAAAGCAGACTGACAATTACCAGGGTCGTGTGAGCAGAGAAGATAGCAAAAATGAGAGAAGAGTCCCAATATAAGTTATAACAGTTGTACGGGGTTATGCTGGGACGGAAGGAGGAAGGCTAGCTGAGGTACTGGGAACTGTGGTGGGGCTCCTATCTGTGGGAGGCCCGGTGGAGTAAACAGGGAACTAGGTGCCCTCTGTGGAGGTTGGGGAGCTGAAGCAGTCGATAAGAAATAATGCCTTTTCTTAGCAAACAACTCCCCTTTACAAGGTTCCTGAAGAATACTGAGCATTTACCGGGTCTAAGTCCAGCCTGAGCTGAGCCCACATTGTCATTTTGGGATCTTGACGGTTTCCTCATAGTGTATAGATGGGTCCCTCCGAATAAATCCGCTGGTGGCCATGTTAGAGGGGCAGCAGGTGGCAACTGCCCTCAGGGGATTGGCCCACCAGGAAGCTCTGATGGGTGAATCTCAGACAGGCAAGGCCCCTAGAGCCTCGGCCCCAGAATGTCTCCTGCTACTTACTGTTGGCCACTGCCATTTTTCTCTGGTACCTGGCATGGTGTGAATGGGTGTAGGGCGATCCCCACAGACCTTAATGTAGTGTGGTTATCCCATGGAAATATGTCATCCTACTGGGCATTTTTACCTGTGGATCATTATGAAGATGATTTCCTCCTAAGCTGTTTAACTGAAACAATGGTTTTATACATTGATAGTATTAGTTTAAATAAGATTGTGATGACTGAGGGTCTTTAATAAATAAAGGATTGTGATAGAGGTTTAGTGGGAAATTTAATATGAGTAAAGATAGGATTAAAATATTGCCCCAGCCCATGATAAAAACAAGGGCTGCAGAGGATAGAAAATAAGAACAAGGAAGTGTCACTCAGCTAGTCTCTCTAGAGGAGCCTTATAGACTGTGGTTTAGGCTAATGATTAAGAAAACCGACTGGGTTTCAGAAGCCCAGCTAGATCAAATTCTCTTAACCTTAATGTTGAGAGATGTGTTCACAGGTTTGTGTGTGCATCATAACTAAAACAGAGCTTTAAAAAATAACTGATGCCTAAAGATTTTTTTTTTGTTAATAGCTTTGAGGTGAAAATCCTAAGGAAACAATCTAAAATTGAGAAGGGCACATAGTTGCATCCGGAGCTCCTTAAGGTCAGGGAGCAGGAACAAAGCAGCCCAGTTATCATTAGCTGACAAGCCTTCCTTTCTAGGATGGGTGGGTGATCAAAGGTGATGATTAATTCCTTGTACTCATTTCTGCCCTTAGTGTCCTGACATTAAAACAAAACAAAACAAAAAAAAAAAAAAACTGTTGACAAATGGGTATGCACCTTGAGGATTTAAAGTAGAGATGACTGATTCTTTTCCATATGTAAAAGTTAAGATTTGTGATTCTTCTAAGATTTCTCATAAGATTACCCTATTGAGGTAAATAATAAAATAATTGGTCCTTTCTTTGTAACTGCAAAGTGCAGCCTGCCAGTAAAAGGGCAGGCTGAGAAAAATAGCTGGCTTGCTTAAATTCTGTTAATCTATAATAAGTTGCTTGGGTATTGATGTGTTCTTGGGATAACTTGTTTTTCACCTACAATATGTAAAACATTTAATCGTGTAAGGGATATGGAAAACTTGCTGTTTTTATTTGTATTCATTGTAGTCATTCACTTGAAAAATAGAATGTAATCTTTTTATTGTTTGAAACATTTTTCTGGGGCACATAAGGTGTAAGGGAAAAATTAAAGTTAGTTAGGAGGAAACCATCAAGAGCGAGAGAAGGGAATAGTGTACAAGCAACAGTAACAATAATAAAATGAACTGAGCTCTGACACTTGGGAAAGTTGTCGTGTGTCTGTCTGTGCAGTAGTTCACCTGCTCTGTATCTCCTTTTCAGTTCCTCAGATCTGCTGAAGGCTTGCCATTCACCAACACCCTAGGTGAGATCCTAACATGTTGGAGGTCTGTGTGTGTGTGTGTGTGTGTGTGTGTGTGTGTGTGTGTGTGTGTCTGTGTTTCTTTTCTCACTGGCCCCAGAGAGTTAAGTTCAGCACCCCTTGCCTGCCCCTGAGAGTTAAGTTTTCCTCCCTAAGAGAGAAAAGTCAAAGGTTCATCAACTTAGTAGGCTCCCTTCAAGCCCTGAGCTGCTGGAGGCTGAACCTCATGGCAACAATACAATTTGCAACTCCATACCCTGGTACCTCCTTAGCCCTTCCTGAGATTCTGAGTTCATGTGTACTTAGGCAGATCGCATACACATGAGTGGCTGGGAGAAGTGGCTAGAACATATGGTGAGGGTCTACTGACTCTTCCCATGCCCTCCTTCTGTTAGGGAACACTCACAGTCAAGGAGCCAGATTTGCTCAGAGTACCACATTCTACAACAGTGGGCTAGGGGAGGCAAGATGGTCCCCCAGTTGCCCTCAAGCACCACCTTTACTGGCAACACTTAGCAGTCGGTGCCTCTAGAAACAGGAGGAACATACTAGAAGAACCATCCAGTCAAGTAGGAAAAACAAAACTGTAGGCAGTAGCAGAATGATGTTTCAGAGACTGGCAGGATTGTGGGAGGATGAGTTGAGATGTGCTTCTGGATGTGAACAAGTGAGCAGGGGTGCCCGGTGGGGTGGGGTGGGCACACGGAGAACTAGGAGAGCTCTAAACCCAGCTCAGCTCTGAGGAGTGACTGTGAGCAGGGAGCCAAGCCTGTCTCACAGCAGGAAACCCACCCGGAGGATGAGGGCTGAGGGATGGAGGCTGGTCACTCATCAACGAAGCAGGGATAGAATCTGGGTCCATGGCAGCGTACAGGATGGAGCCCATAGGTGAAAGAGAACCCAGAGTACCCCATACGAAGACAGTGTTGGAAGCCGCTGAGTCTGGAGGACGTGGGCTCTACAGGTATATGCTTGGTCACTGGAGCTGCCATTAAGCCTGGGGTCAGAGACTTGCAAACCTGCTGAGAGCGGCAGTCTGGAGGGAGGGGGTGGCAGGGGTTCTCTCTGTGTATACATGGAGGGGACAAGGGTGACATGTAAAGGAAGGGTAGCTGGAGAGACAGCTCATCAATGATGAGAACTTGCTCCTTGCAGAGGACCCGGGTTTCATTACTAAAATAGTGGCCTTCTTATGACCTCCACAGACACCAGGTGCCCACATGGCCGCACAGCCATACATTTCAACAAGCAAGCACGCACACTGAGTTTGAGGCCAGCCTAGGCTCCGTAAGACACTGTCTTAAAAGATAAATAAATAGGAGGAATGAGGGAGGAAGGGAGGGAGGAAAGACGGAGGAAGAAAAGGAAGAGAGGGGTAGATTGACAGAGGGCGGAGATATCTAAATTTCACACTTTGTATGCTCACAATAGGTCACAAATGTGAGAATGGTAGAATCACAAGGATTTTATGGGAAATGTGAGGGAGCATTTGAATTTGGGGTTACATAAAAAATTCTTAGCCCCAAAGTGTAACCCATAAAAGAAAATGTGTGTAAACGGGAGCTTCTTAGAAGTTACTGTTAGGATGGAAAATTTTAGCCTAATTCTCCAGTGACCCCAGGAAGCTGGGAGTCTTAAATCCTAAGCTGAAGGTCACCTACTTTAATGTTTAAGACAGCCTGTGAGTGAATGAACACAGGAAATGAGCCTTGTCACCCCACCCAGAAGCCTGTGCGAAAGCAGACTTCCTGGGCTAAGTGCGGGCTTGGACAGTTTAAATTAATTGGTCCGCACTGGATGCTCCGAGGTGATTGGTTCACGATGCACAAGCTTTGTTGTAACCCTATAAAAGCTGTCTCAATTCTGTACCAGGGGTCCTCAGCTCTCTACCCTGCGTGGCGTATGGCTGTTGGGCCCCAGTGCACTGGAATATAAAGGACCTCATGCGTTTGCATCAAGACCACTTCTCGTGAGTGATTTGGGAGGGGGGGGCTTTCCTGAGTGGGAGCGTGAGGGACCATGCTCTTGAGGGTCTTACATTACCACTTTTGCTCCCCAAAAGACCTTGCTAAAGGATGAAAAGGAAGTCACAGACCTGAAGAAAACACTTGGCAATCATTGATCTGGAAAATCAATTTTGTAACTTATAAGTGCACTATAAAAAGCTGCTTAGAAAATGGATGAAAAGCGGGAAACACTTTTTTTTTTTTTTGACAGGGTTTCTTTGTAGCGTTGTAGAGCAGTCTGGCCTTGAACTCACAGAGATCCACCTGCCTCTGTCTTCCAAGTGCTGGGATTACAGAGGTGCACCACCACCACCTGGCTGGGAATGCACATTTTAAGCCATGGCCTTTACAGAGGGTGAGTGCATCATTGCTCACTGCCAGATAGCAGTCATCAACCTAGAGAGTAGTTTAGGTTGATGGTGCTTGTGACTGAATATTATTTTCTATGTACGATAAGCTTATTGGGGTGCAGCTCCCCATCCCGGGAAACCACGCAGCATCTGTGTGTTATCATTAACCAAGGCCTGCTGTGAGCATCAGTCTCATGGTTGTGTTTCCTGGCGTTTGCTCAGTCACAATGCCACAGTCTTCAGACAGCATCACAGGAGTCTCACTGCTGTAACAATCTCTTGTCCTACAGTGTTCACCCTTCTTCTCTTCACTGGCCTGACTCAAGCCTCATAAAACACTGACCTTTTTACACTCTCAAAATGTCATACAGTTGAACCCAGAGGTCCATAATCTTTTCAGATTGGCTTGCCTCAATAATACACATGTAAGACTGCTCTGTTTTGTTTCGTTTTGATTTTCCTGTGGCTGAACAGTTCGTTTCTTTTGTTGTTGCTTTGGTTTGTATGTTTTGAGACAGAATTTCTCTATGTAGCCCTGGCTATCCTGGAATTTGCTGTCCGGATCAAGTTGGTCTCAAGCCCACATAGATCCATCTGCCTCTAAGGTATGAACACCACAGGGCTTGGCTCATCTCCTTTTGGGGATGGTTAGCTCATTTTTCTTTCATGTCTAAGTAATATCTCATTGTACGGCTACATCAGGATTATTCCATTTTTAACAAACATCACAGGCTTCTAGGTGTTGACTCTGATGAAGGAAGCCCCTGTGATAAGCTTTGGAGCCCTTAAACTCATTTGTTTAATTACCGAGGGCTGGCTTGCTCAGATCATATTTGACTCTCCTAGAAACTCTCAGATTGTCCCCTCAAGAGCCTCAGTGTTTCACACTAGCACTGAGCAGGCAGCTGGTGTCTTTGCCGGGTTTGGTGTCACTGGTGTTTGGGATCTGTCTAGAGCTCATCTGGGTCTCATAGTTGCTCTGTGCATTTCTCATACTGTACATCTTTGTTCTTCTGGTTGCTTTCAGCTCCATATCATCTCTGGTGAGGTGTCTAGTCAGATTGCTTGCTCATTTAATCACACTGTTTGTCTTAATACTGAGGCTTTTATAGACTCCTTACATATTTTGGATCCAAGTACTTTATTAGGTGGTGCTTTGCAATTTCACCCCAATCTGTGGCTTATCTTTTCATTCTTTTAACAATATCTTTCTCAGATAATACGTGTTTAATTTTAAAGGATCCACGTGTGCTGAGTACGGTGCACATGTGAAGGTTAGAGGGCAATCTTGGATATCAGTCCTCAGGTATCTTCTACCTTCTCTTTGCTACAGGGTCTGTCACTGACTGGCCCAGGACTTTAGCATGTAGGTCAGAGTAACTGGCCCCCAGTTTCCAAGTGTCCACTTCTCGTCATCTGTGGTGATGTCTTGCTTGTACAAATAAAGCTTGTCTGAAGATCAGAGAATGGATCTAGCTATTAGTTAACCATAGAGGTCTGGAGGTCTGTACAGACAGACAGGAAGTGAGGTGGCTGGGTGAAGAGGGGTTATAAGCAGGAAGAAACAGGAACTCTCTTTTCTGCTGGGAAGCCAATGAGGTAAAGGTGGGTTTGGCTTGTTTCTTCTCTTTGATCTTTCAGCATTTCCCTCTATATCTGACTCTGGGTTTTTCTTATTTAGACCAATTAGAACTTCATTTACAGTCATCTCTGAGATTACAAGCACATACTATTGCACCTGGCTTTTTACATATGGGTCCTAGGGATTCAAACTCAAGGACACATCACACACACACACACACACACACACACACACACACACACACACAGAACACATGAGGCTTTACAAAAGGAGCCAGCTCCCAGGCCCCAGAACTGACTTCCATTTACCATTTTTCCCCTTTTATGAATAATATCTTAAAACTTATTGTCAAATCTAAGGTCATTTAGATTTTCCCATGTCATCTTTTACGAGTTTTATAGTTTTGTGTTTTAAGTCTGTGATCCATTTTAAAATTAATTAACAGTGTATTACAAAACATTTGACATCCATGTACAGTCCTGCCTGCAAATCTGCCATTTAAAGGATCATCTGTCCCCCGCCTTTTCTTTACTGTGTTGGTTTTACTGCAAGTGGTTATATATATGAGGATTTATTTATGGGTGTTCTATCTGTATCTTCAATAGACACAATTCTTGTGTCTATTCCCTACTGTTTGATTACCATAGCCTCATAAAAAGCTTGAAGCTGAATCCATACTCTGATTTTGTTTCTATTCAATAGTGTGTTAGCTACTCTGGGTCTTATTTTGGTTTTCAATATAAATTGTCAAGTCATTTTGTAAATATTCTTGAAAAGTTGACTTTGGCTCTCTTTCTGACATCTCTTTGAGCAGGCAGGCAGATCTCTGTCTGTTCTTTGTCTCCCCCTCTCATCTCTCTCTCTCTTTCTTCTCTCTCTCTCTCTCTCTCTCTCTCTCTCTCTCTCTCCTCTCTCTCTCTCTCCTTTTTTCTCCTCCTTCTCTCTCTCTTCTTCATTCCCTTCCCAGAAAACTTCCTTCCTGAGAGAGATAAAGAGAGAGAGAGAGAGAGAGAGAGTTGACTTTGGAGATTGCACTGAATCTCCCAGATCAA
This sequence comes from Cricetiscus sungorus, assembly GCA_030556225.1. NCBI lineage: Eukaryota > Metazoa > Chordata > Mammalia > Rodentia > Cricetidae > Cricetiscus > Cricetiscus sungorus. Next base: position 17,873,350 of record JANBXA010000190.1, on the reverse strand, counting down.
GTTGGGAGGAATGCCTTAGCAACATTGAGTCTTATCCACAAACATGAACGGTCTTTTTTATGATTTCTTTCAGCAGAGATTTGCAGCTTTTCCATATAGATCTTCAATTTTTCCATTAGATGTATACCTAAATATCTATCTATCTATCATCTATCCAACCATCTAATTTTTATTGGAATATAATTCTTGTTATGGGATTCTTGTTCAGAGAAGCACGGCACTAAGACTTTCTGTTAGGGAGCAGCTTATATGATAGCATACATTTTCGTTAGGTGTTCTGTGACTGTAGGGCTATAACACTAAGGTGACATGAGTGTGATAGGGTTGCCATGATACAAAGGCTGCAGGAATGCAATAAGGCCATGCATCTTTAAGTACAGTGACACTAATTAAGCCACACCGTCTTTTCTTTGTTCTAAAAGCAGTCTTAACACAGTCTGAGTACATTTTCTATACATTAATAAAAATATTAGGCTGTGGATATAACTCGGCGATTGAAAGCTTGCCCAGCATACACAGGCCCTGGGTTCAGTCCTCAGTACTGAAATGAAAGAGCACAGTGCTTGGAGCTGGCTCAGTGGTTAAGAGCTCACACTGCTCTTGCATAAGACCTGGGTTTGGTTCCCAGCACCCCCAGCAGGACAATTGCCCATAAGTCCCAGTCCCAGAGAGATCTGATACCTCTGGCATCCTCCGGCAACTACATTCATGTGCACGCACCCACAGAAAGATACACAGACACAGTCACCCACATAATTAAAAATAAATGTGTGATCTTTCAAAAACATTGTAAAAGAAAATTAGTAAACAAGTTATAGAAATGTAGACAAGGCTGAAGGAAACAAGGGTGGATGGACGTTGAAGCACTTGGTTTGTGCTGAGGAAACTGAGATTTAGTGAGGAAAGTAGTCATCTCAGCTCCAGGGAGGCAGGAGCGGCAGAGAGCAGATTTGAGCCATTTGTGGTTTTAAGTAACTTATGTCCACAGAGCCATTGTAAGCATCTTAACCCTCTGCCTTCCCAGGATGTTTCCTTCTGGAAAAGAAAGTCACACTTGACCAAGTCTGGAGTTAAATTCATCTTCAAAGCAAACATAAGGCACTTGTGCTTTTAAAATCACAGCAGATGCATTAAGGTCAAGGTCCTCTCTATGTTTTCAAATGAGTCACAGCCTGAAAGGAAACCACATCTAGCTTCTGTGAATAATGTGAGACACACGGTGATTCCTCCCCATTTCGTAGAGAAAACACACAGGCACCTTTCTGGAAATAAAGTAACTGGAAGCCAGAGGACAGAGATCACATCAGCCAATGGGTCCCCTAAACACAGCGACACTACGGTGGGGAGGAGGGCCAGCAGACGAAGGGAGGAGACAAAGCTGGTCGTTGATGAGTGAGTGAATGCCACAGACCAGGGTTTAGAGCCTCATGACCCCTGCCAGAGACAGCCATCAGCACTAGCTTTCCTCCAAGACAGAGAGAGCACCAGGCAAATAGATTCGCCATTCGCTGACCACCTGCCAGCGAGTAGGCTGCAAGGGTTGTGCTCCCTGGGTTCCCAGAGTAGCTGTCTTCTGGCTGTGTGTGGCACTCACAGAACGACTCTCAAACCCTTAGGCTTTTCATAATTCTCTCCCAGGCACAAACTAACCCACAGGACTATTTAGTTTTATACACCCTGAGTGAGGCGGAGTCTAGGCTCTTGGGGAAAAGTAAAAGTAGATACGACCAGGAAGAACAGAAACTTGCTCCCAGTATGCAAGAGCTAGGTGTTAATCATTACCATTCTGGAAATATATAAAAAAAGAACTGATGTTCACATAAAAGTGGTGTGCAGACCTTTTAGAAATTATTAGATTTATACCTGGAAAATATTATTCTAGGTTGGTTCATGCCCTCTGCTAACTGTAAAGATATAAAAGCAACATACTATTCAAGACTATAGGGCTTGGATGTCTTTCTTTTTTGTAACGGCACGTCTGCTGCGAGCCTGGGGACAATATGAATAGGATGTGCCTGGCTAGATATAATCGTTTGGCTTGCAATCTAAAAATCATGTACAGATATGAGGTAAAGGCTAATTCATGCTGAGATATGGGGTAAAGGTTAATTAATAATGATAAGCGAGCGGGGAAGAGGAACAGAAACTAAAGTGAGTAAATGTTAATGATTCTTGGATAAGGAGGGAATAAAGACAATGAATTGAACTGCTCATGCACGGGATGCGTTAGAACTTGTGTAAATAAAGAGAGCTTGAGCTCTTTAGGGCCACCTGCTTGAATGACAAGTGCTGGTCAGTGTCTTCATTCTCACCAACTCCGCACCTCCATCCTGCACTCCGGCCCTGCTGGAGCGGGACTCCGACATCTAAGCTCTTGGGAGGAAGAAGTAGGAGGGCCAGAAGTTCAAAGCCATCTCCTGCTTCACACAGAGTCCAAGGAAGGCCTGAGCTATCCCCAAAACACCTCAAAAACAAAACTGGGTGGGTGAGAGGCCTCAGTGGGTAAAGGCACTTGCTGCCAAGACTGAGGACCCCAGTTTGATTCCAGTGACACACATGATGGAAGGCTGAGCAGCTTCCGCTTGTCCTCTGACCCCCAGCCACACTAACGCCATGGCACACATATGCACACAGAGACATGCACACATGAAACCCCAGCCACACTAATGCCGTGGCACACACAGACACACATACACACATAAAACCCCCAGCCACACTAATGCCATGGCACACACATGCACACAGAGACACATACACACATAAAACCCCCAGCCACACTAATGCCATGGCACACACATGCACACAGAGACATGCACACATAAAACCCCCAGCCACACTAATGCCATGGCACACACATGCACACAGAGACATGCACACATGAAACCCCCACCAGTCTTTCAGATCGTTCACATCTTACATTTTCATGTTGACTCATGCCCCTGGGGTAAGATAAGCGGTGGAAAATTAAGGGGAGATGGGAAGGGAAAGAACCCACTCACTCATAGCATACTTTGTGTTTCCTGCTGGCTCCGAGTCAACACCTGCCAGCCCATCTGACCATGCAGGCTTGATTGGTTGCACACACCTTTAATCCAGAGGGAGATGGAGTTCTGTGATTTTGAAGCCACTGTGGTTTGTATATCAGGTTCCTAGAAAACCAGGGCTACATAGTTAGGCCTTGACTCAACAAACAAGCAATAACAAAAACCCCACTTAAATTCTCTCACAGGTAAAATGTGTTTCCCTAAAGACATCTCAAGCAAGGCTGTTGAAGCAAGTTACTGTGTTGGGGAGGGCTGGAACATTTTTTGCTTTGAGTCTGTCTCCATGTTATCTTTCCATCCTCATCTCTAATCTAAACACATCCCAAAAGCTGTCTTTATTTTTTTCTTTTATTGAAAATGTTTTTTTCTTGTATAATATATCCTTATTATACTTTCCCCTTCTCTACTCTTCCCAGTTTCTCCCCACCTCTCCTCCTGCCTGGATCCACCCCCTACCTGTCCCTCATTAGAAAAAAAACAGGCTTCAAAGGGAGAACAATAAGATAAAATAAATTTTGATAAGATGGAGCAAAAACTAACACATCAGAATAGGCCCAAACAAGCAGAGGGAAAAGAACCCAAGAAAAGGTACGATAAACAGATACAGAAACAGAGACCCACTTGTTCACACACTCAGGAATTTCATAATAAACTGGAGCCACAATGTATACGCAAAGGTGTCAATACATTTACTTTTGATTCGTTTTGCCCCTACTTACCCTTCTAGATTATGGTGATGTTTAAACACTAACTCATATTTATAAATAAAATTAATGTGTGACATCTTACATGAGACGATCCAAAGTGCACTAAAATTAGATGTGGCAGTTTTGTGCATGAGAAATATTGTGAAATGATACAAAGTTTAACACATCAAAAATACTAAGAGTGCTTCATGGTGCTTGAGATAAAATGCTTTCCAATCATAAAAGGAAGAAAAATGAAAACAGAGTTTTCTCACAAGCACGACTGATTTAAGACTTGAATGAAATACCTGCTTTCCTTTAAAAATTCTCATTTCCTGCCTTAAATTATTTCTAACAAAGGCTACAGTATCTAACTCCTCTCTTATGAATTTGGGTTTGAACTGGACTTAGTCCATAGACGTGGTTCAGCAGTCAGGAGAGCTGCCTGCTCTTGCAGAGGACCTGGGTTCAGTTCCCAGTGCCTAAACGGTGACTCATGACTGTTTATAGCTGCAGTTTCAGGGGACCTGGTGACTCTTCTGCAGTCTGAGGGCTCCTGCTTCCACTAGTGTGAATGTTGGGAGCAGTCTTGGTGGGGCAGCAATCAGAGCCAGCCAAGTGGCCCCAAGTCCGTACCTGAGTGGGGGAGTGTGGATGAGGGAAAGGCTAGCTATATACAATAAAGACAGAGAGACAGAATAAAGGTCAGGAGGCCAGATCAGTCAATACTGAAATGCCACGAGTTTATTTTTCACCACTGTTATATACCTTAACCAAAAAGGGGAACGCAGTATCATGTATATGGAACAAACAGACTTTTCATTCCCACTTATTCTAAGGGTTCAGTAACCACACCTTAGCTCCAACTTCTTGTTCCCTAGCCTTGAGGTCAGGGGTAGCCACACCTCAGATTCAACTTCTCCTTCCCTAGCCTTGAGAGTCAGGAGTAGCCACACCTCAGATTCAGGTCTGTTGCTATTTAGACTAAGACATCCTTCTTTAGCCACACCTTTGACCTTTAGGTCTTGTGACTTGCTGACAGCTTTGAACTTTCTGCCCATGTGCCAAGATGGAGTGCAGCCATTTTATGGGCATGCACATGTGAGTGCATATATGCAGTATACACACATAAAATAAGAATTCACACACACACACACACACACACACACACACACACACACACCATACACACACACATACACACCTTATATACACAAAAGAATGAAGCGTGGGAAGAAGAGGTCCTTTGCCCAGACTGTGCACGTGCATGCCTGATGGGGGATGTCCTTCTGTATATATGTTTGTCTTATTGGTTGATGAATAAAACACTGTTTGGCCAGGCAAGTGATGTAGCATGGCAGATACTGCCACTAGCTAACCATAGAGGTCAGGAGGTCTGTACAAACAGGCAGGATCAGAATATAAGTAGGAACAAACAGGAAATTGCTGTCTTCTTTGCAGAGACGTAGCAGGCAAAGGAGATGCAGGTCCAGCATTCCCGGTAAGCCAAGACCAAGTGGAAATACTTAATTGATAGAAATAGGTTAATATTTAAGACAGAGCTAGCTAATAAGAAATGCTAGTAACAGGCCAACAGCATTGTATATAATACAGTGTCTCTATGCTTTTGGGGGCTGATGGGACCAGGCTGATGGAAACTACTCTTAACAAAAGGATGAAGGATGGGAGGAAGGGGTCCTTTGCCCAGATAGTGCACGTGCATACCTCTGGCTCCCAACTGCTTTCTGACCATCTCCAGCCTCTTGTGCTCATCTGTGCAACCAAGTTTGGTTTCCTCAGATCTTGAAGACAAGGACAGTAGTAAAAGTCGCTCAGTTTCTTATATATTCATTCACCCTTTCACTCCAGGAGAAAGGCATTCCTAATAAAGTGCTTCCTGTCTTCCTATGGTCTCATTGTTTTAAGGATGCCTGTGGTACTCTCTGTCCGTGCAGTATGCAATTGTAATGCAAAGGAATTTAAGATAGTAGGAACACAGACAGAAAAAAAATCATAAAAACTATTGCATCACTACACAGAAAGACAAGTGCAGATGTTTGTCTAAGGGAACCCGAGGTCACTGGAGATTAGGTTAAATGTCTGCCTTTCATCTTCCAGCCTTGCTCCCTACATCAGTCCCCAGAACCAGCCACTCTCTGAATTTAGCATGTTTTCATTGCTTAAAAAGTATTATTTGTACCCCAGCTATGAATATAAGCAATAGTGGAGAGGCTACCTTAAATGACCTTCCCCTATAATGAGATTGATGACTCCCTTATATGCCATCCTAGAGCCTTCACCCAGTAGCTGATGGAAGCAGAAGCAGTCACCAAGAGCTAAACACTGAGCCAAACTCCTGGAATCTAGTTGCAGGAGTGATGAGCAAAGGGGTCAAGACCAGGCTGGAGACAGCTGACCTGAACAATGGGGATCTCATGGACCCCAGACTGATAGCTGGGAAACCAGCATAGGAATGACCCAGACCCCCTGAATGTGAGTGTCAGGAGGAGTGGAAGTCTATGTGGCCTCTGGTAGTGGATCAGTATTTATCCCTAGTGTACAAATGGACTTTGAGAGCCCATTTCACTTAGAGGGATACTCTCTCAGTCTAGACTCATGGGAGAGGGCCTAGGCCCTGCTCCAAATGATGTGACAGGCTTTGAAGATCTCCCATGGAAGGCCTCACCCTCCCTGGGTAGCAGAAAGGGGATGGGTGGGAGGTTGGTGGGGGGCGGGGGAGGAGGGGAGGAAGAGGGAACTTGGATTGACATGTAAAACAAGATTGTTTTGTTAGGTTGGAAAAATTTAGCCTAATTCTCCAGTGACCCCAAGAAGCTGGGAGTTTTAAATCCCAAGCTGAAGGTCACCTACTTTAATGTTTATGACAGCCTGTGAGTGAATGAACACAGGAAATGAGCCTTGTCGCCACACCCAGAAGCCTGTGCGAAAGCAGACTTCCTGGGCTAAGTGCGGGCTTGGATAGTTTAAATTAATTGGTCCACACTGGATGCTATGAGGTGATTGGTTCACGATGTGTGGGTTTTGTTGTAATCCTATAAAAGCTGTCTCAATTCTGTACCGGGGGTCGCTCAGCCCTCTACCCTGCATGGTGTATGGCTGTTGGGCCCCAGTGCACTGGAATATAAAGGACCTTATGTGTTTGCATCAAGACCGATTCTCGTGAGTGATTTGGGGGGACCGCCTTTCCTGAGTGGGAGTGCGAGGGACCACGCTCTTGCGGGTCTTACAATTTCTAATTTAAATTTAAAATTTAATTTAAATCATAAAAAAACAACAGATGAAAAATCATTATTTGCATGGTTTAAAATTTATACAGGGTAACTTCAGTTAGAAGTTAAGTTTCCTATCTTTGTTCTGTACATTTTAGGTGAAGGCATTAGACTGGCTCTTGCTACTTTAGCCTAGACAGGCCTGGAACTCACTACCTTCCCATCTCTGTTACAGTGTGCAGTGTGGGGTTATTTAACATACATACCATTGTGTATTTCGAGAAAACAGACATGTTACCTACAGCTTGCAGCTTCAAGTTGGCAATGAGTTGAATTTAATTTGCCCGTTTATCTCGCTACTGCCTGCTGAATATATAGGTAGAGAACGTTGTGTTTGAACAAGATATCCTCAGTTATCTGTCTAATGCTTTCTTAGGTTTCATTACAATTTCCTAGAAAGGAAGAAAAGATAAACTCTGTTTATCAAATCCAAGTAGCTAAGAATTAAGGGAAATGGTTGTATGTAGTTGTTTGAGTTTCACACCTGACACTTCATGGGTTCCTGTGGCACCAACTCTATCCAAGCCAACTGGGCATCTTACCTTTTGGAAATGCAAATCAAAACTACCTTGAAACTGAGTACAGTGGTTTATATCTGTAATACCAGGATCTGGAGGCTGAGGCAGGAGGATTGTGGTGAATTTGGAGAAGCTGTCTCAAACCACTCAAAACAAATAAAATGCTCCACTGAGATTCCAATTCACCAGTTAGAATGGTTACCATGAAGAAATCAAACAATATATGCCATTGACGGTGTGTGCAGGGGAAGGAACCCTTATACAATGTTGCTAAGGATGTAAATTAGTGCAGCCAAAATGGGAATCAGTATGAAAGTTTCACAAAAAATTAAAAGCAGAACTTCAGTAGGGTCTAGCTCATCTAGGTTAATGTCTACAGAGATGCTGCTATATGCATACTTACTGATACTTCATAGTCAACAGGCAAAGGCAAAGAGTATGCAGTTAGCATAGATATCCATCAACAAATGAATGCATAAAGAATGGAGTTTTAGTCAGCTATAAAAAAAGTATGACATTGTATCATTTTCTGGAAAATGGATCTTCGATGGTGCATTGAGGGGTTGGCATCACCAAGAACTAACTGTTTCTCAATAGCACCACCATCTGGGGACCAGCCACCTGATTCAACACACTAGCCTTTGGGCTGTCTCATGGTTTGGCTACAACACATTGTATTAGTCAGGGTTCTCTAGAGCCACAGGATTTATAGAATGAATCATCTCTCTCTATAAATATAAGGGAATTTGTTGGTATTTCACTTAGAAGCTGCAATTCAGTGATGGCTAGCTGTGAATGAAAAGTCCAAGAATCTAGTAGTTGCTCAGTCCCACAAGGCTGGGTGTCTCAGACAGTCTTCTGACTATGCTGGAATTCTGAAGAAGCAGGCTCCAATGCTAGTGAAGGAATGGACGTATTACCAAGGTAGGGCAAGCAGGCAATGAGGAAGAGCTTCATTCTTTCATATCCTTATATAGGCTTTCAACAGGGTGTGGCCCTGATTAAAGTTGTGCCTTCCCACTTCAAGATCTGGATCCAAAGCCTGTGACTTCCAGCCTCAAGATCCAGATCACAGTGTACCCAATATTTGGATTGTAGTTCATTTCACTTGACAACCAAGAGTAGGCACCACAATCCATTCCTAGTCAACTTGACACACAAACATATCTCCTTATAGCATGATTAATTTCCAACTGAAAACAATGACCAGGTCACAATAACACCTAAACATAATTATCCCACATACAATCTCAAATGTGTTATATATTTAACCAGGCCTAACATAATATAACTATTCCTCATACAACTACAAACACATTATAAATTTAGAATAGGTGGCAATGTCCCTTGGGGAACATCCTTCTAGTATCTCAAAGCTACACATTATAGCCATTGATACTCTCTTAATTGGTATTACAACATGTGACAAGGAAACAGAAAGAAAACACAAATACCTGTACAAATACATTCTTAATAAAATACAACAGAAGTACTCAAGTCAGTTATACTCTTGCTTTCTGCAACTGGTCACGTGGACTTAGCTGGTATTTATAACTACCTTCCTCCACTACCCATTCTGTATTTCCTCCACCCTCCCCAAAAACCTCAGTAGGTGTTGGCTCTTTCCCGGAGAAATGTCCTATGCCTTCATACCTTCATGCCCTTTGTCATTCTGCCTGGATTAGGCTGTTGTAGCTTCCCATTGACTTTAATCACAGGGCGTGGGAGCACCAAGAAACACCCTTAAGGGTCTCCTGCACTCCAGACACAATCGTTTTTATCTCCATTGTGGAGAGGTAATCCAATATCCCAGTGGTAGTCTGGATCTATCACCCCTCCTAACCCTGTTATTTCTTTCCTAGCCTGTTGGTTTAAGGACATTAGAGGCTCAAAGTGACCAGGTGGAAGTCTGGATTTACAGTTCAGTGGAATGTTTGCTGTGGCTACTGGAAGGAGCACTCTCCACTCTGGAACCAAAACTTCTAGGCAAGCAGAACTTAGGGTCACAGGATCCTGGCTATAGGATAAACCGTGCCATATATTGGACACTGATTCAAAACATGCACAGCCTTCTGGCCCCGGCCCAGCCCTGTAGGCTGCTGCCACCTAATTGATGCTATAAATGTGTCTTCAAAAGGCCATTCCATCTCTCTATCAGGCCAGCTGCTTCAGGATAGTGAGGAATATGGTAAAAACCAGTGGATTCCATGACCATGGAGCCACTGTCACACTTGGGTGGCTGTGAAGTGAGTGGCCTGCTCAGAAGCAATGCTGTGTGGAATACCATGTCAGTGGATCAGACGTTCTTTAAGTCCGTGCATGGTGATGCTGGAAGAAGCATGAAGTTCAGAAAAGGCAAATCCACAGCCAGAGTAAGTATCTACTCCAGTAAGAACAAAGTGTTGTCCTTTAACCAGAGGAAGGGATCCTCCAAATTACTGGCTGGTCATCCCAGGGAATGGTGCTGTATCTGGGGCTCAGTGTTGGTCTCTGATGTTTTCAGCTCTGGCACTCAGCAGCAGCTGTAGCCAGGTTAGCCTTGGTGAGTGGAAGTCCATGTTGTTGAGCTCGTGTATAACCCTCCAGTAGAATATGGCGGTTTGAAAGAAAATGGCTCCCAAAGGTAGAGACACTATTAGGAGGTGTAGCTCTGTTGGAGCAGGTATGGCCTTGTCGAAGGAAGTGTGTCACTGTGGAGTCAGGTTTTGAGCTCTCATATATGTTCAAGCCACACCCAGTGTCTCTATTCACTTCCTGCTGCCAGCATATCAAGATACAAAGCTGTCAGCTCCCTCTCCAGTGACCTGTCTACCTGCACTCGGCCATGTCCCATCACAATGATAATGGGCTAAACCTTTGAAATTGTAAGCCACTCTACTAAAGTTCTTTTCTTTATAAGAGTTGTCATGGTCATGGTGTCTCTTCACAGCAATAGAAACCCTAAGACACATGTAGCTATCTACTGAAGGATGTGACTAGTGGCCAACAAGAACTCACCCTGGCATTTCTCCCAGAGCAATGGTGAGGTGGACACTAACTCAGTGTAGACGGCAACTTCATAGACTGGAGTACTTGAGCAACAAAGGCTCTGATAGGCACCGTCTCATCTGCACCTGTGAGGTTTCACCTCCTCTTTTAGTTCCATGGGTTGCAGTGCTGGGGATTGAACTTGCAGCTCAGTGTATGCTGGGCAAGCTCTCCCTCAACTAAGCTACATCTCTAGGCCTCTGAGCCCACCTATTTTAGGTATGGACTGTGTCTTCTGAGTGAAAATGAAACTTTAATGCTTTCTCTTCTCAGCTCCTTGTTTCT